>OY757911.1:102023500-102126000 GCA_963585895.1 Sepioteuthis lessoniana
TGAGTTTTAAGAACTACCAAAGACTTCCCTGAGTATGATACAAAATTGCATCTGATGGTGAGCATTCAGTTATTGGGCTTTGAAAAATGTGGAGTACCATTTATTGATTTTTGTCCTCAGGGCACTCAAACAAGGAGTGATACTATTATATAGGGTTCCATATATGTGTCTAATATCACACTTCAAAAAATTTCTAAAATGTTATTATTAATCACCTGAAGTCATTTAACTGTGTGAAAATAAATGAATACTATTAAGGGTAATAGCCACAAGAGTTGTCATACAATGAAATAGTATGTCTGTGAATTACTATATATGCCGCCCCCACATAGGTTGAATTCTCAAGTAGGGAAATTTTCCGGCTGCCATATGCGCTGAAAGGGAATAGTTTTTTTGTTGTAGTCAAGAAATGAGCATTCCAAGGAGCCGATAACGTATATGCTAAAAATTCATACTTAAAAAGTCCTTCACTTACGCTGATTATGAAGATTGCGCAATAGATACCCGACAGAAGTCAGCCGGGTTTTGATCCCAGATGGAAGCTTCTTGCGGGCCGAGTCAGACTGAAGAGTTTTGATGCAACGAAAAAGTTTGTCTTTGGATCACAATATATATATATATATATAAACGAGGATCATTCAATAAGTTTCCAGATTTTTTTTTCATATGGGCACCTTTATTGATAGTACACACATGAAACTCTAGTCCACTTCGAAGTAACCTCCTCCGGCTGCAATGCAGTTGATGTACCGTTCCAACAAATTCTGGAAGGCCCAAATGGACGTCCTCTTGTGTGAGCGTGTCAATGACCTTTGTCATAGCCTCTTTCATCTCCTCAATTGACTCATAACGACAGCCTCTGATCTTATGGAATAACCAGGTCACAGGGAGCAAAGTCTGGACTAAAGAGAGGGTGGGGAACTGTCTTGATGCCCATCTTGGTCAATTAGTCTGTGACAAGGATGGAGTTGTGGACTGGTGTATTGTCCTGGTGGAGATGCCACTGAACCGATTTGAAGAGTGCCGGTATCTTCCGACGGAATCTCTTCCTGAACTCCCTTAAAACCTCAACTTAGTAACCATAACCCTAACCCTTTGGCCAATCAACTCTGGTCTATTAAGTTCCTTACTCCTCCCACACCTCTCATCATCCCTTACAGACTTCCTGCCTTCCACGAATCTCTTATGCCACTCAAAAACTGATGCTCGATTCATGCAAGATGATCCAAAAGCAGTCTGAAGCATTCCATATGTTTCAGTGTTTTTTTTTCCAAATTTAAAACAGAATTTTATAGCATATCGTTCTTCCTCACGTCCTGATTACATTTTTGAAATTAACCAGCTGTGACAATCTGGCTTTATTGGGGTGTATTTCAATTGCTGCTGTAGCTGTACATTTGAACCTGAAATCATAAAAAAATTGGTCTGTCATCTTATAACATGTATAGCAATAATATACTGAATTTTCAAGAGTCTACGATAATTTTAAATGCCTGTACAAAAAAGTCCGGAAACTTATTGAATGCACCATATAAGTATATATATATATATATATATATATATATATATATATATATATATATATATATATAATCATCATCGTGTCGTGCTGCTAGCACGAATACCCCTGACCCTCTCTCACCACTTCTCCATATCGTTCATCGCCTCCGGCAGGTCTTCAGGGCTACATCAGTATCCTCACATAGTTTCTGTATGTATGTTCGAGCTGGTCATCCTGCTTTTGCTCGGCCATATATGGGGATCTATATATATATATATATATATATATATATATATATATATATATATATGTGTGTGTGTGCGTGTGTTTATGCATGTATATATATATATATATATATATATATATAAGAATTTTGCATTAAACAACCCATAAGATTTGAGATTCCATAAAACATGACCAAACGATTCACTCTTGCTGTAGCTTTCAAGTAGTTCCTGAGCATGTTAGTTGAAGGATTCACTACTGGCACATTCTTAAAACACATTTAAGTAATAAGAATTTAGGTTGCTTTGGAGTAAGTCTGTCTTCTCATGATCCGTTTGCTTAGATGAGGCCATACATTTTAGAATGCAAGAAATCTTCTCCTTAGACAAATCAATCTATCTCTCATGTACACATCATCCACTTCAGACAGTGAAATGAGCATCGAAAACTAAAACTAAGACAGTAAAACCTTTTTTACCTATGGAATATGTTGCTGATTAGTATTTCAGTATATATTTACGACATTTCCCCAAATGATTTCCTGTTGTGATAGACGTCTATTTTAGGTCAGTGGTCAGTTCTTGTATCAGGCTTGTCATACAGACAATAGAGTTATTCCTTAGAAAAGCTATTCATCTAAGAAGTGTTCAGCTTTTGAGAGAAACAGAGAGACAGACAGATACAGAGACATAGATGAAGTTGATTTAATATCAGTTTTTATTCTCAAGTCAATATTAGAGCTCAGTCTGCCTAACTTTTTAACCACAGCTGGAAGGAGAAAAACTGAATTCATACTTTTCCCAAGGTTATCGTATCAGCACAGTGTAAAAGTTACAAATATTCTTTCTGAAGTTGAACACGGGTATCCAATTCTACTTCCTATGACAATAACCTTTACACAAGAGCATCTTCAATTTAAGTAAGATGGAGACAATCATTCTGATAGAAAGGCAGCCATAAGCATAAATTGTGATAAATACGAAAATTCATACATATTGGTATGTATGAATCAACTAATAAAGTTATATTGCAAAATAATAACATTTAAAATGGAAGTTCGAAACTTTGTATTGATAAATGTACTTCGGTTGAGACAATGCTAAAAAGAAGCAAATAACCAATTCAAAATGACAGTAAAATGGCTATTAGTAATTTCCTTAGAATTTATATTGCTAAATATATTCTATCTACTTCATAGTCATATTAATATCGTGCCCTAGTGTTTGATCTAAAAGAGGGAAGGAAAAGGATACCTAGGATAGCCAATCACTTCTAAGCATTTTTACTGGTTGTAGACTTAATTGAGATGTGTCTTTTTAAAAAATGTACAACTTGACCATCTAGAAAATAAGGTAACTGGCTATTTTCGTATCTGGAAAGGCATGGTTGGTTTAAGAATACAGAAATAATTATCTAACAGGCCGACTGCCCCTTTATTTGGTAATACTATGGAGGGTCCTGGGTATGACAATAAACTCCACCTACTTGTAATCCTCCTGTATTGAAGATCTGGGAAATGTGATCAACCCATTAGTACCGCACAATCATTTCCTATAATTAAAACAATTTAACTGCTATCAAACACATGACTATTGCTAAACTGAATTATTAGCGTTTTATAGCTATACTTGAAACAATATAACGATGTGCAAACAAATGAGCTCTTCCTCATTTAAAAAATATTGTAACGAAGAAAATATTCCTTTACAATATATATATATATATATATATATATATATATATATATATATATATATATATATATATATACATATATATATATCGCTCTTCTCGCAGGTAAAAAAGGGGCGCGTCCTGCTGAGGTTGGGGCCCTGACCTCAGTGTTCGAAAAAATCAGCTACACAGCTCAAACAACAAAAACTACTAAAATTCAAACAAACAATACAAATAGCGATACATTCAGCAACTATGTGAGGATACGGGATGTAATCCAGAAGACCTGCCAGAGGCGATGAACGATAGGGAAAAGTGGCGAGAAAGTGTCAGGGATATCCGTGCTACCAGCACGACATGATAATGATGATGATTATATATATATATATATATATATATATATATATATATCGTGCCTTGTAAGTAATTTCATAGCAAATCATGTTAGCGTATATATATATATATATAAGAGAGAGAGAGGGAGAGGGAGAGAGTTAGATAGTGCTGAAGGAATTGAGTATGTGTGTACCTCTGTCTATCTCTCACTCCATTTCTCTCTCACTCTGTGTGCGCATGTGTGTGTGTGTCCAGTCACGCACTTGTTTAAGTTTATAATCTTGTCTTATATAGTGTTCCGGCGAGATAGTAAATAAACTCCCATCTTCTAGGGAATAAACAATATCAAATCGAAACAGAAAATATTTTCAATACAACTTACATGGCGAAAAATGCCCGAGGTTGTTGATATCCGATTTTTAAATTTCGTTCGTAGAAGTTTATTGATTCGGATTCTATTTATAAAACTACAGTGTTGTCAAAAAGTTTCATGGACAAATATGTTTTCCATCTCAAAATATCTTGACCATGTAACAGCTAATATTAAACGAATTAAATGAAAAAAGAAATGTAATCTTTCAGAAATATACAACAAAAGGAAATAGAAAAGTGTATTTCATAAATGATTAATATTATTCGAGTTTTCAGATAAAACTTCCAAGGTGGGGGTTAAAATACACTGATTGTGTCTCTTGACTATGAGCTCTGGATAGAGCGGGCTATGCCTTCATTGGCATCATTCCCAGTTCCACACGATCCCGAAATTGTTCGTAGACCATCTAAGTATTCCTATTAGACATGAATATTTGATACCATAAAACTGTACAAAAAACGTTTTTAAAACAACTACATGAAAATTCAATATAAACGTATAATGTACGCAATTCATGAACTTTTAGACATAAAATTACACCAGACGGATTTACAAGCCTTTAAAATCAGTAATTCGATCAATCAATGTAATGTGTTGAAATTATTCTTCCTTTAAAAGTCATTTAGACGCTGATCAGAAAATCCTTTATTGTGTGAAAAAGTTCATGAATTTTTCGTCAGATCAAATATTTATAACTTAAGAAAATTGCAATTATGATTTCTTACCGAGTGTGTTCATTTCCATATCATGGCATATTCTCCAACTGTAAATTAAGCAAAATAGAGGCATAAGAACAATCGCCTTCAAAAGTTGAAATCTAGCCATACTACTTTCAATCTTTTCATAGGGTTTAATCTTCATTTGCCTTCATCTGAAACGTAAACGAAATAACTGCAAGATTTAATTTCTATGTGCAATTGCTTAAATATAAAAAAAAAAATGAATCATTTTTAAAATTGTGTGATGAGCGATATCGAGTGGACAAACAGTGGAAGTACCGTTTATGGCTCGTTTAACTAGAGATTCTACCTCACTTTAAGTTTTAATATTTTAAAAGGATTTATCGGTCACCAGTTTTAGTTGAAGCAACGAATTAGCTCCTAAATAAATCCAACAAAATACAAAAATATAATAATCCTAGATTATACATCCTTTCATTTGCTCTTTGAGCCTATCTTTCTGATATGTGGCACCTTTGATTAGAACCTGGACTCGAACTTTTACTGGGCCACAAATCCTCTCTTCATTTATTGATTACCTTCTTAAAATAATAAGACTGTAGGGACTTCCAAGAACTAACGTACCTAAAGATTGATACCTTACTCAACTGATGTCTCTCTTTACTAGCGCCAAAGATTTGTTGAAGTTATCCCAAAGGTTCACCCAGCCTTTTCATAACCATTGGGAAAAAACATTCTCTATTTTGTTACCAATTAAAATCTCTTCACCTTATCTTTTTTGTTAATCCTTTTGATACTATATACAGCCTGCCACATACATACACACATACATACATACACGGTATGCCAGTGCTGTCATAGGATTTTGACCCATTGTAAGTTAAAGCATACGTCAATATAGTCTAAGAACTCTACACATCCTCCTTCCTAATGAAGATTATGTTGTATGAAACGGAAATTAGAAAAGATATTTTCTACACACACACACACACACACACACACACACACACACACACATATATATATATATATATATATATATATATATATATATATATATATATATATATATATGTGTGTGTATTATTCGGTCCAGTTAAACCAGAATTGGGAGTAATTCCTTCAGCACAAGAAAATCATTCAAAAACTGAACATTTAAATTTTCCTGGTAGAGAGCTCAATGTCACTAATATTACACAGCAACACTTTCTTTAAAGAAAAAAACAAAGACTTGTTACTTTAGGATTATAAATTTATTTCCATCCTGTTATGTGTTTCTGAAGTAAACCAAAACCACGAAGAAAAATATAACTACTTCTTCAGATCTTATGGATAAAAAAAAATCAAGTTCAGGACTTAAACCTGTTAAATACCACTAATAATATATGTTATACACCAGACCAGAGCGATGCCCCCACCATATATATATATATGTATATATATATAATGTAATAAAATCAATTACAAAGGGGCTAAAGTCAAAATTATAAAAGAACTGCAACAGATTTTTGGAAATAGGATTTAAGATTATTTGGAAATATTATTTCTTTACAATTATAAAGGTGTCAATAATCTCAAGTTTAGGAAACTTGCAAAAAATGAAGCTCTAAACAAAGGAATAGACCAGTACTTATTAATTTTCTCAGGCAATCTGAAAACCCAGAAAATTTAAGTCAAGTACTTCTGGAGAGGTGATCGTTAAAAACTTTCTCCGCGTAACAATTATCCAGCTCCTACTGCACTTAGAAAAAGAAATTATACTTTGAAGACAGGTGTGGAACCACTTTATTTCAAAAGAGAAGAAAAAAATCAAATCTTCAAGATGTTAAAAGTAGACGATTGGGAAGAATTGGCTTATTTTGTTATTTTTGTTGATTAATATATCGTGCCATCACGAGAAGAAAGATATAGGTGATTGCGGAGGAGTTTTCTCATTGTATCTCATCCTATCACCTATATAGTATCTCTCTCTCTCTCTATCTCTATCTCGCTCCCTCCTCAACCTCTCTCACTCGCTCTCTCTCTCCCTCGACCCCCTCTCTCTGTGACCTCAATTTAATCACAATTAACCCTCTCTTTATATCAACTTGTCTCCTTCCTATAGCGTCTTGGCTTGCAGTTTTGGCAATATATCTTAACCACGCTTCACACACACACACACACACACACATATATATATAAAGACGTAGGGTGATTTTCTGATTGATTTTAACGGTATGTCAAACTACCTTAGTTTATTTCAGTCTTATAAGTTTGTGATTTTTTAACATTTTTTTGGGTTTATATTCTTGATTTTTTTTCACACGCTTATATTATATGAAATATTCATATTTTATACCAAGTTTTTGCCAACAGATCTATTTTACACGTAAATGAGATCAAAGTAATTTCTACCCCGCCTGGCCAGAGAGAACCTTGAAATAATGGCAATAAATTGAAACCTAATTCTCCTAATATATTCACAAGTGAAGACTCATCACCAAATGTTTAGTGTCATTCCCAGAAAATCCCTTTTTGTAGGCAGCGGTGTTTATCCCTCGTCAGAGATAAAGGCAGTGTATTCAAAGACCCTTTGACAGGGCAGCAGGGATTTGTTCCATGTCTTTGGTGTAATAACAATGTCGTCTTTTTTTAAGAATTGTGGAGGTGCTATTTAACAATAGAAGGAGGAAAAGGAAGTTCGTAACTTTCTCAAGAATATTAGTCGGAAAGAGAACATTATATCATGATCAGAGCTCGAACTCACTTACTACCATATCACAGTAAAGTGTGTTCGTCTTTATGCAAGGAAAAATCCTCGCAGGAAAGAGAGAGAGAGAGAGAGAGAGACAGTGAGAGATAGTGTGTGTGTGTGTGTGTGAGAGAGAGAGAGAGAGAGAGAATGTGTGTGTGTGTGTGCGAGAGAGAGAGAGAACGACAGAGGGTTGCACGCTAAAGTTAACTACTATGTATTATGCAATCTAAATGATTTGAATAATTAGACCATTTATATGTGTTCCTTTGGAAATTCATTATTCATCATTTTCTCTCAATTATGTCAATAGATTATATTCTATTTCAATCTTTGCGTTAATTTTTTCAGATTATTTCAACTATATTTTTCAAAACATTTTAATTCCTTGCAGAGAAAGAATTTCTCTTATTTTTCCAGTAGAACCAAGCTGACAATTGTGGTCTTTTAAGTAACTGATAAAAAAAATATGCAGAAGTAATATAAAAAAAAAAGACTGAAAAATAAAGAGTACGTAGAAAATGTTCCTCTTGGGGGCAAAATATGTGTACTTCTACAATATTTTAAAATTAATTAAAATACAAATTGAGAAATGCAAGTAAGTATATGTAGATATAGATATCAACGAATCATAGGTTTTTATTCGACATGTATAGTCTATTTACAATGATTTTAAACTGCGACTGGATTGACAAAGTTCAGGGGAATGAGAAGCCAAATTTTAGCTGCCATTATTACCTGTGAGTTAAACATTTTTTTAGAGGTATTACCAGTTAGGTTCTGATGTAGAGGTCAAAATATTTTGTTTGAAAATCCTTAGTTTTGGATAACACTATTTGAATCCTCATAACTATAGCGATATTATTTGTATTTAGAATTGTGTATTGAAGCTATATCATTTAAAGATGATTATTAATATCATTTTATGCTTTGGGAGTTTGTGACACTTGTTTGAACAGGTTGTTCTCTGAAACCTGAGAAAAATAGATAGACACATAGAATCCCTTCAGGTCTCCTGGATTCTCTTTAGTTTTTTTGAATATTTTAACAGTATTGTGGTCAGCATGGTGTAGATAACTATCTCTGCTTTTTCCTTTCCATGTTATTTGAGACTATTTCAAGAACTACTCTTAGTATCATCGTCACTTACATGTTCTATAGTTTTTTCCACTCTCTGGCCAGTTCTTAATATTGATCTATCGTACGCTTTTCACTGGAACGACAAACTTAACGAGAAGAAAAGTTATTTTCTTATAAATCTCTGTTTAGTCTTCTGCTTGATTTGGTTTCTTTGTTTAATGGCATATCAACCTTTGTAGGTTATTTGATGCCAAAGATATTCTCTTAGAATAACAGTTGTGGCACTATTAAAACCACAGCTGGGAGGATGTTGTGTTCTGGTTAGTGAACACAAGTAGTAGTAATAATAAGACAAACCACGCTATGTGAGGAAAATTGTTATATTTACAGGAAAGAGTATTTACAAGAGAGAGACGGTTAATAATAAAAACATAGGATTAGGGAGAGAGTAATGACATATTTCAACAATAGGAACGGCTCTTCTGGTCTGACTTGAAGGCTTACTCTTAGACCGATTTCCGCTACTGCCAAATATGGCAGATGGAACAGCTCATTATGCGCAAAAAATAGGTGATAGCCAACTGAGGATAAGGGGGTTCATACCTTTCCCAAGGGTATTTGCCCGAAAGTGAACGTAATAGTGCAACTGGAATAGGTACTCGCATACTACGATTCTACAGTCCATCGCTTTAACCATTATACCACGAGGACACCCCTTTCAGTCTTCTTGCTGGAAATGAGTAGTGCATTTATATAAAAATAAAACTTGTAAAGAACGTAATAATTTTAATTTTCTTGGCAATATTCTGATATATCGGTAGACTAATCACTATAAGATTGTAATAGTTTAAAAGTATAATCATGCCTGCATAAAATAACGTGGTTTTATGTGAGGGTTCATATTGCATTCTATTACTACGAACGTTTGATTTTCTTCAAATCAAAACTTTTAGTTTCTAGCTCAATAGTCTCGAAATACCAACTCTGGAGAAAACTCTATAAGCGTCATTCGAGCTACAGATCTGATGATAAAGAACTGATTATTCTGTTAATGATTTGTTTTTTGGCGAAGAAACATATGACATGTTTGCATGCCGCTGTGTAAAGAAATTGTTCAGTCCCACAGGCGCCTAGAAACATCTACTGATATTAGCCTGTTCGTCAGATAGTTGTATGCTCTTCGAGAAACGAATTTCAAGGTACATGACACACTTCGTTTGGACTGTGTTTAGCTCGAAGAAGAAATATAACTAATAAAGGCCATGTGTTCTCGATTTTTTAAGATAACATTTTCAGATAATAATATAATGTATCGTTGCCAATTGAAATCTTTCTTTAAATTAATACATTTTGTTCAAAGACGAAACATGACTTATAAAAGCAATGTGTTCTCGAATTTTGAGATAACATTTTACGGTAATAACATAATTTATCATTTATCAGAAATCTTTCTTTTAAATGATATGTGGTATCTTAATTTTCTAATTGCATGTCAAACTTCATGGTTTATTTAATGTAAAATCCATCCTTGTAGAAGACCATTACTAGTGCTATTCATCTTTTAGCTGGTTGGTATTAAGAGGTTAATTAATTTCCTAAAAGTATCAGTCCGAATGTGAACGTTATAGCCCGACTCGTATTAGAACACGCTTACTATGATGTTGCAATGCAGAATATTAACCTCATCCCATCGGACACTCCCCAAAAGAATACCTCAGATATTTCATATTTTAAAAACTTTTTTGAAGAAATTTTGGTAAGGAACTGGTGATCCTGTTTCATCGATCAGCAGCAGCCCCTTTGGGGTCACATGGCGTCCATTATAAAAAAGAGCCCCACAGGATATTCTCTCTCTTTTGGTTTCACTCCCACAAATGTTAGCACAGGTCCTTCTCGTAGCAGCCCCTTGACGGCATACTTTTGGTACCTTCCACCACCGGGACCCAAGAGCGACGAACGCACGTGCAGTGTTTCAAGGAACAGGATACACACAGTTATGCTCCAGCAGGCATTTTATCTGCAAACTCACCTTATCAAACCCTATTTTACCTTCAACCTTATAAAACCTACTTTACCTTCAAACACCTTTACAAAACCTTATAACCTTTAAAATACCAAACCTAACTTACACGTTGTGAACTCTTTTTTGTACTGTTACTTACACATTCGTTGTTTATTCCATTTGGTGTAAAAACCCTGTTTATTATTGTTGTTGTTGTATATAAATTTTGTTGCACGTATAAGTCGTTCGTCCCTTTCTTCAAAGGCGGTCACCATTTCTCTACTGCTGTTTGAAGTACGGTTTATTCTTTTACAAAACGTAGGAATAAACCGGACTTTTCGGGGCTTATAAAAATCCCCATATTTTAAAGTATTACTCTTCTTGATGTTTGAATAACCATTCCTCTTACATCGTTTATTAAAGAATATTACATCAGAAATATCCCATTTCATTTTATTCTTTTTATTATGGGACATAACCTTTTATCTATATCATTAAACTTTAAACTTCTTGTAAAATCCATTAATAATAATAATAATAATAATAATAATAATAATAATTATAATAATAATAATAATAAAAATAAAGTTGATTTTTGCCCCGGAAACAATCATTAATTTCTTTTTTTGGTAGTCACTTTGTATTTCTTAGTCAGGATTTCTTCATAACTTGTCATAATTGTCAATGTTTGATTATGATGATAAATATTTGTCCATTCATTGTTCCATTGCAATGATTTCTTTCATAATGATCATCATTTCATCATCATCTTCAAAGTGTGAAGAAAGTATATATTCTTTGGCCTTTCTCTTTCCATCCATCCCTATGATCAATTGGTTTTTCTAAGTCCTCTATAACGATACTTACTTTCCGTACTAATCTGTTGAAACTAAGTTATTGCAAAACATATTCATGTGCATAAGGAAATGTTTCTAATGAGTCCGTCCTTACTTTCCAGCAGTTTCCAGCATATCTTATTGGTCTTATTTGGATAGGTTGTGAGATGAAAGCTAATCATATTAACCAACCCCTCCGCTCAGGCAGGATATGACAAAAGGTCAATTTTTAAGCGGAGTTTAACAGGTTTGAATTCAGAGTTTTCCTTCTCCTAGACTAGTCGACTCACCAAGGCTGAAGAACTGAGTCTACCCTACAATTTATCAATAGCTGGAGGGAGAATAATTGGATTCATACCTTTCCCAAGGGTATTAGCGCTATGTGAAATGCAATCGTCCAGGATTTGAACTCGTGTCGCCGTGTCCATTTCCTACGACGATAACCATTACACCACGGGCGCCTCCAAAAGCTAATGAGATGAAAGCTAATTAGCCGTATAGCCGGCGTTTCGTGGCATCAGGAAGCTGTTCAACACAGAACGTAACACCCTTTTGCAGTTCTCATCAAGGTTTTCTGCAATTGTTACGTAATGTCGTGACTTCTTACAATAGTACTTTTACGGCAGTAGCTTTCAAAATTCCACTTTTTACTTAATCAGAATAATCGTGTTTTCGTATGGTCCATGGCCTCAGTAGTCCCCATGCTTTACCTATGTGTCAGTTGAGATGACATTCTATGGATTAAATATTTCTACTGAGGTATACGATGTTAGACACTAATTGATGCCTTGTCATTCATCAAATGAATGGTACTATAAAATATTATCTAAATTAATGAGATTCTAACAAATCTATTTGATCCTGAAATAATTCCTAATTAGATAATATTAAGCTAGAATGGATCTTGAAATAACAGCAATGAATGTGCACACCACGCCCCCCAGAGACCTGGCATTATAATGGCTTGGTTTGGTTTTATGGCAAGTCAACCATTGTAGGTTATTTAATGCCAAATTTATTTTTATACATGTAAACAGTTCTATTTCAAACAATTCAGTTTAATATAAGTACACAGTTTAAATTTCGTCCAAAAAAGTTCTATTTCAAGGAATTCAATTTTGCATATATTTACAGCTTAAATATCAAAACAGTTCAATTTCAAACTATTCAGTTTAGCATAATTACACAGTTTAAATGTCAAAACAGTTCTACTTCAAACAATTCAGTTTAGACTAAGTACAGTGTTTTGTTTACATACAGTAAAATTTAAAAGAACAGTTCTTTTTCAAACAATTCAGTTCAGCATAGTTGCACTGTTTAACTGTTAAATTAAATTTGAGCCTTAGACAGGAACCTATCTGGTGCTACCAGTCGACCTGGGAGCGATAGCAATGAAGGATAATCTGCATTCCCCAAATCTCCAGGACTCTAGCCTCACCATTAGATTGTTTGGTGTCATATTCAGGACACTTGTTGAGGGATCTTATCCTTCTGCAATGATGCATTCGGTGTATTTTGCTGCCCTAGCCGGCGAGGTCACTGGAATTAATTCCTTACCAGCGAATGCAGTTTAGTGTCAAAACCAAGCAATGATTTAGTTTAAAAAGTATTTTCCTCTTCAGAGAATACAGGAAGCGCAATATAAGCCAAACCGACAGAAGTTTGATTTGTAAAATATGCGTAAAAATTACTCATAACTGTTCATGTGACACGTAAATATTAATATATGTCTTCTAAACACAGTCATTTTCGAGAGTGACGCGTATGAGTTGCTTTGTGTGTAACATTTATGTTTTTAGAAAATAACATGATTCAATTTGAAAACTGTCCTCATGATTGATTGCACTTTTTGATAACAATATAAACTATTGAAAAAGATACATTTGAGTTGCAACATATATTAGTGTTCATATATTATATGCTATTATAATATCAATACATAATATAGGCCACTTAAACAAATGAAGTTTGTATACATTAAGTAAAAGAAAATTTTTTCCTATTTTGATTTGCAAGCTTTGACCAAAGATGGAAATCATGATTCAAGAATCCAAGAAAATCAAACAGCTTTGCCTCATTAAACATGTACCCAAAAGAAAATCTACTTACTTTATTCTAATTTAAAATAATGTATATCTATATTGCATAGTAGAAAACGTTATGTGGTGGAAAATTCATTTGCAGAAAACCTTGCAAAGAGGAAGAAAAAGTATTTATTTCTAAACAAATAAAAATGAAAATATCTAACATCAAAATCAGAAACTAATAACAACTGATGCCCGTTTAAGAAATGTTCTATTTAAAAATCTTAAATCTAAGACAAGTGATGTTTTTTTATTTAGCCAATTATTTTTTTAGATAACTAAATCTGATGATTATTGTTGACATAGTGTTTGTAGGTAATTATCTTTAAGTGCAACGTATAGCTTTGAAAATAAAATAAAATGAAACAAAATAAAATCAAAGCAAAATAAGCAGAAAAAAACATCACATTTCTAAGTATAAGTGTCCTGAATAATAATCAATAAAATAACATTCATGACATCGTAGAACATGCTAATAAAAACAAAAAAAAATATCGAAACCGACCGTTCCTCTAAACTCAATTTATTTCACAGTCTTTCTCTGTTAATATATATATATATATATATATATATATATATATATATATATATATATATATATATATATATATATATATATATATAACGTACAAGTGCAGAAGTTTTATTTATATTTAGTTCTGACATTAGATAACGTATTCTGGCATTTTGTAAAAAAATCAATGTATACTGCTACAAAAGCAAATGAATGTATTCATGCAAAATAAGTATATATTTGTATATTATACAATGTTTCCTGTTTACAAGAGAGCAAATATTAGTCTTTCTGTTGTGAATATATATATATATATATATATATATATATATATATATATATATATATATATATATACAAAATTATAAAACGAATAGTTCGAAAATCTGATGTTGTGGGCATATTTCTTTGAAAGCCGATTAAATTTTTATTTAGAATTATCTCGACCTGGACAGATATGATAGAGAAAAACGCATTATAAATCCTTGCAGCAACAAAAGTAAAAATTTGATATAGTCTTTCAAATTCTGAAATCTTTAATATGGTCTGGTGACATTCATTTTTGCTGTCTAGGTACTTTATCTTTCGCTTAATTCTTTTATTGCATCCATAGCCAACTTTGATAGTCATTCTTATACACAAATTTATAATTTTATCTATTTGGCCTTGAATCAATTATAGGTGTTATTTTTTGGTACGTATTTTTTCTGTCTGGGCTTTCCTAAGTTTTTACGTACTGGTGTTTGATGAGTTTCTCTTATTAACAAAGAATACTTTTTTCATTCTATCTCGTTTTTCTCCGACTGCAATTGACTCCCAACAAACTCAACGTTTAGTTATTCGTTTAGTTTTTTTTTTTTATGGATGCTACTGCTGCTGCTTCAATATGAATGATAGCAATACATGGAAATTGTATTGATTTTTGTTAGATTCGAGTGGCACAAAAATGAGGTATCAGTTTAGTGCAGTCATTTTATGTAACTCAATTTTTTCAGAGATTGAAGCTTTTGGTGGAGAAGCTCTTGAAGGAATTTATTTTCCTATTTCCCTGTTATCGCCATGGTCTTCGGATTTTTTTTCCTAAAATAATGCAACATGTATTTTCATGGAGTTTTCATTCGAGAACACATATTGGTTAGCCAATCACAGATCATATCATACTCTTCGACTACTTTTTAGTTATTCAGCCAATAAAATTCGCTAATCTATGTTCAAGGGAAGATTATCTCTTAAACGTATCAGATTTTAATCAGTCAATCAATGAAGCCACAAACAAGGCCTTGTTTAATTTAAGGTCCCAGCCCATAACTTGTGGAGGGAATATCCTTTTTCCAAAACCAAAACCAAAGTTTAATCTATTCGAATATTAAATTTCCTCTTTTAACCTCGAGTAGGCAAGGATTATTTCGGGATATCATTAGTTTAAAAGGGTCAGTGCACCGACAAATCCCATTGTCGTTTACATCTTGGTCACATCTGTTTTGAAAATTTGAATGCATGGATAAAATAAGTCCCTTAATGATTTCTTGATTGACTTTGACATATATATATATATATATATATATATATATATATAGAGAGAGAGAGAGAGGAATTAGCATTAAACAAAGACAATGGTTGATATGCCATAAACCCAAATAAACCTAATTATATTGTATTTAATACTGATGTAAAAACAGGATTTCTCATTAAATAACCTAAAATTGCTGATATGCAATAAAACTAAACCAAACAAAAACATATATTGATATATGTGTATAAACAGGATTTACCATTAAGAAACCTACAATGGTTGATATATCATAAAGCCAAACCAAGACAAATCATATATGTTTAATATACAGTTACGAGCATAAAGATCAAAACAATGTTAAGTAAAAGACTAAAGGTGAAATAGCTTTTTATGCTAAAGCTTCATTGAACATTTCATCAAGGAAAATAAGGATATAAACGTAAATTATATGATTCTAAAATATGAAGCTCAATAAATATATTTTGATAAGGTAATACGAATAATTATATGACATTCGAAAAAAAAATACATGATCAGAAACATCAGATCGATTAACAAAATCAATTCATTATAATGGATGTATCATATCTAAATAAAAATAGCGTTCATAATTCATAAGTACTTGATGTCTAGACCTTTACTTTCAGTAACAGCTTGACATCTTTTGCCACACGCGCGAATTAATGTCTTGCATTCATTAACGGATATTTCCTCCCATTAGCCTTTCAAATTAGTCGATAGTTCTTCGACGTTCATTGGATTCTTTTCCTTAGCTCTTTGATTTAGAAACTGACAAACCGTTGTCAATAGGATTCATGTCTGGACATAACTGTAACATCCTCCTCAGAAATAAATGTCTAAACAGACTTTGCAGTGTGACATGGAGCGTTATCTTGCATAAATACAGCAAGTTGATTAATTTCAGTTCCCAAATTATTTACGATATGTTTATTCAATAGATCTTTGTATACAGTAGCGTTATTTTATCGTGTAGCCTGACAAGAGGTTTTGAACTAAACACAGAAATCATGCCAAATACCATCATACTTCCTCCTCCAAATGTAACGCTGCTTTTAGTGCACTGAGGTGAATATCGTTTCTTTAGACAAACCTTCTCCTGTCACAATTACACAGTTTAAACTTTCACTCATTGCAGAAATGAACACAATCGCACTATTCTTCAGTTCAGTGTATAATGGCAAATTTCAATCAGCTCATTTGGTACCTTTTAGAAATTCAAGGCTTCGTAGAAGCTACTTGGCTGTTCAAATAAATTTCATTAAATCTTCGGGAAATTGTGTGACTAGATATTTTAATATCTAGGTTAACATTAGCTCTTTCAGAGATAGCGGTTGTTGTCACTAATCGATCCTTTTTTTGATTCACTACCAATTCATCTGTTTTCCCTTTAAGTAGTTTTCCTATGCCTACCAGGTGGTTTCTTGGCTTTACATGACCCGGTAATTAAAATACTATGAGTAACACTTTTAGATTTCCCCACAGTCTTTGAAATATTCCTAATTGAGAGTTTATCTTTATTACGTAACTTGACTATAAGTTTTCTATGTTCTAATAATGTAATAGATTTTTCGCCATGTTTACAATGCAAGAGCCACTCAAAAGCTTGGGTAATTAAGTAAAATACCCTATTTTATAATCTTACCCTAAAAAAATTAACAATACAAAATAATTATTGAATTTTACGGATTTATTTAATCGTTCTGATTTTTTTTATCATCTATTTTTTTCGAATTTTATATAATAATTAATTATAACTTATCAAAAAAAGGTTATCAAGCCTTATGTTTTGGAATTATGTAATTTACCTATATATATATATATATATATATATATATATATATATATATATATACGGAGCTTGGTTGGAAGTACTCTAAAATCTTTGATATGCCAGGAACATAATGAACAGGATATGTTTTTTTAATAACATTGCAACGATTGATATACCATAAAGCAAAACCAAAACAAACCATATATATTCAATAAACATTTATAAATAGGATTTGGAACTAAATAAGATATAATGTTTGGGATGCAAAGAAACCCCACAAAAATTGTTTGATTGACGTTTTATTGTGGCACGATTTTGAATATATGAATTTTTTCCACAAAAATATAAAGTCCCACCGTCTTGTTTCTGAAGTTGTAATTGTAATCTTTTACATCGGATTAACTTAATTTTTAAATACACTTACACAACTTTATTGTGGTCTATTCGATTTGGATTTTTCTAATACGTTTTTAATTTTTTAAGGGATGTAAATGCTTAATATAATCCGAAATAGTGGTCAATAATCGCTAAGTGCATATAATCATATTTACCAACCCCTCCGATCGGACAGGATATGACACAAGGTCAATTTCTAAGCGGAGTTTAACGGGTTTGAATTCAGAGTTTTCCTTCTCCTAGACTAGTTGCCTCACCAAGGCTGAAGAATATAGTCTGTCCTACTATTTACCCATAGCTGGAGGGAGAATAATTGGATTCATACCTTTCCCAAGGGTATTAATGCTATGTGAAATGCAATCAGTCTCGTCCAGGATTTGAACTCGTATCGTCGTGTCCAACTCCTATGACGATAACCATTACACCAAGGGCACCTCCATATTACACCACAA
This sequence comes from Sepioteuthis lessoniana, assembly GCA_963585895.1. Classification (NCBI taxonomy): domain Eukaryota; kingdom Metazoa; phylum Mollusca; class Cephalopoda; order Myopsida; family Loliginidae; genus Sepioteuthis; species Sepioteuthis lessoniana. Next base: position 102,041,690 of record OY757911.1, read on the forward strand.
GCACCTACAATGCTAAGTGCATATAATAAAACGAATAAATGGATTAATTCTTCTTAGTTTCTTGTTAATTTTCGTCATTTATTTTTATTTTTTGTTTATCGTCATTCTCTCTCTTCAAAACCTGCTAATTGAAATGTGAACTAAAGTATAGCAAAGATTTCGATGAGTAGAAGGTAAATGTAACTCTTAATAAGTAACTCTTCAAACATACAGTGTGTTCTTCTAATCGTCAAGTCTGATATTGAGTGGAAGCGTAAATTTAACAGAAACGTTTGATAGGGGAGATACTTTATGAGACGGGCTGCACACAGTCATTAAAAGCACAAAATAGAATATATAAATGGATCAAAGCTACTAGATGTTCATGAAGTGTGTATTTGTGTGGTTTGGTTTCTTTTTTTTAATGACATATCAACCTTCCTCATTTACTGGTGACTAAGTCATCATTGCAGAAAAAACAGTAGTTGTACTTGTTAACCAATAACTGGATTGATAAAAAGGGTTCAAAACTGTTCCAAGATTATTAGTTCTAAATTGATCGCACTAGCACAACTGGAGTTCGAACTCACTCTCTACGATATTTCAGTCCAGTGCGGTAGAAATTGCAATTTGTGGACTCCTTATCTATGTATCAATGTGTCCGCACACATATGCGTGTGTGCGTGAGAGAGGGAGAGAAAGAGAGAGAGTGTGTATTTTTCAAGAATAAAATTCTATTTAACTTCTCAGTTAAACTTGGTGGTTTGCATTTATATAAAGTGAAGGGGAATTTAATTTCATAAACACACACACACACACACACACACACACACACACACAGGCATGCACACTTCTTTGCCTGTGAAATGAATTTGAAATTCCATCCCTCGTTGTTTTGAGTTATTCTGGAAAAAAGGGGTCTGGTTTATCAGTTACCCAAATTTGAGAGCAATAACCGATAAAATGAAACGCAGTTTCTTCCAGGCAGCGGTCACATCGATACTGCTATATGGATGCACTACATGAACGCTAACAAAACGGCTGGAGAAGAAACTAGATGGCAATTACACAAGAATGCTGCGTGCAATCCTAAACAAGTCCTGGCAGCAACACCCCACAAGACACCAACTGTACGGCCACCTGCCCCCTATCACGAAAACTATTCAAGTTAGGCGAACCAGACATGCAGGACATTGCTGGAGAAGCAGAGATGAACTCATAAGAGATGTACTCTTATGGATCCCCACACACGGCCGCGCAAAAGCAGGACGACCAGCACGAACGTACATTCAGCAGCTATGTGAGGATACAGGTTGTTGTCCTGAAGACCTACCTAGGGCGATGAACGATAGGGAGGAGTGGCGAGAGAGGGTCAGGGATATCCGTGCTGCCAGCACGATATGATGATGATGATGATGATGATTCATTTATCTTATTCTAAATTGTGTTACTTTTTTACACAACCACTATACTTTCTCCACGTCATTTGAACATTTTTTTCTTTTTAGTTTGAGGAGATTTAGGAGCATTTTTTTAGCTGTCACTCCAGAAATTAATCTCTTTTAATGCTGTCAGCTGAATGGATTAACGATGGAATCTATTAGGAATGATTCCAATTGAAATCTTTCAACGATATTTCAATATATAATGGAATAGAACCCTTGACACTTACACGCATAAATATGTATGCTGTGTGTGCATATATCATTTGATCGTTTTCACAAACATATATATATATATATAAACACACACACACACACACACATATACATATATATATATATATATATAATGTCTAGCCACACTGATGAGTTCTGATAGAACGAAACAGATCTGTCTGTGGATGACTATAGAGATATATACTCCCCTACCCGCGTAGGGTTGAGTTATCTGGCGAAGAAGTAATCGTGTTGCCATTAGCGTCTATTCCAAGCCTCTTCGTATATTAATTGAGGTCTCGGCAGCCGTTGAACGGATGTATGTAAACAATTGTAATTGTGATTCATAGCCGTTTAAAATTTACTTCGCAGCTAATCGCTTCTCGTGGCTGAATGGTTAGAGGCTTTAGCTTGGCGTTTGAGTCAACCGGGTTTCGATCCAAGCTACGGGAAGCTACTGTCTAGCCACACTGACGAGTTCTGATAGAACGAAACAGATCTTTCTGTGGATGAATATATATATATATATATATATATATATATACACCAGGTATTACATGAAAGGGGATCATCCAAAATAGAAATAATACATACTGCACATCATACTAGAACTATTATGCTAATTTTCAAGAAAATCATCAGGAACATAAGAGGGTTATTGTTTCCAACGTGATAAATTTCTGAAGACAATTTGATAGAACATCGAATCTAAAAGATTAAAGTCCACAACTATATCTTGAAGTTCTCATAATATATCAAATAGATATTCAATTTTTTTGCAATATTGCACACATCGAAGGGCTTATTCAAGATTATTTCTACGGTGAAAGTCAAGACTTTTTTAGTGTGTAGAGGAAGGTGTCGAGAAACCATGCGCTTCTTCTTATAAGAAAGAGAAAATCACACACATCATTGCAAAAACTGTTCACTCTCATTTATTTCTGATGTTACAAGTAATTCAGTATGATAAAGTTACGAAAATGCATAAAGTGGCTTCGTTCGTCGATTTTGGAAAATAAATTTTTCATCTATAAATAATCGTCATTATGCCAGCAATGGACAGGCTTTCGCTTTGCCGTAGATTGTAGACTGTAAAATTATCGGGTGACTGCCTCTCGATTCAGAAACGAGTGTTTACGTGATTTATCTACTTACCTTTCCGTGTCGACCACAGTCTGAAAACCAAGCACCGGGGTCGCTGTTAGAGGAAAAGAGCCACAATATTACACTCTGAACGTTTCTTATTGTTGTATACTCATCTACAGCATCATAACGATACAATAATTAAGACCGACGCAATGATAAAGACGCAAGAAGGAAGACGCAGGAAGACTTCTTCAACAATATTTTACCTCTCACTTTATTGCAAGGGTTCGAAAGGGTTGTTCAAGGGTTGCATATGAGAGGGAGCTGGAGACCGAACATAAATTGTAATATCTTGACCCCACTGTTATGATCGTCACGTTGTGTCTTTCTTGTTCTCTAGGGCTGCCCAACCGGGGGCCTAGGGACTCACTCTGCCGGATGCTGGCTTTCTTCATTGCATCTTATCAGCATCTTCTCTGGACCCCAAACTCCATCGGGGTTTCCGAGGGCCCCCTCGATCAGGTGTGGCTTTCTCTACCACACCTCTCTCCAACTCTCTGGAACTCTCCTGGCAACTACTCTAGCTCGTCGAAGTCAACTCAATTATATAATCGTTCGACGCCCACTCGATCTTTGAAATCGAATGTTTAATCGTCATCAAGCGGAAATAACTGTCATGCAGTTCAGAGTTCACTCTCTTCCGGTGTATCACTCTGTAGTGTACAATGGGAATTACCTTGTCCCATTTCATCAGCCAATTTCCGCCCACGAAATTTCCTTTCATAACTGCCATTACAATGTATCACTTCCTTCCAGTGCATCACCTTGAATGGCTTTTTTGGCCGGGTCAAAAGGTCAAAACATAATATTATTTTCCTTTCCTATTTCGAAATATGAATTTAGCTAAAACTAATAGTGTTGCCACTATTGTAACACCTATTTTCATTCTTATTATCATATTTACCAACCCTTCCGCTCGGGCAGGATATGAAACAAGGTCAATTTTTAAGCGGAGTTTAACAGATTTGAATTCAGACTTTTCCTTCTCCTAGACTAGTTGCCTCACCAAATGCTGAAGAACCTAGTCTGTCCTACTATTTACCCATAGCTGGAGGGAGAATAATTGGATTCATACCTTTCCCAAGGTTATTAATGCTATGTGAAATGCAATCAGTCTCGTCCAAGATTTGAATTTCATACTTATTATCAATAACAATATCACAACCAATACTATTTATTTTTAATTCTGTCTAATTTTCCCACTGTTATCGAAATCCCTCCAATAAAGAACAAAAAAAAACCCCACTTTTCTAAGCATAGACGCATGCGTATATGATTTCTTCTTCTCACGAATTCAGAATAAAGAAACTAGTTTGTTAGCTGTATCAAAAATGTACTATAATCAATAGACAATGTCAAAATTACTGGACAAAAATCACTGGCCCCATGAAAACAACAAATCAAATATCCGAGTTTACCGCACGTTTTGAATTCACTCAAGTCTCGCTTGACTGCTTCTTGTTCGTAAAACAATATTTTCCTCGATTGATCTATTCCCCTTTCACACTTCGTGAGGTTTGTCATAGCCGGGCATTTAAGTTGGTAGTGGTGAAAGGACCACCTTATTGCACTCTGAAACTTGATCCTTCAAATCAATAGTTCATAATATTACGAACAATTCGGTATATAATTTCATTTTGTCACAAAACTAGTCTGGAACAATTGATTTGACAGCATTTTCTTCGTTGTCTTCGAAGTCCATTTATATCTGCCTCAGGAGTTCATTGATTAATTTCCGTAATAGTTGCCACAGTCGGTGCCATTCTTAAAATTATTTATGTGTAATGTTGCACAACTTGCTTCATAGCAGACATTGTTTTTACACAAGTTGAAACCCTTTATATATATATATATATATATATATATATATATATATATATATATATAAAGAAATGATAGATTATAGTTGAGAAGATTCACTTCTACTCCCAAATCGTTAACGGGCGGTAAAAAAAAGAATAATTGGATAATTTACGTTCGAAACAAAAATTTGAGGAACATGACATATCGTTGAAAAATGCTTTGATATTGATACTATATAAAAAGATCCAGCTTTTTTCGATACTAGCAGTTAATTAGGACTTTATTTTATGTATTTAACAGGAAATTCAAGAGAAATCGTTACCTTCGGAGCGTTTTTTGTATGTATGAATAATAATGTCAAAATTGATCACTATCTAATTAATTCCTGACATTTTTTCCGGAAGATATATATATATATATATATATATATATATATATATATATATATATATATATATATTTTCATCCACACCCAGACTATTTTGTTGTATCATTACTGATCCGTGTGGCAAGACACGTAAGAAGTTTTAAGCTGGGATCGAAACCAGGATAACTTTGCGTCAGTCTGATAAAATACGCTCTCATATATATATATATATATATATATATATTCAAGACACGCTGACAGCACAGGGTTTCCTGGCTTTCTCTGACCATCAATATATCGCTGCTGGCAGGTTTGTAGGTCTGCATCTATTCATCGAAATCTGGAACGTCAATGTGTGTTAGCCCATAGAAAAATGTTGTTAATGAGTTTTTGTTTCTTTATCCTACAGCGCTCAGAATGTCTTCGTTTTACTTGAACGCTTTGTGAGATGTGTGACAAGTAGCCAAACAGATGCTCTTTATTGGGCTACATTTTTATGCTGTTCCCATGTAGCTTTCTCTTTATGTTTTTTGCTTGTGTCCATGTTGTACATCCATTTATTAGCATGAATATAGCCTCAGCTTGAAAGATATATATCAGACTCATCAGATTTCGATATGATTGTTAACCCGTCAAGAGCAGTCCGCGTCTACAATAAGCATATGTTTACATCACTTTCAATCAATAAGATTGCTGCAGAGGTGTATTATCTTTTTCACTGATTCACAAGCGTTGTCCCTACGAGTAGAGATGGCACGTTTTGGTTTAAAACGAATTACTTTTTATTCTATTTGTATTTATGTTGAGGCCAATGCATCGTGTTGCTCTCTCTAGACTCTGCAGGGAGGATTTTTGTTTGGGCTTTTGTTTTTCCCAGAAGCACAATGCTGTCTGCGTTTTCTACATTTCTTATAGTTTTTTGCGGGATAATGTCTGCTTTTTGGCTTTTTAATGGGAAACAATTTTCGTTTGTCAGATCGAGTGAGGTTCAAAATACAAAGTCTTGGTTGAGTATAAACATAATGGGGGTATTGCATCTCATTGAAAGACTCTGGAGACAATATCAAAGGAGTCTTTGTCCCCAGTAAATAATTGTTGTATACTTAGAGAAATATATTTAACTGCCTGCGCACACTTTCATTCGAACTCTTTGATTAGACACATCCGAAAGGGCAATGTAGGATATCATACCAAGTAATCCCAAGAAAAACACCCCCTTAGGAAATGAAGTAATGTTGGTAAAGGCTGTAGTTGAGGAAATGGCATATGTCAAATACTAGTAATGTTGGCCGGTTTTAGTAATAAGACAATGAAAGTGCCCAAAAGTGTACAACTTGGGACAGTGCTTTATATATAAAACAGGAGTCAGTTGAAATATATTGCGAATAGCAAGGAAATAATTAACCTAAATTAAATAAATGAAATACAAGAAAATAAGGGACTGATAAAGAACTTAATACAGATTAACAGAGATGTTGTCACCAATTGAGATTGAGAATTAGAGCGAACTCAATTTGTTCAAATAAAAATAGACTCGTAATATCACTTCCTTGTCAATTTGGAATCTTACCAAACCCAATCCCTAGGGCCACTAACAAGTGTAACGTAATGGCCAAGGGATTTCGGTTCATGACTTTGAGTTTAGTTAGGCTGAAAACCTTTCGGCTCAGCACATGGGTTAGTTAGGTGCAACATTGAGGCAGGTGTTAACGTGGGCGCGCGCGGGCGGATGGAGGTATCACTCAGATGTCACAATAGTCTGAGACAAAACGGGTGACTGAGTACAAGTGACGTGACGCACCGGAAGCGCGCGGAGGTTTGTGGAGAATTGAAAGAAAGTTAGGGAGTTGAATACTAGACGCCAAACGAGGGGGATCGACATTTGGAGCTCGGAGACGCGAGGCGAACTTGCGCCCGATGGAGGCCGCTTGAGATGGGGGCCAAATGAATAAGACAGCATAGCAAGATTGTGTCTCTCCTCCTTATGTCGAAACCTTTAACTCAAAGTTAATAAAAAGGTTTTGTACCTGAACAAGAAGTCGTTACGTGTTTTCGAATTTCGAGATTCCTATGTTCTTTATGTGTTCTCCGTTATGTATATATGTGATGAATGTCCCATGTACATTTCGCAAATATCCCTATTTAGCTATAGTACACAAGTATTAGTTTAAAAGACCTATTAAATAAACTATACACTATTGGAAAGGTAGACGTCTGTAAAGAGAACCAACCCATATATCCTTCCACATGAAACATTTTTAAATAACTATTTGCTTAATGGTTGTTTTAGTTATTTCAATGTTAGCCATAACGATGCAACCTCGATTGATAAAAACGACTTATAAGTTTGCACAAGAGTGTTGAGGACATGGAGGTATTGACTACTATCGAAGAAGAAATCACCCCAATGCAACAAATTTTAATGAAATCTGTCAGCCAAGAATGACAAGCTAAACAGCAAAGGCCAATATGATTGTCGCCAGTAGAAATATGCCAGTTTAATGAACTATTTTTTTACATGAATAAAACAAATCACGCAATTAGAAATTGATGCATTTTTTTTATAAATGTATATTTGAAAAATGCTGTCATTTACCAGTGAGACTAATGCCAGGATAGGTACTGGAGAGATATGACTATAAGAGGTATATAATGGCGCCAAAACTTATGCAGAGTATGATGTATTTTTTTATTTAGGAAAATGCTATTTCCTTTTATCATAATATATAACAAACTTATTGACTTTGAATGAATATCAAAGGTCAATCTAAAAGATCCGTTTAGGACTAGATATATTTGAACTTTCAAACAGTCAAAGCAAAAAGAAAGCTGGCATGGGGTTTTGTTGGTGCATTATCCATTTTAAATTAGTATGTTTCTTGCCCAAATGTTGAGTTTAAAAGGTCAAATCATTAAAAGATAAATCAAATCATTGATTTTTGTTTTGGTTAATTTGAAAATAGATACTCTGTAACAAGGCATGATCAGGGACCCTTAATAATCAAGCCCCTATATCGGGGTTTGATTGTATGACCAAATGAAATCTGATTGGTTGAAGAGATGCTCTTGCCACAGACATTGATCAGCGCATTTGATAAGCTGACTAACCAAAATGTAGTTGAAGAATACGAAATGATTTGTGATTGATTAGTCAGTAAGAATTGTTTGTTCCCAGAGGAATCCTCTATAAAAATAGAATTTTTAGGATCAGATAAGAGAAAATATCCAATGTCCATACCTAAGACGGGAGAATAAGAAAATAAATCCAACCGAGACTTAGAGCCAACCCGGCAACATCCTTTCTCTCCATATAACATTGAGTGCACAAGCCTCAACTGTCTGTCTCTCAAATCTAACAAAACCGACACAATTCCATATATATATATATATATATATATATATATATATATATAGTATTGTTACACCATTGTATTTCAATAAATAGTTGTCATTTGGTAACGGAGAGTTGTTCACGTCTTTGAGTTACCAACACCCTGGCAACTTCTTCGAATTAACCGACCGTCGGAAGAAGGTTCTTATAGATTGTACATCCCCCATACGAGAATCTTTCAAACACAAGGTTGGTACAGAGACAGTTGATAAAACAAAGTACCAGAAACGCATTAGGTAGTCACGGAACTAAGACCACAATTAAGTATCGTGATTAGCATGGGAAGACACCTTCAGCCACTGCTTTTTAACGCCTTTAATATTAAATAGGGCTGGGTAATTGTCTGCTCATAGCCAGCCGACGGATTGGATCTGGCTTTTTTCACCGATTATTTAGCCAGTTAGCGATAGTGTTGAATGTTACATGACCACTTCGGTTATCAGGTAACGGACTGCTCAGCCACCAGAATCCCGTTCTCAACCATTATGGTTGGCCACTGTCGACCAACAAGTGGCCTATTTGGGCATCTTACCTCCCTGAGTAAGCGACCGAAGCGTACGTACGCAGCGACTCGCTAGTCCGGTAAGTCATGATTTTTTCCTACACTGGTTTATACCAAATGTCTGCGAAATACATTTACAGAGAAATCAAATTCTACAAAAATATGGAAATTTTTCAATCCGTATTCAATGATATCATTAGTGCTTTATACATATTATTTAATATCAGTGAGACTTTTAAAATTAAAACCTGAATCAAGTTACTTGTACACCATGTACATAAATAATAACGGATATCTGATTGAAATTCTTGTATCTGACTCCATAATGAGGTTATTTTATTTTACCCCACGTTGGCTAGTTAATGTAACTCCTGGAACAAGAAAGGCCCAAAAAGAATTATACGAAAGAAGACAGCAATATATAGGAGACGAAGACGATTATTTTATATTTTCCTTTATTTCCTGTGTTTAACAACCATTCAATGGGTGAGGGAATTTTCCCTGAATACAATTGAAGTGGTTGAATCCCCCAGGTAAGGTGTCTAAAAATACGTTAATCGTTTCTTGGTATATGCTTGTCCTCATTTGGTATTTTAAAGCTTCCACAATTGTTAGTTGCTTTTGGGAGTTTGCGGAAATCCAGTGTTTTAGTTCGTAGTTCCATTTCGTAAATAAAACTATCTGAACTCCACTTGACAATTGGCCTTGTGTCACATCTTGCCCATGGCGAAGTGGTAGTGTAAATAATTGCATTCATCCTACAGTTCAATCATTTGTTCCATTTAAGTTGGTGTTTCTTTTAAGTTTGAAAAAATTAGAAACTAAATGATGTTTTTTTTTCTCTTCAGATTTCCCTTCTTAGTTATACTTGAGAAACTTTTTGCTCATTTTTGTAATATTCGATGAAGGCTACCGAAAAGCTTGCCTGCTATGTTTACGCCCACAAATCTCATGATTCACTTAAGCAATGAAGAAAGGTCGGACATTTTTTATAAATTACTTTTATTTAATGACTGCAGCTGTTTGAATCGTGAATAATGTAGCTTACGTCAACAAACAGATAAAAATGCTGTTTTATTTTGCTGTTTCGTCTGTTTTTTTGTTTTTGTTTTGTTTCAATTTTTATGAAATTGCTTGAGTAAATAGGTATAAGTCTTATGTATGATTTTTATTACTTTAAAAAAATAACGTATATTTCATACAATATTTTACTGAATAAGACTATTTTCTTCGGACACAGAGAGAGATGTCTTTGTAATTTTGTTTGTTGAATCTTTTGATTATGAAGGTTGACGGCATTTCGATTTTTATCTTTTTTTTTTATATAACTCTTCAGCCAATATCATCAATGGTGTTTTTCAGGTCTATAATATAGTTCGAAAGAAAATTGTTTTTTTTTTCTTTTTTTCTTTCTATCTTATTCATCCAAAGCAGACAATGTAAGCTAAAATTCAAAAATAATAAATGACTCTGATCAACCACTATAAGGCTTTGCATTCATATATATTTTCCATCATCAATTCAAAAATCTCGTGCAAATCATCTGATATTTATGAAAATAGAGCTCACTTTTATGAGTTATTTTAAAAAATAATATCATTGTTTTTATTTCGTTTTTTGTTTTGATTTTTATCGGCGTTTAGGAATGCAGTCCGGTATGTTTGTATTTTTTTCAAAAAAAAAAAGAAGAAAAATAGACAAAATGCTCGTTCCAGTATACGTCTTCCTATGACAGTGTTGGGAACTCTTTTTATATTTAAAAGCTGGATTAAAATTTGTTGTCGTCTACTTTGACAAACGGTTGGAGTTCCTATAGTATAGTGGCTAATGTGCTGGACTGTAACATCATAGTAAACGAGTTCGAACTCCAATCTAGCTCTTATGCTTACTTTTGGACTATTCCCATTAGGAAAGATTTGAACACCGTCATCCCACTAGTTTTATCAATTAAATAGTGCTTCTTCTACCACCACAGATGGCTTTAGTATTAAATAACAGTCAAAGGTTGATCTGCTATCAAACAAAGAAATAAAACTAAACCTAACGCTTCACTAAAATCTAACTTTTGAACACTCTGTAAGTTAGTCAAAGATTAATTTACGCATATTACATAAAAATAACAATAAATTTTACAGGCATTTTAATGACATTTTGAGGCTGTTTTTTTTTAAGAAAAGTATTGTGATATTAGATAATAATTCAAGAAGGCTGGACTTCATGTTCTCACCCGTGCCCAATAGCGTTTAACATAATAAAGTAAGTAAAGTTGGCGATCGTAGTTGAGGGTGATCTGAAGGCTAACTTTTTCGGTTGCTACTACACCGAGGTGTAATGAAGGGGGCTACTCCGTTCTTTGAATCACTGCACTTTACGCTTGATCCGTACCTTACAATGCTGAGTGGAAGGAAGCATCAAGTACTATTTTTTGAGTTTTGGTTTAACCCGAGGTTGAATCGAACCCTGATTTCCTGGACCATAGGCAAACTCTAACCATTATGACAATAGGCCAGCGTATAGTAAGAAAGGAATAACAGATGTGCTTCCTTACTTATAACAAGATGCGTTCTTAGGTTACATGGTTATGATATATCAGTTAACAATTAAATGTATTTGTTAGCTGATCTGACGTACTTAGTACAACTGTGGAAGTTCATTCTTCAAAATAGAAACTGTATTTGCAAGAATATGGGAAGGTTAGTTTATAATTTAACCTTCGACTATTTAACTGAAGATTGATCTCAAAAGCTGTGCTAAAGCAATACAAATGTTCTATCTGAACTGTGTGAAACCAAGAAACTTGCATTGTGCAATGCTGATTCTCAGCCTTCATATCTCTTACACCCGATTTTATATCTATGAATATATATAAAATTAATTTCTTGTAAGGATATTCCCGGTAATTCTATCTTGATGCGTCTGGGTATATTATAGTGATTTTTCAAACATAAGCACTTAATAGGCTTATAAATATCACTTCCCTTAATAAACTATCCAGAAATGTATTTTTATATTCAATGAGGATCATCGATGAGAAAGATTATGAGATCGCAGTGTACTTCTTGGTACTACTCATGTTTCTCATTATTCCCACTAACCTATTTGAAGTCGGATAATAGCTAGATCTTTTTTATTTCATTCTAATCCTTTTGTATATTCTTTGCTTGTTGTTCTGACACACAAAATCGAATTCAATGGAACCGATTGCCTTCCCACGGTTAATGATAATATTTTTAAAAAAATAACCAAACATCTGCAATATTGATTCTTTTTCTTTAATCATTTTTCTTGTGTAGGATTTCACATGCCGAAAACCAGACAGAGAAAAAAATATGAACACACACACACACACACACACACACACACACATATATATATATATATATATATATATATATATATATATATATATATATATATTAGTTTCCTGAATATGAATTCTTTTTTTTCCTGTTTGTCTTTATTTTTTATGTAAATAACTTCTGACAGTGGATTGGAAAGATTTCCCGGTAAACACTTGCGAAAGCCCAATGCATGGAGATATTGTCCTTACGGCGAAATTGAAATCACAGTGTTTTTTTTCTTTTTCGTTAAAAAGAATAAAAAAAATTATTCTCCTTTCTTTTAATAAATCAAAGAATATAGGCCACAAAGAGATGAGATAAAGAACTGGCTGACAAGATAGGTTCATTGGTTGAGTGCTACCTGGACGATTATTAAGATGCGTGTGTATATTGTCTGAGATAATGTGTAAGCATACTGTAATTGATTGTAATATGCGTTTTATATAAGTAACAGTGTCAAGCGGAGGCATAGCCTCGAAGAACAGTTGGGTATTTAATCGCTTCCTTAAAGGTATAAGTATGTTTAGATAAAGGATCAACTTGAGCCCAGAGCTTGCTTTCAAATCTTTACAACCTCATTGATAGCTTTTAACGGTTTAAGAAAAAGTCTATTTAATTAATTTTATCGACGTATCGACTTTATGAGGGCTTTTTTTTATCTAGATGTAAGGTAATAACGATCACTATAAGTTTATATTTACATATTTTGTGTTGCTGTTTCGTAAGTTTTTTTTTTACACAGCCCGGTCAAATATGGATACTTTATAAACACATATATTGGACCCAAATATTGCACCCTAACAGGCACTATGAAAGGTTGTGGGATTGACCGCTCCGTAGTGGATACAGTCATCGTATACTAAGGCCTGCTGAAAGGTTAGTTTAATGTGGTAAAAAATAGATTCACAGAACAGCTTCGCCACGAGCAAGATTTGACCTGAGGTCAATGTTTAAATGGATTCAACTTGTTTTGAATACAGAATTATTCTTCTCTAAGACTCCTTGCCTTACCGAGGCTACCCCTCCCTCATTCTGCCCTTTTATCTACCTGGGGATAGAACAGAGGATTTATGATTTCTGCAAGGATATTAACGCAAAATAAAACGTCATGTCAATTCCAACCTTTATATAACAAGCGACACTAATATATATGTATATATATATATATATATATATATGACGATTTAGAAATAAACATACTCTCTTTTTGTTATACTCACAATGTTTAAACCATTGTGATCTTTCAAAAAATTGTAAATTGAACAATTTACGTAATACAATGAAGTTTAACGAATATGAAAAAAAAGCACCTGGAAAACGAAAAGACAATAATTGTTGGGTATCACCTACATTTCCAGCATAATGAGCTGTTCCATCTGCCATATATGGCAATGGCGGATATCAGTCTGGGAAGAATAATCCTACGAGTCAGACCAGAAGAGTCGTTCCTATTGTTGAAGTATATTATTACTCCATCACTAATTCTATGTTCTTATTTCTAACCATCTCTCTCTCTCTCTCTCTCTCTCTCTCTCTCTCTCGTAAATACTCTTTCCTGTAAACATATCTATTTTCCTTACATATCATGATTTGTTTTATTATGAATACTACTTGTGTTCACTAACCAGAACACAACAATAATATAAGTCGTATAAATAATAAGGTTTGTATATATATATATATATATATATATATATATATATATATATATGTGTGTGTGTGTGTGTGTGTGTGTGTGTGTGTGTGTGTGTGTGTGTGTTAATTGTTGATTATAAGTATTTCTTTTTGTAAGAGAGTACCTCGGATTTTTGGTGGCGAAGGAAAGATAAACACTCCTCTTCCAGGATGTGAAAATCACTTTGCTTATTCGCTTTCAGGTAAAGTGACCAAATATGTCCTCCTGTTTTTAAAGAAAATGTAGTTTTCACGAATTTAGGAATAATGTTACTTTTAATATTCTTTCTGGTAAGATATCCTGAGTACCGTTTACAGCGTTCGTGAATGTCTGTGCAGGTGCATTAGACACCCATGCACCTGGCTGGTAAGATTTAAAATCAGTTCCTCGCTTAGCAATATATATCTATTTCATTTTCAACTCAGACCTAAATGTGCATGTAGGTATAGTAATTCACTTAGCTTCACTTAGTTTTGGCATAAATCCTAATTTATGAGAAACACAGAGAGAATCAAACTTAAAAGCTAGCCTAACTTACTGTAGGTATGAATGGTATTTACCAACCCAAGATGTGACGCAAGGTCACTTTTTATCGGAATTAAGCATTTTTGTAACCATGGTACTCAGTACAGTCCATTCAACTATCTACACATAGCTGGAAGGGAAAGGGTGTATTTATGCATTTTCCCAGTGCATTATTGAACAGAGATACGTAATTTTAAGATTTGAGCTCATATCGTTTATTTAAAAAACTTAGATTATAATCGTTACGCAAACAACGTCTCCAGGTTTACAGTTTACGGATACTCGTCTTTCGAAGACAGCAATGGACTTAGCAATCTTTAATTAGCCGGGTATCTTAGCAAGGATACGAAACTTAATACGCTTCTATTGACACGGGTGGTTAATTCCAGCTATCCGATACGCTTCTTAAAAAGGATGCTTTATTGGGACGCAAATACGTGTCTGGCTCACATGAGTATTTGATGATACATTGAATCACTTCGGCTTTGGGCTTAAGTTGATTGCCAAAAATATTTTGAACCAGACAGTCAGAAATGATGAATCAGAAGAAGCAAATGTATCTTACATCTAAAAAGTCAACAGCAATCTTCACTCATTGATATCATTCCAGCTTTCGTTCCCGATCTAACTGTCTCGTTGGGTTACTTTACCAGATGAAATCGTTATATAATTAAGGTAATGATTTTTTTGTATTTATCATTTTTCGTTTAGTATATTTTATTATTTAGTTTAGTAAGGCTCTGAAAAAATTGGGTCTCTTAGTTCAGGTGCCTAATCAGATAGTGCAGTCTTACGGGAAAGGGGATGACAATCATCATCTGTAATTAACTTTCAGAGAGGAAATGAGGCTGGAGTGTGGATGACATCATTGTGGAAGAGATGAACTGAGAATTTGAGGATCCTAAAAAGACAGCTTAGTTGATTTCGACCGTTGAAAGTAGCGGCTGTGTTTTTAGGATGTAATCAGATCAGATCATATATTTTGGGCGTCAACCGGCAGAGACGAATTGAGATCGCAAACACCACAAGATTTGCCATGCGTGGGCGGGAGTCAGCATTGTATGGTTAGCAAAGTCCATTATGATTTGTGTCTCTCTCCTCATTTCGCCAATGACTGGAGTTAGGAAGTAATAAACTCGTTCGTACCACCTGTATTTGTACTATTATTATAATTGATGTATATTCACATTTTATGAGTATACAATATAAGTAAGAACTATTCTATTCAACTTTGATTTACAATGAGATTGTCAATTCAGTACCTAATTTTCTTATATAAATGTATCACTTCGCCAGAAATAAAATAGTTCGTATTTTATTTAAGTCTTAAGCATATAAGTCAATTCGTTACTAGGATCTAGAAAATGATTTGGTGCAACATGATATATGTTAATATTTGCCCATTTGGATAAACTATATCAGCAGAAACATGTACACTTATGATAATTCGTTCAACTAAAATGTTGATTTTTTTTATAAAACAACATTTCCTCATTTTAAGTTCAGCATCTCAAAACTTATACTATAAAACATAAACTATTATTAAAATCAACTGCAATGAAATAATTTAAACAAAAATATGAACATCGAAACCAGGTTAACGAAAGCATGGACAGCTATCAATAGGCTATCGATTATATGGAAATCAGACCTGGCCGTTGAAATGAAGCGCAGTTTCTTCCAGGCAGCGGTCACATCGATACTGCTGTATGGCTGCACTGCATGGACGCTAACAAAGCGGCTGAAGAAGAAACTAGACGGCAATTACACAAGAATGCTACGTGCAATCTTAAACAAGTCCTGGCGGCAACACCCCACAAGAAACCAACTGTACGGCCACCTGCCCCCTATCACGAAAACTATTCAAGTTAGACGAACCAGATTTGCAGGACACTGCTGGAGAAGCAGGGACGAACTCATAAGAGATGTACTCTTATGGACCCCCACACATGGCCGGGCAAAAGAAGGACGACCAGCACGAACATACATTCAGCAGCTATGTGAGGATACGGGATGTTGTCCTGAAGACTTACCTAGGACGATGAACGATAGGGAGGAGTGGCGAGAGAGTGTCAGGGATATCCGTGCTACCAGCGCGAGATGATGATGATGATGATGATGATGATGATGATATAGTAAATAAATTGTCGAACTAAACTTGAAAATGTCCTTTGCAAGAAACATTCAGTGGTATTGAAATAAGTCGTACTTACCACCACATATCTATGTTGATCGTGTAATTTCCTATTAAAAATAATGAAATCCTTGTATCTAAGATTTAGAAGATAAATACCCCTTGATAAAAGGATGATGCTCTCGTTTACAGTCTGTCTCTCTGTCTGTCTGTCTCTCTCAGTTGGCTGGGGATTTAAAATACAGTTCAATCTCAAACTAGCGCCCTAATATGACAGGTCGACGATATTTATTTGCTGTTGGCTTTAACCACAGTGGGCACTGTCCAGCAAAGTTAGACCAAATACCGAAAGACCCCTGGCTTTGGCTGAGCCGCCTTCGGTTGGGCAAGCTGCATCATTGACACCTTTGTCACCATTGTATTGCAGTGGACCTTGCTGTCCAGCTTAAGCTATAATCACGCATCTGTGTCTTGTCAGATTTGGGTCCATGTCCAGCTAGGTTCATCAGGCCGACTTTGAATTAAGTGGGCCGATGACCAATATAGACGAGCAGGGCTCGACCTTCGCGTCATCTAATTCTCACCATAATTTTCTTTTGGGTCATTGAACTTTTGTCAAATTCTTTCTGATGGGAGACAGAAAAATACAGCACTGATATGACATTATACCATCCGCTTGTGTGTTCACAGTCTTTCAGCTTTTGGGTATTTGGAGTACCCCACCATTGCCATTACACCCAAGTCCACTTGAAACCAGGGTGTTAGTACTTGTTAGGACCCAATCAATAGGTCAAAGAATACTGTTTAATCACTTGCTAGGTGAAAACAAAATAATGATGTTAAATTAAATTATTAGATAACAATATCTTAAGCGATTCAATTGTGTGTAAACAAGAAACTGTAATACTTGAAATCATTTAAATATATATAAATGAGCTCTGGTTTATCTAAATAATCTCACATGAACTGGGTTTAGTATTAATAATCATCAGGGGTTGATATGCCATCAAACCAAATATAATTATGTTATGTCATCTTTCTATTGCTCTCTCTCTCTCTCTCACACACCCACACTTCCACACAATCTTTATATATATATATATATATATATATATATATATATATATATATATACTTTGAGGATGTGTGTGTGTACGGTAAGAAGTATATTTAGAAACCAAAAGTTAATGGTATGATTTTTCATTTGCTTTCACATTTCATCATACAAACACTTTTTAGACACAACAGGAAGATTTTAAAACGATGAAAATGACAGATACAGTTGTATGTTTTTTTTTCATACAATAAATAAGCTGTACTTTGGTAGTAGGATATAACTACTCTTTCAAAAGTTGTGATATTATGCACAACAGTAAACTACATCACAGTGTGTGGCACTAGTTCTGTAATTATAGAGAGTGTTATCCTGTTATTAATCTGAACCCCGGGCCTACAATGACCCTGTGTAGCAGTATATACTAAGTGTCCCATCTTTGAATAAAATATATATATATTGGAATATTGATATTATTTAAATAAGAGAAAACAAATCATTATAATCAAATAGTTTCAGTTAGTTTAAGCCATGTAATGCTGAATAAATCATAAGTATTAATTCGGGATATTTGATGCAATGTATCATCATCATCATCACCATGTCGTCTAATTAGCACGGATATCCCTTACACTTTCTCGGCACCCTTCTCTATCGTTCATTGCTTCCGGCAGGTCTTCAGGACTAGATCCCGTTTCGGCACAGAGCTGCTTAATATAGGGTATAGCTGGTCGTCCTGCTTTTGCTCGTCCATGTGAAGGGGTCCACTGGAGTACATCACTTATAAGTTCGTCTTTACTTCTCCAGCAGTGTACCGCATGTTATGTTCATCTAACTTGGATAGTTTTCATTATGGGTGGTAATAGGCTGTACTGCAACTGCTTCGTGGGATGTTGCCTCCATGACTTGTTCAATATTGCTCGCAGCATTCTTGTGTAGTTGCTGTCAAGCTTTTTTCTCCATACTTTTAGATAGCGTCTGTATCGACACGACCGCTGTGTAGAAAAAATGAGCTTTATTTTATTGTCAGGCCTGACTTCCATATGACCATGGCCCACTGATAAATATAGCCCCGTATGTCACATTAAAGCCCGATTCGTAACAGACTGAGAGAAATTGAAACTAAAAACAATCCACAGATTGACTGCTTAAGTAATTAAAACTTTAAAAAGAGGTGTAACTTTAAGAATTACCTTTTTTGAACGTAAATAGATTATTTATACATTTCAAGAGAATTTATCAGAACCTATTTATTTTTAAACATGTTTTCAACACTAAAATACATGTTTACACTTTTGTTTTAAAAATTAAAACAATAAATTATTAGCAATCAAGAGTGATCTCGCTTGAATGATTTTAAATTGCGTAAGCGATGTTTTGTTTTTGAAACTCTATATTTCATATTATTGCTAACGCATTAATTGCATTTAGGTATTGAATTTTAAAGTATTTATGTGACATTTTTTAACAAAAATGGTTAACAAATGTGTGGCATTTGGCTGTGCTAATGGATATGATACTAACATTGAAAAAGTCTCCACATTTTCTTTTCCTCTTGGAAAATCCGATCTTATTGAAAAATGCATAAAATCTATTAATCGAAATAATTGGTTTTCTAAGAAACATTCAGTTCTCTGCATCAAAGATTTTGAGGATACATATATTTTGAAAGGTAAGAGAAACAAATTGACTTGGAATTTACAACCAATACCAACAATACATTCAGAAAAAAATAAAACCATCGTTTTTGCTTACTCAAACAGATTTTAGAAATCTCCCAAAGCAACGACTGATTGAAAAAGATGAATTACAAGATTTTCTTCCAACTGACACTATAACGGATTTTACCCAAATGACTGGGAAATGTTGTCCCTCTGGTTTTGAATTTAAAAACCATGAAGATTATATTCTAATTTATAGAATAGTCTTTGACATTGAAACACATTTTCCGAGGGTTTCCAAGAAAATTCTCGAAATGTTGTTTCCGTAGGTGTATTCGTTCTTGTTGGCTGGTAACTTTCATTTTAGTTTTTCCAGTGTTCTTCTTTCTGCTTACTTCGTTTACCACATGCTATGCCATCTTCGACCGATCTTAGCGCTAATCTTATCGATGTGATTTTGTTTGTATTCTGTTTGTTCTTTTTGGTATATGTTAGCTAATTCATTTTTTGCCTTTTTACGTTTCAGTACTAATTAATTGTATCAGATTGGAGTTTTCCCAGTCGGCTGAGGCTGTAGAATACACCGACTGCACCCCTGCAGAAGGATAAGACACCCCAACGAGAGTGTCCTTGATATGACACTAAAAAATCTGATGGTGAAGATCTCGTGATGCTGGGGCTTTGGGAAATGCGGAGTACCTCTTCATTGCTTTTGCTCCGAGGTCGACTCTGGCCCAGAATGGTTATACCTGATAAGGCCCTATCTATTGGTTAAATAGAATTAAACTGTATATTTATGCTTTGCTGATTTGTGTGAATTAGAACTGTTTGACTAAAAACTTAATAGATTGAAATAGGAATATTTTGACAATTAAACTGTGTACTTACATTTAAATAACATACTTATGCTAAATTGAATTGTTTGGAATGGAATTGTTTTTGACATTGAAACTGTACTTACGCTAAACTGAATTGTTTAATATAAAACTGTTATGACATTTAACTGTGTAAGAAAAGCTATACTTGTACTCACCTGAATTAGCTGAATTAGAACTATTTAACTAAACTGAATAGCTTGAAATAGAAATGTTTTTGACAATCAAACTGTGTACTTATGCTAAAATGAATTGTTTAGAATAGAATCCATTATCTGTTTAAAAATGGATTTGGCATTAAATAACATAAAAAGGTTGATATGCCATAAAAGCTAATGTACCCTATAACTGTCTGTAAACAAATGATTATTATTGATTAAATACTGCAATTTAAAATAATGGTTACCGTAGTTGAACATATACATATTTATGAAGACAAAATATTACAAATTGATCAAATTTCAGCTTTGAATAGCCCATTGGGTTTGCTGTGATTTTAGATGAATCAAACCAAACTAAATTTTAGGAAATCATTTGTCGCTGCAATGTCTTCTTTTCTTTTCCTCACCTCATAATCTTTTCAACAGGTTCCAAATTGTCTGGATCAAAAACCCCATGCAGCACACCTCTACTGCGAAAGAAAAAAAAATAAGTATGTCATACTTTTACTTTGTGATAGTTAACCAGCTTCTGGTATTTACTGTTCCTCTTTTGTGAAGACACTTCTTGGCTTGTAAACGCAGTTCCATTATGATGATACTCTTCACCTCTTTTGCCGAGATAAACACATTTTGCTACTATGCGATGGAGAGTACAATCTCCTGGAACTCAAGTTCCTTTCCACTGTCCACTTACATCTGTCATTCACTAGCTGACTGAAATCAGGAGGACTTTGCTGTTTCCTTCGGAGACTTTACACCTTGAACAAAGGCAATGCCTTGAAATAGTTTGGCTCTGGCCTGATTGTTATCCTCCGTTTTTATCATCAACTATCCTAGCACCATCTCCCTTGGGTCAGTGATGTTTAAATCCTGACAGGATATATAACAAAAGAATGAATTATCCTGCATTCTTTATCTGCAAAGGCATACATGCGAAAGAAGTGTATCATAGACTGTTCTCAATAGAAAGTTAGAAAAAAAAGGTCCAGTCTCAAAAGATCTTTTCTTTTTAAAGACTTTTGTTTAACTTCTAGGTTTCATGTTTATCATGAACCTGACCTCTTCTTTTCCTCCAGATTCCTTTCGTCCACTTGAATCATTGCTCGTCTCTTCTTACGGTTTGTCTTTGTACACTACTGAAAAGATATCCCTTGGCAATCTCCCGATCCAAGGCGGCCCGTCCTGTTAACACTACGTTTGGAATCATAGTTTTGGCGGTCGATTTCCTCCCAGACCTATTTGATTCCGGCTTTATTGATATATTCGTCTCTTGAATACCGGTAGATTATGTTGGGCCTCCACTTTGCTACTTTGAACGCTTACGTCTTATATTATTAGCCAAGTGAAATTAAAATTGTGTGAAATTCCTATCTCTTTGCGGTGGTATTTATTATCTTCATATCTATACACTCCACAGTTGTTAAAGGAATATGATGTCCAGTCATCAGACCCATTAACTTTGGGCAGAGACTGTGTTCGTTTAGCCATGCCTTGAAGTTCCAAGAAATCGTCAATTTCTTGACTTTAGCAAATCTAATTGTTTACCGGTAGAGATTATATACTTAAAAAAAAAATGTACTATCAAACCAATTCCCGAGACATTTGATTGGCTTTTCTTCAAATGATATAAGAAATTTGCCTTGAACCAGCAGCTTCCACCTAAATTTTCATTTTCCTTGTTTGATCATGAGATTTTGAGATTATTTGACCTTGAAGATCATTCGAGTATATATTCCTAATCTCTCAAGTTCTGACAGGATCCATCTTCCCTTGATATGAATTGAAGCCGTGAAGGTCAATTCATCCCTAAATCACCTGATAGCTGTTTGTTGGGACCCGACACTGTTTTTGTCTCTTTTTCCAACTGCTGAAAATATCACGTTTGTTCCCGTAAATAATAAAATATGAAAGGGTGTGATACTATCGCAATTTCATTTTCGAATGAGTGCCATTCCGTAATAAAATTGGGTGGTTGAAGTCGCAGTTTGATGTAATTAAGCTGGTTAGTGTCTATATTTTTGACGAGGCTTTGAATGTTGTAGTTGAATATTAATGTCTCTATAAGACTGAGTGGAATGAATCCTTAAGCGTTTTCTTAGTTAAGTCACTCCACCGCGAGGCCTGTTTAGCTTCATGGATCAATTGGCTGAGGATACCCGAGTGATCCAAGCATCCTTATAATCCTGGAATTTCACCCTATCTATTCCTAGTCATGTTATATGTCAACCTCTTGGCTAAGACAGATAAAAAAAATTCTAGGCTTATGAGAGACATAGTTCTGTATTGGATTGTGAGATATGCAGCTGCCTCTTCGATAATAAAATAGCCCACGGCTATTCATCGGCTTCGTGGAACTGCAACTTTTATCAAAATTCTTCGACTTAGTTTACACTACATCCTAAGTAGTTTAAGGTATTTTTCTCCAGCTTTTAGGGTATACCGACTGGGTCAGGTGCAGAAGCCGCTCTTTTTTTTACCACTATTTTTATCTCAATCCAGAATCCACACACACACACACATATATATATATATATATCTAGAGAGAGAGAGAGAGAGAGAAAGAAAGAAAGAATGTGAAAGAGAGAGAGAGCAAAGATAAGCATGAGGAACCAAGTGGCTACCGGATAACTGCACAAGTGCTGGTATATACAATGAAAGAATCAGGACGATCTTTTTTCTGAAGATACAATTGTCTCCGCATGGTAATTTCTTGGTGTTATCTCTACTCAAACACGACCCGGAAGGAATATCTTTGCCATTTCAATCTGAAATAGATTGTTTTCTAAGTCTGATTTTTTTTCATGCTCATAACGACACACCAATTCCTTCACATTAGCATGGACTTACTGGAGCCTCTCTTTTCAATTTAGTAGCGTTAAACATCAATTTGTTCCAATCACACATCCGAGTAAAATAATTTCCTTTTCTAATGATTGAACATGTAAATGCCTCTACTCAAACAGTCATTTCCTTCTTAATTTTCACAGCAGGTTCCCTTCTAAAATATGTAAATAAGATTTTAATGCGCAAATAACAATTTGTTGTCAGTGTTAATATTGGCAAAGTATTTACAGTATAAACCATGTCTTGATGTTAGTATTGATTTTTGAGCCACATATTTATTTGTTTTAATTTTTCATGGTGTTATTGCTTTCTCAAGCGATTTTCAAACGGATATTACCTTGACTATTGTTTTCATGCACAGAGATTTAATTTTTCGTCGATGACTTTCGGGTGAGTCTTTTCATTTCGATGGATTATATTGATAGAACAAGTAATTTGTCATTGTTGAAACGTGATTCAGGGAACATGAGATTTTATCCATTATTCATATAGATATATACTGCATGGGTTATGACTTGACTATTTCAGCCAAAATAACAGTCTCCTGTATGTGCTTGCTTTGGTTTGGTTTTATTGCATATCAAATATTGTAGGTTATTTAATACCAAATACGGTTTGAATATATATATATATATATATATATATATATATATATATATATATATATATTAGACATATATGATTTGTTTTGCTTTGGTTTGCTTTTATGACATATCAACCATTGCAGGTTATTTAATGAACAATACTTTTTATACATATACGAGGCTCTTTCTATATATATATATATATATATATATACGAGGTGTTTACAATGAGTTTCCAGACTTTTTTGGTATGGGCACTTTTATTGATAGTACACACATTAAACTCTAGTCCCCTTCGAAGTAATCTCCTTCGGTTGCAATGCACTCGTTGTACCGTTCCAATAGCTTTTGGAAGGCCCCATGGAAGTCCGCTTGTGTGAGCGTGTCAATGACCTTAGTCTAAGCCTCTTTCATCTACTCAATTGTCTCATAACGACAGCCTTTGAGCTTAGGGAATAACCAAAACTCACAGGGAACAAGGTCTGAACTATAGGGAGGGTGATGAACTGTCTTGATGCCCATCTTGGTCTGATAGTCTGTAACAAGGATGGATCTATGGACTGGTGCATTGTCCTGCTGGAAATACCACTGACCCGATTTGAAGAGTGCTGGCCTCTATCAACGGAATCTGTTCCTGAAATCCCTTAAAACCTCAACATAGTAACCCTAACCCATTGGCCAATCAACTCTGGTGTAATGACTTCCTAACTCCTCCCACACCTCTCACCATCCCTCACAGACTCCATGTCTTTCTTGAATCTCTTATACCACTCAAAAACTGATGCTCAATTCATGCAAGATGCTCCAAAAGCAGTCTGAAGTATTCTATAGGTTTCTGTATCATTTTTTCCTAGTTTAAGACAGAATTTTATTGCATATCGTTTTTGTAATGTGCCCTCACGTCCAGATTATATTTTTGAAATTTACCTGCGGTGACAATGAGGCTTTAGTAGGGCGTATTCCAATTCCTGCTGTAGCTGTTCATTCAAACCTGAAATCCTAAAAATTAGTCAGTCATCTCATAAAATGTATAGCAATAACATACTGAATTTTCAAGAGTCTACGACAATCATAAATGCCTGTACGAAGAAAGTTTGGATCCTAAGTGAATTCACCACGTATGTTAAATATAGGATTTCTAAATGTATTTTGAGAGCATTTTTTTACGAACCAGAGCTCATTGCAAACATTCAAAAGGTTCCACTTATTTCAATTAAATACCAATAATTATATCTAATATTAATCATTAGTTTCCACATAGTAAAATACTTTCTAGTATTTCCATTTAACTCTAACAATTAAATCATCAGACATTTTTTACAGAGAGTTAAAATATCAACAGTCCTATTTCAAATAATTCAGTTTAGCATGTAAGTAAGTTGACGACCGTAGTCGAGGGTGAGCCGAACGCTCCCTTTCCAATAGCTATTACACCAACAATATTATTGGGGGTGCTATTCCTTTCCCTGGGTTGCTCCACTTTACCCTTCATCCTTACCTTATAATGATTCGTGTTAAGTAAGGTAGAATCAACTTCCATTTTTTGAGTCTTTGGTATTACTCGACCTGGAATTGAACCCCGGTGTCCCGGGTCATTGGCGAAACTCTAACCATAATACCAATGTAAAGCAAGTTAAATCGCCACAAGTACTGCTATATATTAAAAACAATTCAATAAAACGTTAGCCCTTTGTTTAAAAATAGGAAAATGATTAAACAGTTCTATTTCGAGCAATTCAGTTTAGCATAAGTCATTTGTTCGCACTCCGTTTATATGTCAAAGTACACAGTTTAGATGTCAAATATTCCTATTTGGACAATAGATAGGACCCTATCACTTGCTACAGTTCCTAGTCTCTGTTCACCAGGGAACAATGGCAATGAAGAAATTATCCGCATTTTCCAGCGTTCCAAATTTACCGGCGCATCACAATTAGATTCATTGTCATATACAGGACTCTGGTTGGGAAAACCTTACCCCTCAACAGAGATGCTGAGCCATACTGCATATGCTATTTATTACATCCTACATTAATCTATAGCCGATAATCACACACACAAACATACAGAGAGAGAGAGAGAGAGAGAGAGAGAAAGAGAGAGAGAGAGAGAGAGAGAGAGAGAGAGAGAGAGATGCACACATTAGCAGATACACGCATATACGCGTGCCAGCCTGTAAATATTCACTCAAGTACACACACACACACACTATATATATATATATATATATATATATATATGTGTGTGTGTGTGTGCGTGTGTGAGTGTGTGTGTGTGTAATGCGTATATTCATAATTTAGTTTTGAAAGTAAAATATGGTATTTTGCCTATAAATATCCCTTTACTACGATTGATCCCAGGTTAATTCTAACCCGGAGTTGTAGCACCTGATAGTGTTATGTTTTGACCTTTTGACCCGGCCAAAAATGCCATTCAAGGTGGTGCACCGGAAGGAAGTGACACATCCCGGTCGCTGGAAATCGGAAGAGGTTGCGCAGGCGTTGAGGCGTGTCTATATTACTGCGTGGGAGTTTGATGGTAATATAAGGCCGACGAATTGAGGACAGTGGGAGGAGGCGAGAAGGAGGGCAAGCAGTACAGTGGAAGACGGAGGTAGACGCGTTGTAGTAGGGAAAGCCAGCACACAGAAGAGTTTACTCCAGTGTCCGGTTGAGCAGCCATGAAGAACGAGAAAGACACAACGCTGACGGCCATAACATTGGGGTCAAAATATTTCAGTAATGTTCGGTCTCCAGCTCCCTCTCACATGCAAACTTGGAACAACTCTTTCGAAACTTACAAATAATGATGTGAAGTAAAATATCTTATAAAGAAGTCTTCCTTCGTCTTTCTGTGTGCGTCGTTTGTTCTTGCGACTTTATCATTGTG
The DNA here is from genome assembly GCA_963585895.1 of Sepioteuthis lessoniana. Lineage (NCBI taxonomy): Eukaryota > Metazoa > Mollusca > Cephalopoda > Myopsida > Loliginidae > Sepioteuthis > Sepioteuthis lessoniana. The sequence goes on from OY757911.1 coordinate 102,068,279, forward strand.
CGTCTGTCTAATTATGGTGTCGTTAGGAGGCTGCATGAACATGTATATGTGTATATAAGCATATTTATCATGTGAGTATATAACATGTGCCATTTGGTGCCTGTGCCAGCAGAGTTTTTCAAGGACTCAGAATGAACCTGGTTACCGTAAACGACAGTTTTAAGCATCACAACACGACATAAACCAAAAGGACAAAGAAAAATGCTGGAATAGAAAGAAGTAAAAGGAAAAAAAAAAACAAGAACAAACGAGCAACAAACAGAGGAACAGACTGACGCGAAAAGAAAGAAAGAAAAGAAAAAAAGAAAAGAGGAAGGCAACGTGCTGGAAGAAAGGAAGAAGAAGAAAAAAAAAGAAAATAAGAAACAAGAATAGACCAGCTACAAAAACAGTAAAGTGAAAACGAGAATTAAAAAAAATTAGTAAGTACATCCCTCATTCATATAATTTATCTCTCTGTCAATTAATTTGATTATAATAGTGAAAGATTAGTTTTAATGACAAGGGCCTTTCTTGAAGCATAAAACTAGAAATAATGTTTTTTTTTTAAACGTGTGATCCCTAGATAAAAATCGAGATTACTGCTATGTGTAATATTGTATCGAACTGAGGGAGGAAAAAGGAAAAAAAAAAAGAGGACTGGGACAGTTGCTGTCCGTTTTTTGATAGACAGCAATAAAAAACAAGATTGTCATAAATGAAAGTTACAATAGACGGGGTCTTCGTGAGTAAAAACTGATAGTAAATATGATAAATTTTATGAATGGAATAATTTTTATAGTAAATAGGTCTTGCTGAGTAGAAATTTGTAGTAACTTGTCAGTGGTCCGGACAAGTGATGATTGAAAATTAGAATTTCAGTCAAAAATTTGGAATCATGAATATCTGTAGTTAAGACTTTTAGGGCTGGTTTTCATGTTTGGAACTTGTGGATTGGAAATGAGAATTTTTATCCGAGAGATGGAATCTGGGGAGCATTAATGGGATTGTTTAAGCATCTCGCACATTGGTGGTTGGTCTGAATAATGCGCATATACTTTTTCGATATTTATGAAGTTGGGGGAATCGATATTTTCGGCGCTGGTAGAATCAGGCCGTTTTTTTGTTGTAGAAGTTGTTGATACGAATTATTGGACTTGTCATGGTACGTGTTCATTGAAAATGGTCTCGCCGAGGAGGCAGAGTAACTAAGAGAGAGATGTTTTTTTGTGTCTGATGAGGCAGACATGTATTTTGTGATTTCCCCCCTGAGTGGAGTTTTGAGATTGTTATTGTGGAAGATATTTTGAAACAGGGTTTTGGATATGATTAAGAGATGCGCAGAATTTTGATGGAACTAGCTGTGGCGAAGATTCGCAGATTCGGATTAGGAAATATTTTGAATTGGGAAATAATGTTGGCAGAATTGATAAAAGTTTGGGTTGTTTAGAAAAAAAAAACCGGATATTTTGTGCAAAGAAAAAAAAAAGAAGAATGCTCGTAAGCTATTGAAAAAGTTTTATTATAAATCAGGCTTAATTTATGGTACTATAGATCGAAATTGAATAAACTTGGAAGCGAACCTATAGTTATAGTATTAAGGTAAGGACAGAGAGAGGTAGATATAAGGTTGAAAAAAAAAGAGACATTGAATGAGCAATTTATTATGAAACGAAAAAAAAGAAAAAAGAAAAAAAAATGAAAACAGAAAAAAAACAAAAGCAAAAAAAAGCTGCAGGACAATGAAGATTGGAAAAAAAAAAAGAAAAAAGAAAGAAAGAAAAGTAACTTGAATATTGTTGAACGCAGCATATGAAAAAAAAAGAGAAAGAAAGAAAGAACGAACAAATCTTTTTAATAGACAGTACATAGATTGAAAAATGAAGAAAAGAAAACTGAACATTTGTGAACTGTGATTGTAACATTGTTTTGACTTGTAAAGTGAAAAATTTTTGAGTTTGTTTGAGTTTAAAGGGGACATTAGATAATTTTTTTTTCCTGTTTCATATTTGACGAAAACCATTAACGGAGGACATTATACTAGGTTTACTAAAATTTGTATTTTTATTGTTTCTAAATTTTTTTTAGAATTTGGGTTTTCGTGGAATAGGAAAATTTTTTTTTTCAGGGTTCTGTTTTTGAGAAAATCGGTGGCTGACGCGAGAATAGGACAGACATTCATCCAATTGGTTTCAGATTGTTGTGGGTAGACGGCAAAGAAAGCAATTCTGTCGAAGAATTCACCAGCCCATGAAGCTCTTGAGGGCCAATGGTGGCTTCTATTTTTAGTTTGGAGTTCCGATGATGGAATAAAAGAAAAAAAGCGTGGCCTACTCCAAAATTTTATGGATGATGTCTGAGTCTTTCAGTCACGGTGGTGTTTTTGATTCGTGCGTGATTTGGCAAAATGAAACGAATCTGGGAAAGGTGAGGTCCCTATATTTTGGTAGCCACGAGGGTTCCTGATTAAATTGAAAAGATACCCGGCGCGGGTTTGATCAGTTAAAGCATGTTCCTCAAAGGCTTGCAAACCAATGGGTATGGAAACACATACTTAATTTTAAAAAGTGGGTAACACATTGCTAATTAGTATTTTGCGTGGACTATTTTAGGTGGTTTACAGCATGCGTGTCAGATTGGGTTACATTCGGATGTATTGGGATACTTTGTTTTGGGCCATGATTTTTGTAGTTTATAGGGAATGCTTTGGGCATTGAAGATATTGTGTTTTAGTTTATGAAATTCTACGGTTACTCCAGGTAGGAACCCGTTGAGCAAAGAACTGGAGTGTGGTCATGAGGAATCCAGGCGAAATGTATTGCTGGAATGACCAGGGTCACTAAGTTTTTGACCAAGATATGGGACCCGAGTATGGTCCTTTTAGGGTTTTGAAATTTCTTCAAGGAATTATGGAGGGCCCGTTGTGTTCGGAGGATAAAAAATGTATCCGTATGGTACTTTGATGCTCACATGTCAAGATGGCCAACCACGCAAATATAGTAAAAGAAATGTAGATAATAATTAGCCGGGCAAGTGTTACATAGAGAGAAGGTCGCCTTCGAAGTAAGATTTTATTTGCTGTATTTCAAGTGATTCTTTTTGTGTTTTTAGCCATCTATTGTCCTTGTAAATTATTCTGTAAAATATGTGTGAGGGTTATAGAGACGAACGTGAGGAAAATTCCAAATGTGGAATTTTGAAAAATAATTAATGAAGGATTGTTATGTTTTGACCTTTTGACCCGGCCAAAAATGCCATTCAAGGTGGTGCACCGGAATGAAGTGACACATCCCGGTCGCTGGAAATCGGAAGAGGTTGCGCAGGCGTTGAGGCGTGTCTATATTACTGCGTGGGAGTTTGAAGGTAATATAAGGCCGATGAATTGAGGACAGTTGGAGGAGGCGAGAAGGAGGGCAAGCAGTACTGTGGAAGGCGGAGGTAGACGCGTTGTAGTAGGGAAAGCCAGCACACAGAAGAGTTTACTCCAGGGTCCGGTTGAGCAGCCATGAAGAACGAGAAAGACACAACGCTGACGGCCATAACTTTGGGGTCAAAATATTTCAGTAATGTTCGGTCTTCAGCTCCCTCTCACATGCAAACTTGGAACAAACCTTTCGAAACTTACAAATAAAGATGTGAGGTAAAATGTGTTATAAAGAAGTCTTCCTGCGTCTTTATGTGTGCGTCGTTTGTTCTTGCTACTTTATCATTGTGCGTCTGTCTAATTATTGTGTCGTTAGGATGCTGTATTAACATGTATATGTGTATGTAAGCATATTTATTATGTGAGTATATAACAATAGGGTCTTATCTGTGAGTCCAATAAAACCTTTGGGCCATTTAAACTGTGGATAAATAAATGAATGGTTTTTAATTAGAATTAATTTAGTGGTACATAAAAATACTTGGAACAATTTAACTGTGCAAACGAATGAGAAATATTGAATGGAGGTATTGGTGTTTGATGGTAATTCTTGTAACCACTCACAGTCCATTATTCGTTTTAAATTGAAATATTAGAAACCGTTTATCTATATTATAAAACTAGCTCAAGCTCGTTTGAAAATGTAATCAAGAAAATGTGTTTACAAATCATATATTTAATATATATGTATGAAGATGATTTGTCATTAAATAACCTACTATGGTTGATATGACATAAAACAAAACCAAATTCAACCAAAACATGATACAAGGAAATTCCCAGATATAGAATTATATGTAAAAAACACCAGAATATAGAGATGGCAAAGCAAGTTGCAGGTTGCAGTTAGAAGTGTAAATTGCCATATGTTTAAAGACATGGTTAGATAATTGAAACAAATCAAAGCTGATATCACAAGAGTCGCCATAATGATTCATAGTTGTGTGATTTGCTCCCAGATTGAGTTGTCATATTTGGATCGTAATTTGAATTTATACACTTGTTTACATTTACTTTGTTTACTAAATTCTGATTGATAGGTTTTGTTTGACAGCATATTTTCTCATTTTTACTCATTGCATTTTAAATATTTTGGTAGACAAATTAACCTACCTAGGAAGCTGTGTCTCATCAACCAAAAAAGACATTGAACACACAGCTAACGAAGGCATGGACAGCTATCGATAGGCTATCGATTATATGGAAGTCAGACCTGACCGATAAAATGAAATTCCGTTTCTCTCAGGCAGCGGTCGTATCGATACTTCTATATAGATGCACTACTTGGACACTAACAATACGGCTGGAGAAGCTAGACGGCAATTACACAAGAATGTTGCGAGCAATCTTGAACAAGTCCTGGTGGCAACACCCCTCAAGGCACCAACTATACGGCCACCTGCCTCCCATCACGAAAACTATCCAAGTTAGACGAACCAGACATGCAGGATACTGCTGGAGAAGCAGGGACGAGCTCGTAAGGGATATACTCCTATGGACCCCCACATATGGCCGAGCAAAAGCAGGACGACCAGCTTGAACATACATAGAGCAGCTATGTGAGGATATAGGATGTCGTCCTGAAGACCCGCCAGAGGCTATGATAGGGAGAAGTGGCGTGAGAGGGTCAGGGATATCCGTGCTAGCACGACATGATGATGATGACATATTTTTATTAGAAATATGTATATTGTATCTAACTTGATATTTCTACTTCCAGAACACATAGCTATTTGTATTGAAAATGATACTGGTTACCGTTGCCGTAGCGTGGGTTATAACACCAGGCGAAATCATTTTGAAAGGCACGAAAGTTATTTGATGAAATACTAGAAAATGAAAAAAACAAATTTGTAAAGTTATGTAAATCAACACCTTGGAGTATTTTCTAATTGAATGCTATTCAAAAAATGCAGTGTGCCTAAAATATCAAACTCGTTCCTTTCTTTTACTGGTATGTTCTGTTTACATAATTTTTATTTAAGTGACGTCACGTTTTAGTAGGTGCCTGTGACACGTGCGTTACTTTGAATGCTAAAAAAATTATGGAGATGAACATGGCTGTGTGAGGGAAGAATGTAATTGTGCATTTTTTTCGTGGAACTTTTGATATTTTTTTTTAGCAGCAATTACATTTTATTTCTACTCTTGATTTAATAGAAGAGGCATATATAAATATAGACATAAAATCAAGTGTTAATTATTCTCCTAAATAATACCAAACTCTATCAGACTAATTAGTATTATCAGATTTACGTGTAAATGTATATTAGAATATATTTGACGAATTTTAAGATTCTTAATACCCTACATTCTTTATATAATTTACTTGCTAACTCAATATAACAATACATCACTAATTTATAATAAGTGTATATCATTTTTTTTTAGATTTTCAAAATTTGTCTAAGGCATAAGGCCAAACGAGAGAAATCTGCAATCCATAACAGGAAGCAGTGAAAATCAACAGAAGAGTAACTGGGTAAGTTTGTTGGAAGGCATGACTGATTTATTTTGCATATTGCTAAAATCACCAGCTTTGTAAGACAACAGAATATACTTTAGAATCTGTAAACTGTTCGATTTTTACTTTAAAATCAAATAGAGTCTTGTCTAAACAGTTTTCTGTATAAAGAAAGTCTTGTACTCTTTCAGAGAGTATTGATATAAAAGTTTTCACTGATAATGGCTATTGGTTTGAAAATATCGATAAAACTTTGAAAGATTTAATTTTTAAGCGAGACATCTGAACATCAGAATAAAGATGCAATTTTCCTAAGAGAAAAATATGACAGATCATTATCGAAGGATTGGTTCTATATAAATTTAGATAATGGTAAAACAATGTTAAGAACACGGTTACTGTATTCTTCAGTTTAATGTACAATATATAGCTTTCCTTCCATACTTTTTTTCTATACACGAAATGAAAAACTTATTTTTCACAAGAGGATGAATTTCAAATACTGAGGAACTAAACCCGATATTAAGTATTAATCATGTAAAAGCATTTGAGAAATAGGAAATATTTTAATTGCGACTACAGAAATATGAGACAATCATTACTACTGTTCAGATAGTGCAAGATAAATTATTTGAGAGAATGAAAGCTTCTTTCTTTAAGGGTTCTAAATTGTGTACTGTATTAAACCAGGCAATATTTACTTTGGCATGCTCAATTATATCTGAGTGCAAATGTTAGCTGCAAATTTGCTTGAAACTTTCAAGATACACGCCAAAATGACTCAGTTGGTAATCAACATCTTACATAAGTTCAACAAGCCAGTAGCAACAGGATGACTTCATCAAATTGCTTGGTGATCACATCTGAACAAAAATAATTAAATAAATTAAAAGCCAGCTATTTAGCCATAATGTCTATCAGTACACAAGGCATTTCACATACTGACCAAATGTTTCAAGTTAGTCGATGTGTGCAAATTTAAGACGGAAGAATCAGAGATAAGAACTCTTTTATATACGTCGGTCAGTTACATGGGGTATCTGTCACTGAAATAACAGAACGCATTTGAGACCACATGCAAGCAAATGCTCTAAAACATAAGTGATATTATGGACAATGATATAATAATGTTGTAAAGATCACAGGACACGTTAATGGTGTTCAGAAAAGTATCCTGTACAGAAACACGAAATCCCACATTTAATCTTATAGGGATTCATAGGGACATTGTTTGAACAAATAATGTCAATCTTTTGGCTTTGGACACAGTGAGAACAGGTTTACTTTCGTTTATAATCCAGGTAGAGGTGTTGTTAAGTATCATGTACTAACTAATATCAAGTGATCCTGTGACGCAAGAAGAGGTTCAAGGCATGATGCAGTACACGTATTTCCTAGGTACACTGAATAATAATAAAAAACATTGGATGTTTTCCGAGACGGATTACAGAAACCTCGGAAATCAAAGGAGATTCAGGCAGATTGTCTGTTTGTATTATGCACGATCCTTTCTTTTCATTCCTTTATTTCTAGAGTTCAGTACTTACTGAAGAGAATAATGCTAAGATATACCTGCAACAATGAAGGCTTGCGCGTGATTCGTGTGTTCAAAAGTTAAAAGCCTAGACTCTGTTTCGGGAAAAATAAAATTTAAAAAATATGATTTACTTGTCACAGAAGCAGCTGAAAGCACATTGCAGAGATGTAAAACATGATATTCCAACAGAAAGATGAATTGTAAGGCAATGCATGATAAGAGTCGAAAAAAGTGGTGATTCTATTCTTAGAAATACATCAGATACAATTTGAAGCAATACATTTACTAACAGTAAAAGAGAAAATATGTACATTACAAATGAATATACTTGATAAGCTCTTTGATTTTCTGTTATTACCAAAGTTATTTGATTCAGAGAAATATTACTTCATTATTAGGGCATTTATGCGTAAATTATTCTGTATACAACGCCACATATCTGACTGCTGAAGTACATCGTCTTAGACATTGTTCTATTAATAGAATTTCAACCACATTCGACCATTACTATATTGTATAGAATCGGATTTATTGGCTAATTAAGTGGAAACTACAATAAAAGTTTCAATAACATTGTCGTAGCACAGAAAATCTTTTTGAAGATTACTCTTTCCGTTGCCATTTACGACAGCATTTTCCCAAACTTGGTGTAAATGAAGACATATCAGCTGTCAACGATGAGTCAGTAAAAATATTTAGTGTCCTTTCTATAATATATGTTGAAAGATGTTTTCATGAAAAATTTGACTGTATAATTCAAAAAGAATAAAATTAAGCAAAATTTAAATATAATTGAATAATGATATTGTGACATTTTATGCATTCTTTGTAATATAAAATGCAAAGAGCTTGTTATACTTCAAATGGAATGATTAAATGTGTTGGGTATCACCCAACTTTTTTCCACACAATGAACAAGTCCATCTGCAATATATAGCAGTAGCTACTAATACCAAGCAGACTAGAAGGTGAAGAGCAGCTTCTTATAGGAATAGTATTAGAGCGTTGGAGACAGGAGATCGCACTAGATCACCTTACTTGCTATCGTAATGACAGAAGCCAATACTGTCGTTGGACTACATCTTTATCTGTATTCACTAATCCTATGTTCTTGTCTACTAATAGTCTCGCTATTGTATATACTTTTCCTGAGAATATATCTCTATTTCCTCTCATATCGCGGTTTGTCCTTTATTTGATATTACAAGCGTTCACTAACCAGAACACAACAAAATGTACGGTTAAATTTCCGCAGAAGTACCCGTGGTGCATTAGCTAAAGTGTTGGCTTGCTGCCTCGAAGTAAGCGAGTTCGAATTCCACATTTCATCATGTTCACTTTCGATCTTTTACCTTTAGGAAATATCTGAATCGCTTTATCTCCAACGTATGGGTTAATTAGAATCATTGATTTTATTCTAAAAGGATGGTTTTGGCATTGGAAAAAAACAGAAAGGTTGATATGTCGTTTAACATAAAGAGTAAACAAAACCAGAATCTAAATGTCTTTGGTGTTGCTAGAATATATCTTATGTAATATAATTGCGGAGGGATATTTTTTATATTATCATTTTTCGTTTTAAATATCTTTCCTTTCGGTTTAGTTAGGCTGAGAACATTTCGGCGTTGTGCATGGGTTAGTTAGGTGCATACATTGAGTGCAGGTGTTCACGTGCGTGCGGGGAGGATGTGACTATCACAGATGTCACAATAAAAACTCTAGATAGGAAATGAGACCGGGGACGTGAATGACGTTAGACCCGGAAGCGACGAGTTGAGGATTTGGGATTTTGAAAAAAAGCAGTTAGTTGAGATTTAAACTCCGAACAAGAGAGTCGACTTTCGGAGCTCGCCGAGGCCCGACCAGTTGTTTGCGGTGGGGGCCGCACGTGCGGGGTTCAGATGGATAAGTCAGCATAGAAAGAAAGTGTGTGTCTCTCTCTCTCTTCACGTCGAAAAACCTTAAACTCAAAAAGGTAATAAAAAGTTTCGTTCCTGAACCAAAAAAGAAATTCGTCAAGTGTTTCGAGTGTTTTCGGATTCCTATATGTGGATGAACATTTCGAACGTTTGCTACACTTAGAGTGATAAGAATACACATTGAATTGTATGTTCCTTGTGTATTTGATTTTTAGTTATTATGCTACAATGAGACAGAAGTTGTTTTTTTTAGGTTTTTTTCCCAAAATCTTTTAATAACATGCATTTTAAAACTATTTTCATATATACTATACTTTTATTAGATGTTATACATGAAATTTCACATATTTTGTAGCCCAGTCGCCAAGGGCTATAGAATACACCGAAGGAATATCTATAGTAGGGTAAGACCTCCTCCAATGAATGTCCTTATATAATACAAAACAAAATGATTGTGAGGCTCCAATATTGGAGCTTTGGCAATGCCGGGTACCCCTTCGCTGCCATGGCTCTCAGATCCACTCAGATCCAAACTGGTATCACTTGATGAAGTCCTAATTATGGGTCAAATAGAAATGTTTGATATTTTAAATAGATTGCAAGCAAATCGACTGTGCTAAATATAATTGTTTGAAATAAAATTTTGATCATTTTAAGGTGTATGAACAAATGACTGATATTTAATTAAATTTTACTCATGCGTAAAAGTACTTAGAACCAACTAACTGTGTGCAAACAAATGAATACATTTTAAAGAGTAATTAGTTTTAGATAGCAGTACTTGTAACCACTTCCCTGTGAGCAAACAAATTATCATTATTAAATAGAATTATAAGTATTCAATTGCAATAATTGAAAACATTTTACTATGTAGAAGCTAAAGCTTTTCTAGTGCGCAAACATATTTGTTCTAACGCATTAAGAATAAAATTACGGAAAACAAATCTCTTAGACATCATGTATATATATATATATATATTATATGTGTGCAAACAAATGAATGATGTTAAATTGTGACTATTATATAGCAATGCGTCAAACTATTAAACTAAGTCCAAAAATGAGCTCTGCCTCTGTCAAAATGTTTTTACAAAATGTGTTTACAAATCATTTGTATTTGTTATATACATGTATAAAAAGTATCCAGCATTAACTAATAATCAATGGTTGATATACCATAAAACCCAACAAAACCAAATAACATGTATTCAATATATATGTATAAAGAAGATTTGGTATTAAATAATCTACAACGGTTGATATGCCATAAAACCTGACCAAACCAAATCATATGTATTTGATATAAATATATTAAGAAAATCTGTCATTAAATAACCTACACTGGTTGATATGCCATAAAACCCAATTATACCAAATCATATATACTCAATATAAATGTATAACGAGGATTTGTTATTCAGTAGTGGACAATAGTTGATATGCAATAAAACTCAACCAAACCAAATCCCATATATTTAGTATAGAAGTATAAAGAGAATTTGGATATTAAATAATCCACTAACGTTGATATGCCATAAAAACAAGCAAAACCACTTTATTTTGTAATCGTTGAATTAGTTTATGTATCAGTATGACTTGGTTATTTTATACAGATTTTTCTGTTTCGTTTCTTTCTTTGTATAGTGTCATCCATTGGTATAAGATATTTACTGTAAAATTCTCTTTAATATATATGTGTGTGATTTGGTTTGGCAGGGTTTCATGGCATATCAACTACTATTGGTTAGTTAATGACAAATCTTTTTTTATGTATATATATATATTAAATATATAGGATTTAGTTACGATGTGTTTTATGGCATATCGACCATTGTAGGTTATTTAATGCCAAACCCTCTTTATACATTAATATTCGATATATAGGATTTGGTTAGGTTTGGTTTCATAGCATATCAACCATTGTAGGTTATATTAATGCCAAATCCATTTTATACATATATATTAAATAGACACGATTTGGTTTAATTTGTAGATTATTTAATACCAAGTCCTCTTAATACTTATATATCAAATACATAGGATTTCTTTTGATCGAGTTTTATGTCATATCAACCATTGAAGGTTATGTAATGCCAGATCCTTTTTATACATATACATCAGATATATATGATTCGTAAACATATTTTAGTAATGTCATATCAAGCCATTCTTGTAGAAGAACATAACTGGTAGTATTTATTGGTAGTATTTACTGGATAAGGAGGCCCATACCTTTACCAATGACATTAGTCCGAGAGTGAACGCTATGATGTAACCAGAGATGGAACTTGGTTACTACTATGTCGTAATCCAACACTTTAGCCTCTACGCCACTGGTACTCTATCTTTTCTTTTGCTAAGTTCTAACACATTGTAACAATGCTCAATTTTTCATTGACACACCAGAGGTCATTAAATAAAAATATCAACAAAAATACCTCCATCTCCAAAGGGTCATAAAGAAGCTCAAAATTTTTCCTTTACAAAACGTCCTTTTAATTAAGTTCAACAAGTGAGATTACGCGGCGTCTCTGACCCTGAAAGTAACCAAAATATCTTATCTATAAGTAGATCAAAGTTTATCTTAATTTCTATATAATTTTTGATGACTGCAAGGGGGTAATTTTATTATTATAAATAAATAGATCAATAAATAGATTTAATTCATGTATAATTAGGTTGCGAGAATAGGTACGAAACATTTAAAAAATAGAATTCTTTACACCTAACGGTTTTTAAGTAGACACAATAGTTTAAATTGCCGTAAGCGCTCACAACCCACGCTTCACCACTGCTGCTTGCATCGAGTAATTTCTTTTCCCTTTATTGCATGACTTTTGTGTATTCAACAATTTCTATCGAATGACATTGAAAAGCCAAGATTTTTTTGTTTTCAATTTCTCCTTTTCTGCATTCAGTATTGGACCTCGCTAGACCTGTTTCCATCCATCATATGATGTAAATAAGAATACGGTAGAAAATATTAAGCATTAATATTTTCATTAGACTTTTGCAGAAATTAATATTTTTTAAATACCACTTCTAATTAAGTAATAGAGGCGACTCCGTTTTATCTTTTAATTTTTCTTTTATGCCATGGGATTATTATGATTTTATTCATTCTCTTAACTTACCCAGAATATATTTGAAAACCTTTACTTTCCAAAATATGTCAACGAAAAATTCAGTTAAACTAAAAGAATCAACAAGATGTATTAAATATGCTATAGAATGTTTCTATCAAGATTATGATAATGTATTTTTATTATGAGAGAAGCAAGCATGTTAGATCAAAATTTATATTCAGGACAAACAAACGCACACACACACACACACACACACACACACACACACACACACACACACACACACACACATATATATATATATATATATATATGTGTGTATATATATAAATGCACTGATGTATTTAAATGCATTCATTTGCTGACGCTATTTATAGAAACAAATTCGAAAAAGTAAACGCTACACGATAGAACAGTACAGACGCTCTTCTTACAAAGTAGTAATACACATATAAAAGTCACATCACTTTTGTAATACATCCTACCCTGATGTTGACCCAAACTTGGGCAGAAAGTACTTGGTAAATAACTAATTATGGAAGATTTATCAACCAATGCCCGCCGAATATGATAAGATCAATACGGCAATTCGAAAGGATTAATAACAAAATATGCAGACAAAAAATGTCTATTATATTCATTCAAATATATATATATATATAGGTATATATATATATATATATATATATATATATAAGAGGATGAGTCACAAAGTAATCTTCTTTAGTACAGGGAGATTTACCAACAAAGAACAATTATCAAACATCAAAATGAACTTGGTCGTCCGAGGATCACATCACTACTTCTCAACATAGTCACCGTTTCTCTCAGTAGCCGTTCGATTGACTGTTCTTTGAGCTACTTCATCAATGAAGATATCATTTCTTCGTGACTGGCATAATATTTCCTTCTTAAACTTTTTTTCATGGGGCCGAGATTATAGTCGGAAGGCGCTAAATATAAAATGCGCTAATTTTTTCCTATCGAAAGATGTGATTGTCTCGCCTGTCCTGGCGCTTTTGTAGCATCAAGCATTTTCATGTAGAAGGTGGACATTATCGATCGGCAAGTTGGTTCTCTCTGGTCGGATTTTTGTTTTCAGCCCCGTAAGGGTCTTAATATATTCCTCAGTGTTTATTGTTTCTTGTCTTGACGAGAGATATACTAGAAAAAAGTCAACATGATTTAACGAGGCTCTCATTCAAAGGTGAAACATTGCTATTGCGAGAAACGGTGGGAATTTTGAAAAGTAGAGATGTGATTCACAGAGGACACGATTCATTTGATGGATCATACATATTTGTGAGTCGGTAATCATTATTATACCAAAAAACATCACTTTTGGACTCATCCTTGTAAATATTACTTTGTTTGAAGTTAGAATAACTATCCTAATTCCATGAGAGATTTTTTCTCGTTTGCAAATTTTTGTTCAAAAATTTGTTTACGTTTGTCTGTAAATTGACATTACGCACGTATACAATTAAACGTCAGTCAACACTGGTGTGCAAGTGGGGGAAAATAATAAAATGAGGTATAATCAAATCTAATCCGATATCCTTAAATTGTTTACTAGAATTCGACACCATGATATAATAGAACACTTGTTAAACAGCTCAGTGGACGAGAGAGTTACATATTTATTATCTGAGTAATTCGTGATCGAGTAAACATACACATATCTTCAAGTGTGTATATTCAATGCAGACAAGCTGTGCTGACAAGAATCTTTCTGTACTATTCATTTCTTTGTCCATATTTGTAAAAGAGTGATATTGTGACATGGAAGCGAATCGTATATGTGTCTCTGCCTCCCGCCAGACAGTACCTGAGTCAAGGTCAAATGACCCGAAGGTCGGATTATAAATGGGGTTAGGGGAGGGTCAGACCCGAGCCAAGGCTCGAGCCTTACTGGTCTATGCTGGTCATCTTCTCACCAAGTGAGAAGTTGGCCAGCATGATGAGCCCTGCTGAATGTGAGCCTAAACACGGGTCCAGGTACGGATGTCAGATTATTGGGACCAATGCTATACCACGGTGTCAATAATACTCTCAGCATGTCAATCAAGTCTGTTGCCAGGGACATCAGAATGCCTGGGTTTCTTTTCAAGCATGAATAAAATCGGTATATCTTTTACAAGATGAGAAAAGGCCAATGTTTTATTATAGGTTGTGAAGGACAAGAGGGAAAACTGCTCTGCAAAACTTTGGAATAAACATATGCATCATCTCCGAACAAACTTGCTTACTTTTTCTCAGATGTGAAAACTCTTAACGAAGATCAGTTGGTAAATTCACAGAACTACCTGGCTCTGTCCCCAAAAGATGTGACGATATTGATGAAAACCAAACACAAAGTCCGCATTATGGCATTTGGGATGCTCAAAACCCTGTCGACGTTGTGTTTTTATTCATTTTACCATATGGCCTGACTCAAAAAGGAGGCCTATATCAAATGCTTGGAAGAGGTTTGTACTGCTCTGGATGAAGTAGGTAGCTGTTGAAAAACTCTATGTTTGATAAGAGGACCCTGTACCATGCCACGACAGTTGGAAAATCTTGTTTTGGTTGTGAGAATATCTCCCCGACCTCATCATAACTAATACCTGGCCACATAACGATTCAGACGGTAGTTCCCGGGATTATAATGGGTAGAGAACTATTCAATGAGAGACTATCAAAACTCTGAGCAACACCAAAGGTGAACTAAAAGTAAGGACAATGGCGGCTACTACCAATTGAAACAAAGAGACTACCGAAAAGGCTTGCACGATGTTCTAGAGTCATATGTTGGCCGTAGTTGAAGCTAGTGGTGGTTTATTTAAACGATTTACTCAATTGCATTTCAATATATCTTCATACAATTCGGGTAATTATATCTGGTAAAGTGAGATATCAGTGTCATTTTTCATTTTTGCGCCATTTAGACGACAATTTACTCATATCCCTATATTTTAATGTATGTGGGTTTGCAGTGGATAAATATGTAAATCATTTAATAAAAATCATATGGGCAAATTAAAAATTGTATTTCTTTAAATTCGGTGAAATATTTGTTAAGAAAAATACAATACATTTTTGTAAGTAACAATAAAGTCAATCAATGTGTAGATATTTTATATATTTTTAAAATTTAGACAATTGGGTATAGATGAAATTGTTAGCATAAAAAAGGGACATATCTTTGTGTGCAAAATATATTTATCTAGTTTTTTCACTTAGTGAAACAGAAAATGTATTTATGCCTTTACAAATATTGGGCTGCTGCTGATATTCTTTTACGCAAAGAAAATGTAAACAAACATTTATTCATCTTAAATATTGAAATCAAATGCATTCTTAAAAGAAAAGTATTCATATTTTTCCTCTAAAGAAAGAAACCAAAGGGTATTTGACTAAGTAATAATCCACTAACTACGGAGAAAATATTTATTTTCTGACTCATACTTTTTGAATAGGCTAAAGATTACATAAAATATTGATGGTTTATACATGAAATTAATTGGCAAAAAACTTTAATCTTGATATTCTAGAAGGTCAAATATTTCTTGTAATAGTTTAGGTTTTATCTTTCAACATTTTCCTGGCTAGTAAAATATTGTCTTCTGTGAAATATATCGAAATTTCAATCTTGCGTGAAGGCATCGATTGGTCGATAAATTCAAAAATACAGACACCAAAATATCCGATCTAAAAAATTAATGCTTTTTTTTTCTAGTAGGGAAATCAGATAAGTCGCCACCGTACATATATATATATATATATATATATATATATATATATATATATATATATATATATATATATATAGTGTGTGTGTGTGTGTAAGAGAGGGAGAGGCAGAGAGAGAGAGAGAGAGAGAGATCGAACATGTGGTAGAAAAAGGCATTTCGGTCGTCTTTTCATTTAATTGGTCGTTTGGGTTCCTGGATTTCTTTTTCTATAGTGCCGACGTAATATTTGTCACAACCTTTGCATGGAAATGAATATGTAGCTATGACTGTACACAGTAATTTACAACAAATGTGTCTATGGCAAAATAACCAAATTAGGAATGCAATTCATACAAGCCACATCACAAATCATTTAAAATCTTATTAACATCGCTAAACGAACGAACAACGCAAACAATTCTCACACATCTATATATTCTATTCCATGCAAAGGTTGTTACTAACATTACACCGGTGAAACCCAATGCAATCTAGAAAAAAGAATCTACGAAAATAAACGATCAATTAAACTAAATGGCGAACATATATATATATATGTGTGTGTGTGTGTGTGTGTGTGTGCACGAGCGTATAACACTTTTTCAGAAATATTCAATATTCCTCGAAAAGTACCTCACTATTATGATGTTCTATGATGTTCTCTTTGTTGATTTTATCTTCGAGGTAAAACTCGCTTTCAACAAGGAGAATCTGTCCTATTTTCCCTCGCACAAAATACTGTATTTTTTTTAATTCCCTATCAATCACGCAAAACCTTCACGAATATTTTGGCTAAATTTTCTCAGCAATAGATTCTTCTATCCAACTGATATTCAATTTTAGTCAAGAAAATATGTTTCCTTTAAAAAAATGTTTTTGTCTTTCAAATGAAAACTGTATTTTAATAGTTATATTTTCGCTAAACCTTCATGCCGTCTTGTTTGGAAGTGCAGATATTTTCTGGAAAAACACCTTTGGAAAAAGGAATTTAAACGATTTTACATTTTCCAGGGATCTTTCTTATAAACAATCAGCAATTATTATTCATTTCCCTTCGTATGTTAAATGTCTAATGCACAAAATCATTTGCACATTGATTGAATGACATGCATTAATTTAGTCATTTGATTAAAAGGTAAAGAGGCAATAAATTACGATGGAAAACTGAAGAATAAATACGGAAATGCCAAATTATCTTAGTAACTAAATCTTCTCATTTGCCAATCATTTCTGATAATATACTGTACTACACGGACCCATTTCACTTGCCTATTTCGTGGTAAACAACTCACTTTTCAATGGAACTATTTTTATCGTCTTTAAATTGCCTTTCGATTTTTTTAACGACGTTGTCGGTATTTTTACCCGAGAGTTACTCAGCATTCACACACAAATACACATTTATTTGGACCAAATTACCAAAAGGTACCCACATTTACAATTGCGCAGACAGTAATTCAGTAACAAGAAAACATATTTAAGAAAATTGTTTTGGTTATAGAGTTAAATGCGTGTTTACGAACTGTGTGTTCGAAAATTCACCGGGAAAAATAAAATAGAAAGTTTTATAAGCGTTAGATATGTAGATAATCACGACAAATCTCTCTCTCTCTCTCTCTCTCTCTCTCTCTCTCTCTCTCTCTCTGACTGGTAGATTTGTTAACTGATTGATTAATTTTTACAATATGTAATTAATCTGGGGTTAAGGAATTGCGTACATTGTAAGTTTATATTTACGTTTTTGCTGAGTTTCTAAAGGGTCCTTTGTACGTTGTTAAATGATAGCTGATATTCCTCTCTAATACAAATACTTTACTTAGAAAAAGCACCATCACTCTGGAGCAGAGGGGAGCTGGATGTAATATCCAAAACAAAGAGCTCTGGAATGAGAGCGTTACGACTAGATGCACTTTCATTTCATACACAGGACCCCCCCCCACTCTAAAAATCTGTGTGTCCTTTAATTCCTCCTATAGGTCAGATATATATTCGCACAGAAGTTTATTAACAGTACATGTGTGTATAGAATGTTTCATAAAGAATCCAACTATACCTATAAGGGCAGAATGTATTCGGAGGAAGATGTTTTGTTAAGGTATCTCCTGCGTTAAACTTGCACCAAGAGACAACAGTAATTTATGGTTGAATACATTTTGTCTTGCGCAAGTGTTATTCGAGTATACATCCTTTGGTGCTGGTCAACTATTTCCTTCACTAAAGATGATCGTGTATAGCTTGATCCTTCTTTCTTGTATACTTCTTATGAATTTGTCAAGAGAAAAGATTAATGTTAAATTTTCCGAAGACTTACTTCCTGACAAGTTGACACATGTTGTCAGACTGGCAGTATACTGGATCGAATGAGCTCATGGCGGCCATTTTGGTTAAGAATTGATGTTTTCGATGAGGTAATCGAACATTGAACAAGAAGACAAGGAAAATCTTTTACGATATTTTTTAAGCTGATTTTATATTTGAAATTCTCTAAACCACATTTTGTATCAGGAATTATAATACCATAAAGCAAATACTACTTATATTTTTATAGTATAAAATACATTTTATACTATAAAGAATAAGTTTATGTTATAACATGTATTTTTTATATAATAGATTGTTTTGGCTATTTTAGAAGATTTTACATTCTCAATGCGATAAATATATTTTATATCATAAATTATTATGCGAGGAAATGTATATATTTTTATTTTAAATTATAATAATATAAAATACATTTTATGTCATATTTTAGATTTGAAATACTAAGAATATTTTTGAATTATAAATTATTATTTTATCAAATATTTTTTTTAAAATTTATATTCTTATTCTATGAAATGCATTTTTATGTTATGAATTCCATAGGCTATATAAAGAGATTTCATAGTTGATGTACAATTAATGGAATTTATTATGTAATAAAAAAAAGTGCTATTAAGTATTTTTTTTTAATTCTAATTTTATACTGTGAAATACCTTTTTATGCTATTGATATTTTACACTATGCATAAAATAGTTACATTTTTCAAACTCGGTAACTATGAAGGAGCGGAATTAACACACACACACATTCATAGCAGTTTGGTTTGGTTTGGTTTGGTTTTATGGCATATTAACCATTGTAGGTTATTAAATGCCAACTCAATTTTTATACATATAGCAAAGTAAAATTGGCCACCGCATTCGAGAACGACCTGAAGGCTTCCTTTTTAATAGCTACCACACAGAGGTATAAAGGAGGGTGCTACTCCATTCCCCGGGTTCCCCTACTTTATCCTTGACCGTACCTTATAACACTGAGTGTTAAGCTAAGCGACAGCACGTGCCATTTTTGAGTCTTTGGCATGACTCGATCTGGGATTGACCTCCAGTCTCCCGAACCATTGGCGAACACTCTACCCATTAAGCTAATGACAGTTCTTTTTCAAACAATACTGTTTAAAATAATACAGTTTAATTCTATTTGAACCATTGATAGGACCCTATCAGGTGTTACCACTACGGGCCAGAGTAGGCCTTGGAGACATGACAATAAAGGGCTACTCCCAATTCCCCAAAGCTTCGGCATCACTGGATTTTCTTCATAAAATGTTTTGGTATCATTTCCTGGACAGTCGTTGGGGAAGTCTTACCCCACTCATAGATGCAGTCGGGTTATTTTACAGCCCCAGCCGACTAGATCAAGAGTCAACAGAGTATATGCTGGTTTATATCTATTTATGCTTTTGTTTGTAGCATATATGCATGCATGAAGATATTTACTGATCTGTGATTAGAAGTGGTTCAATGCCTAAAATTTGGGACACCGAATGAGAATCAAACTTGATTGTAATCACTTAACTTACAAAGCATTACTAACTTCAGTATGTATTTACCCAGCCTCTCCACAACGAGCAGGATGGGACACAAGGCCATTCTTAAATTGAGTACTGCTAGTTTGAATTCAGAGTTTTCTACATCGTACACTGGTTGTTGTAACAAAGCTGAAGAGCCCAGCTCCCTTTACTATTTATCCATAATCTGGGAGAGAAGAAATAGTTTCCTGCATTTCCCAGAAGCATTACCACATGTAATTTAAAAAGTCAGTTACGAAAAGAAGTTCGTAGTAGCTTAAACTTGGCACATGGGCTCAAGTATATTGCCCAAACTCTTTATACCAGGGTGTATCCACTGATTATTCTGTTGTAATTCATCAGCAACTGACTTTTACCCCAGAACGAGATACTTGTAATACGTTTATAGTCAGAAACTTTAATTGTATTGTTAAATTAGTTAATATCAGTTCGTCAACTTGATTATATCCATTCTACATTGGATCGCTTTCTGCTACTTGATATGAGAACCATGTACTTTGATCATTCTAACGATATCTATGTAGTCAACCTAAATCGCAGAGTACTTGGATTCCATATTACATTTCCCAACGTAGGAAATAAATTCATGAATAAAATCAGAGAATATCTGAGAACTATTCATTGCTTTACCATCAAAATAATCTTAGTCAACTATAATGTCGAATACATCAATAGAAAATTAGAACATATCATTTCGGATAAATCGGTTGAAAATTCTTCCTAAAATCAATACAGAATTTAGTTCAGTGAATCGTTGCTTCTATGATTGGCACAGATTCTGGGCAGAAAGTATTGATTTATGCAATATCCATTGGACTGTGAAGAGACGACTTCAATCTTTAAAAAAAATTTATTGTATCCATCTATCTTGAATATGAAAATTGAATTTTGCAAAATAAATAAATAATTTTATCAAATTAGATATTTAATAGTCACAATTGCTATTGTGACACTTTCCGAAATGCAGCTTTTTTTCGGAAAAAAAAAGAAAAAAGAAAAAGAAAAACACAAAACGATGCATCTATATAATAGTCTTTCTCGTTTTTTATCAACAATTTCAAGTTTTCTTGGATGTTTTAAATAAAACGAGAAAGGCTACACGGTGTTGCACACGTGGATAAAATAATATCATATACAACAATATATGATGAGGAATATTTTCTATTATCATAATTTTTATAAAAAAAGGTAATTTAAAGCTTTCAAAATAAACCATAGTTTTAACTTTACGAACTAGGGCAGATAATACAATTTAAAAATGTTTTTAATTATATTAGGACTTATTAAAAGAAATATGAATAGTCCCCCATGGTATGTCCGAATGCATCTTTCACTTTGTATTTTAAGACAGATTTTCTGCAAGAATATATGTTGCTTTTCTTTCTATTCTAAAAGATTTGAATTATCTAAGGACTTATCTTACGAATTTGATTTTGAAAGAGTTGAAGACAAAGAATATAATTTTGATTGTGTATGTAAAGTTTTAAATATTTCCAATTTGGGATACGAAATAGTTCCAATAAAGCGGCTCCCAGTAGTGGAATCGACAACAACCCAACTTCTCTTTATTGCAAACCTTTAGAAATGTTTATGCTAAAATACCCCATTTCCCGAATAATTCAGTTACAAGAAAAAGGTGCTAAGATTTACTTTTTAACAATTATGAGTTACACGAAAAAAAAAAACTGTATATACCTTCCCTAATATTTATGTTGGCAAATATTAGTTTAATTTCCATTTATTAATTTTCGGGAGACCTGGGTTCAATACCCCGTTGTTTCATACTAAAGACTTTAAAAATGGTACTGGATATCTCCTTGCTTAACACTCAGCAATATAAACAATGTATCAAGGGTAAAGTGGAGCAATCCAGGGAAAGGAGTAGCGTCCTCGCTTACACCTCAGTGTAGTAGCTATTGAAAAGGGAGCTCTCGGGTAGCCATCGACTACGGTCGCCAACTTTACTTACTTTAATTTAGATGAAAACGTTTATCATTTAATCTTTACTTTTTCTACATGTCTTCAAAGATCCTGAAATAAAATACACCATAGAAATAATAAATATATTCAAGTACATTTTTAAAATGCTAAAACGTAAATATTTCATAGACTTTTCAGAACGCAACACATGGGTTAAATAATGTGGCACACCTTGACGATCATACATAATGTAACATGGTTAAGTTCGAGTTGAAAACACCAGGTCCTGCTAGATGATTGAATTTAAGCAGCGTTGATCTAGTTCGATACTTAGATGGGTGGTTACTTACACAATATCATGTGCTCTAAGCAACACGATGCAAAGTAATCAACATAATAAAATTAATTCGCCAAATCAACGTAGCTAAACTATATGTTATGCTGTTTGATATTCTAAAAAGAAATATATACAAGGTCATTCTAAGGACATACCATTTGATTATGAAATATTGCTTCTAGGTCAATGGTAAACCCAAACCCTCGATAAGTTCTATTTGATTTTTTATTGACAATTATTTTCACCTGCAATCACTTTTATTCGAATTTAAGTTGATTTATTTATCTTTATCATTGACAATATTTTAGGAACTGAATGTAGATTTATGCCCCGAACACTTGATAAAAATACATTTATATTCTCTGTTAAAAATGCTTTTTTTTCAAATTCTGACTTTTGTAAAGAATTGGCAATATAGTACATTTTGCGTTGAAATTTTTTGTTTTGGTTTTGTTAATCCTTCAAACTAAAGATGCAATAAAAGAACGAGCAACGTACATGTATTGTATAAGATAAAATAACAATCGTTTAGACCTCGTGACGTTGCTGATAGAATATTTTTGTGGAAAATAGCAAACATGTTCCTAATATATATATATATATATATATATATATATATGTTTTAATGTAAAAATTTGTATTCGACAATTTAACAATGAAAAGTACATTGAGCATGAATTTCTTGCTCGATGTTTGAGAACGGCAAAGAATTTATTGTTGGGCTTGTCTTCCGTTTTAAAATGATAAAAAACGCATGATATACTGTTGTATACTACCGCTGTATCTTGTCAAAGAAAAAGAACATACATATACAAAAATATAATCTTATATTTTTATTCTTCGAAAAGGAGAGCATTCGGAGAGAGTTGGCGTACTCAAAGAAACTGTCGGGATTCAGACAAAAACAGTAGGACCTATTCTAATCCTTATATAGTCTTAAGCCTCCAACGCGACACACATGGTCACGCTTCTTCCCCCATGCAATACTTGTTTTTCAGTGGTCATGATTTACACCCACGCAATGCTCGTTCACAATTGGTCACGACGTATAATCATCCGTTTCCTTTAATGCCACAGGTATATGCCCACACATTACCTGTTATTTTTTCCGGTTGTCACTTTATTGATTTAATCTACGACCGGTCGAATCTATCAACTTACCCCAACCCCCGGGTTCAAAGCCGGGTTCACAGCCAATATCTTAACCAATATCAAGGCAATATCTTACAATACTAACTAATCTAATTATTTGTTAAATAATCGTGAACTGATAAAAAAAAGTACTTATAAGATGTTCGCTTGTGTGGAATTATAACAGAAAAATATTCTGTTCATAAGGGAATGATCATATGACGCGAGATAAAAAAATAGTTCGTCAAAATCATCATTGGTGGTTTAAAATGACGGTGAGTTGAAGAAATATTTTAGAATATTTCTTAATTATTACTAGGTAAGCATTTAGAAGCCATAATTAGGCCACAAGTTTAATATGCAGATTTATCAAGTTCCAAGCTATATGCTAAGAAAATATGATAGAATAATAAGATATTTCCTTAATACTACTATCTTCAATTGACTATCTGATATACTACAAAACACACTCATTGAATTTGAGTCGTATGTCATACTTGAAATAAAATAAATGATATGTGGAAAATTCCCTTTATTAATGCTTTATGTATCCATTGAAATTACTAATTTGTTAGTTGCATTGAGATTCAACTATAATTTGATGACAAAATGAATGATGTTTTTTTTTTTTAAATTTGTAAACGCCTCTTCAGATTTAACATCAAAAGCCGTTTACAAACAGTATTACAAAATTTTGCGCAACAAAATAAATTTTGATGTGTAATACTTGTTCATATCGAAGTTGATGCTGTTGTCATTGCTACGGGGTTTAATGGCCTGCAGCAATATGTTTAGGAATTATATCCTATTCCTTTAATCATATAATATTTTACCTAAAGAATAAATTTTGTTTTATTAAGCTGCAGAAAAAAATCATCATCATCATCTTAGCGTACCGACTGTGAGGATTCTTTTGACTTTCTCTTGGCATCCAACCCTAGCGTCTATAGCATTTGGTGAGAATTCTATGACGGCATCTAATGTCAACATATTGCTGACTGAAGTAAGAATTTTCTGGTCAGTCAACACTTTTGTGAAGAATGCCATTGGAAAACATTGATTATGAATTCGTTCCAACTTCTCTCATAGTTCCAAATACATCATGCTCGCTTTGATAGCTTGAGATATTGGAGATATATTCCCGTGTAACTGCTTTTTTGTAGTCGCGTGCTGCTTCAAAATTTGTAGAAAACATCCCGTATTACGATTGGTTGGCTTTCTTCTACTGATTTTCCCAGCATCTTGTTTGAGTAAACATAGAATAGTACTGAAACGAAGCTTGGAGGACACTACTTGGACGCTAACTAAACGGCTGAAGAAGAAGCTAGACAGCAATTACACAAGAATGCTGCGAGCAATATTGAACAAGTCCTGGCGGCAACACACCACAAGGAACCAACTATAAGGCCAACTGCCTCCCGTCACGAAAACTATACAAGTTAGATGAACCAGACATACAGGACTCTGCTGGAGAAGAAGGGACGAGCTCATCAGTGATGTACTCCTATGGATCCCCGCATATGGCCAAGCAAAAGCAGGACGACTAGCTCGAACATACATACAGCGGCTATGTGAGGATACGGGATGTAGCCCTGAAGACCTGCCAGAAGCGATGAATGATAGGGAGAATTGGCGCGAGAGAGCCAGGGATATCCGTTCTAGCAGCACGACATGATGATGATGATGATGATGATCTCTTAGGGTCGCATCCTATCAATCGTTTGGAAAAATCATACCGCAGACTTGGAAATAAATTCATAGTACTATTACCATTTATTTAGTATTCATTTTATATGCCTCGAGTAGGGAACCAGTTAAAATTGGACTAACTTATAAGTCTAGGGGTCATGCTTTTTAACCATAACACTACACTCAACTGATCGCTAAATTGTATGAATATGTGTAAAAATATCCTTATATTTCTAATGTTAGATTTGTTAAAAAATTATCATGTGGTGTGCGGCCAGGACGAGAAAAAATTGCATATTGATTTATATAGTTGCATATTCTGTGTTGGACTTGATCATCAGAGGTCCAGTTTATGTGCAACGTTAATGTTTTATGTTGATTTTGAAGTTGAGTTTCCATTAACTTTTTGTTTTGTTTTTACTTAGAACGACGTTATCCATTACATGAAATTATTTTTAATGCTATTTTATGGTTTGGTTGGGTTTATTTTCTTTGTTTAACGGTATACCTATCTTCTGAATAGATTGCGAAATAATTTGTT
This sequence comes from Sepioteuthis lessoniana, assembly GCA_963585895.1. Lineage (NCBI taxonomy): Eukaryota > Metazoa > Mollusca > Cephalopoda > Myopsida > Loliginidae > Sepioteuthis > Sepioteuthis lessoniana. Next base: position 102,093,873 of record OY757911.1, read on the forward strand.
ATGTTTTATTTGGTTTTATGGCATATCAATCGTTGCTGGTTATTTAATGCCAAACCTCTTATATATATATATATATATATATATATATATATATATATATATATATATATATATATGAACAATTTTATTTCAAGCAATCCAGTTTAGTATAAGTATAGGTTTAGTTTACACAGTTTAAATGTAAAAAAAATAGTTCTATTTCAAACAATTCAGGTTTGTATAAGCATAATTCTTTGTTTAAACACAGTGAAATGTAAAAGCAGTTTTATTTTAAAGAATTCAGTTTAGCGTAATTACACAGTTTAGTTCTATTTGACCAATAGAGAGGACCCTATCAGGTGCAACCACTCCGGGCCAGAGTGGACCAGGAAGCGATGGCAATAAATGCGTACTTCGCATTCCCCAAACCTCCATCATTACTGGAGCCTCACCATCAGACTTCTAGTGTTATATCTAGGACACTCGATGGAGGATTCTGACCGCTGTGCCGATATGCAGTTGGTGCATTTTGCTGCCTCAGCCGACTGGGCTGAATTTATTAATAAATTAAGAAAGTAAACAAAGATGCTCCTTATAAAGAATTGATGATGAGAAAATTCATCAAAGTCTCAGCCATATTACGGAATCATACATCAAGATTAGTTTCCCTTATCATTGAATTTCGAGAAAAAACACATCCTAACTCAGAATTTGCTGAATAATTCTTCACGTATAGGTGTATTTTATCACCAATTAAGTATTTTCGTTTTCGTTTTTCCAAATCTTTTCACATCTTTCTTTCTGATCGAAATGTACATGATATGATGAACAACAGACAAGAAATCATGATATTTAGTTATGTGAGAAAGTAAATAAATGTCTCTCGTCAAAGACGGGATCAGAAGTGCAAAGAGGCTAAGAACATTTTGGAAAGCTTCAAATAACTCTGATTATGAAAATTAATCCAGATTGAAGAGACTCAAGAAAATGTGGGTTAAAAACTATATACTCACGACATTATGTAGACATACATGCGAGGGCACTTAAGCAGATTGACATTAAATTTGCAAATTTAGATTCATTACGATTCTTAGAGCTTTTTCACTCACTGTCGTTTTTTTGTCCACATAAACTAAATTTCAGACGTTAATTTTCAGACACTGATGTATGCCTATGGAAATTGCTTTGATCTTTTATAAGCGAAATCTCAACTTAAAGTTGTTTATGTTAGAAGAATTCAATGAAGAAAAACTGTAAAAGAAATGTTCAATTTGATAAAGCTGAATGACTTTTGAAAAGGCTGTCTGTAAAATATTTAAGCTTTGAGAATTGATTTTAAGTGTTTCAACAAAAATCGCATCTAATTTGGCAGAATTAAAATATACACATGGAATTTCCAAGGTAAACAAAAATTGAACTGCTCAGGCCTTTTATTAATAAGGAAAGAAAAACAAATTATGATCTTCAAAGCAAACAAAAAAGAAAACACTGCAAAGCAACTGATTATTCTTTTTCTTTTTTTCTTATATGATAACAATTCTATTTAACAATTTTTAAACCCTAAGTTGATATATATATATATATATATACATATATATATATATATATATATGTGTGTGTGTGTGTGTTTGTGTGTGTGTGTGTGTGTGTGTGTGTGTGTGTGTGTCATGTTACTCTTTATATTTCAATGTAAAACTATGGGAAATGATTGATGATTGTCAAAGACAATGTTATTTTATTACCTCAACGTATTTTTATGAATATAGCAAACCATATAAGTACATATGCATGTGTGTATTGATTCAACAAAACGTTAGTCCATCTTGGTTAACTATAGTTTCGAAAATGAAAGCGTTTATTTGCTCATGTAAAATTCTGTTACAAAAATATTCAATTAAAACTTTTAAATACCTCATTTAAATTTTATGATCGTCTGGAGATTAATTTTTAAATAATGCAGGATTGTCTTATAATGATTTAAGAATGAATTTAGACATTCGTTACTTAGATGTCAATATTTGAGTGAGGACAATTTCTCATTTTTTTATATTTACAACGATTCAAATGCATTCTTAAATGTTGAATCTTTCAGTTCCCCGAGGAAAAATAACGTACGTATTAGACAAGGTTTATCTCAACCTATCCAATAGTTATCTCAGAAGAAACTCCGGAACGACACACACGTACGAACTGTTACCGCCACTTAAGAGATAGAAATAATTACCAGAAGTAAAAGCAGATAGGATTTTTTTTATGTAAACTGATTGGAAGATATCTTTGAAAACCTCTTTGAAAACTCGTGTGTGACAATGCGTTACCATGGCAGTAGACACAATTTTTATTGTGTAAAAAAACCTCAAAGCATTCATCTTTCTAATATGAACGTTTTTTAAACCCAATTTAGTCATCTCAAGTCACGTTCAGTGTTAGTTATTTTCAACTTTAGACTTTAATGAATATTCATCCGACCATTTACAATATCGTTTAATTAAATAATTTCATTTTGAATCATTTCAATGCAGCTTAATTCGGCCGACTAATTTCTTTCTTATAATGGGATAAACTTTAAGTGAATTAAATTACTATTAAATATTTTCAATTGATAAATTCTTAAAACTGTGTATTCTGTGACCTATTTGAAAATTATTTTGAAGTATTCATCAGAAATTTCTGCCATTAAAAAAAAAACAACGTTTTGATAAGTATTGCTGCGAATTGCCAGTAATTTTCATAAGAGTAGTATCGAAACACTGTAAAATTTTTTACTGATCTTGACTTACTATTGTAGGAGATTTTTATGCGTTTACTGTAAAGATCAAGCTCGTAGAAAATGGACACGATGACCCAAGGTGAATAGCTGATTGCATTTCACATGGATATTTAGTCTGAATTAAGCAACAACTCTAGAAGAAAGAAAACTCTGATTTGAAATCAGCTCTACTCTAAGATTGCCTTTGTGTCATATCCTGTCTTGGGCGGACAGTTTGGGAGAATGCATTCATTAGCAAAAGAGTGAACGATAGGCATGTGAGAAATGAGATTTAATTTCAAGATTTCAGATACATAGATTGTCTTCGTTTTCCTTGTAGATCAGCAAAGTAACTTCCTCTGGGATGGTTTATGTTATCCTGTTCTGTCGAAAACTGAGCTGTTTTGGAAAGGTATCTGAGAGTTGTGTCAATTTACTGCGTTTATGTCGTAAATTTATGACCTATTGTATCCCCCAACGAGGCAGTATTCCCGAATTGTCTCCCAAAGTGTTGAACATTAATGATTATACACATATTTTTATATGGTGATTATCGAGTAGCTAAACAACCCTAAAATATCACAATGTCTATTTAAAAGTTGGTTAGAATTAAAATAATTTCTATATACGTGATGATATGTCCTGGTTATGATACTCTACTTTTGGAGTGGATAGTAAAAGTCCTGTTGTCGATTTATTTCGTTTCTTTCTTTGATGACATATCAAACTTCATGAGTCATTTTATTTTGAAGCCATCCTTGCAGAGGAACTGTAGTGTTATTATTTAACACATAAGAGATAAAAGGGTTCATATCTTGTTAAGGATATTCATCTGGAAGTAAACACAATTTTGTGTTATGTAGAAGAATGTGCCGATATCGACCCACGTAGTCGAACACGGAACTCCAGCCAACACACAGAACTGTTGAAAAGGGTTGTGCCAGTAGAGTCACGTGACTAAAATTAGTAAATACATAAGTCGGTCTGAAAGAAGGGTGGTAGGTGAAATATAGCTTTGTGTAGAGTAGCATCGCGGGTCAATATTCTATGTAGTGCGTTAGAATTCCAAACTCTGTATTCGACATTGTACGAGAGTGGAGAGATTATAAAGTGTCAGGCAAAATTTCGCCTTTTCGGAACATTATAAAAGTGACGACGAGGAATCACATCGAACATTGAAAAATATTGCTACTTGAGTCTGAACTAGTTTACTACGATGTTAATGTCCGGTAGGTTTGCCATTACCCCTCGTGGTCTAACCGTGGTAAGTGTAGAGTTTTCCTTCAATGACTTTAATCCCACTTTCACAGTGATTTGGAGTTATAGTACTTGATATAATCCCATCTATGTCTCAAATAAATCTGTTTGAACTTTATTCTTATAAAGTTATAATTGATGATATATAACTGCGTGTAAATTAATTGTGTTAAGAATAGATATAATTGTTTACAAAGGGATTAGGATGAGTAGTTATATGAAAGCATATTAATGTATGAAAGCACGTTGTTATTAAATTGAAATAGTCAATTGAAACCCTAAAATTGTGTATGAAACATTAGAATTAGATGGAAATACTTAAAATGATACAACTGTGGAAAAAATTAGATTGGGACAGTTCATATCATAAAGCAACGTACGAAAACACTTCAGAAGCAAATACACAAGAAAGTGAATTTAAAATACTATAATCTCGATTCCTTCGCATATAAGCGTGAACCTCACCATGAAGGTTGATATCGTGTTAAAATCAATCAATAACATACGCGTAAACCCCACTACGTTGGTTGATATGGTGTTTAAATGAATCAATAACATATAAGCATGAACCCCACCACGTTGGTTGATATGGTGTTTAAATGAATCAATAACATATAAGCGTGAACCCCACTGTGTTGGTTGATATCGTGTTAAAATCAATCAATAGCATATATGTGAACCCCAACTATGTTTGTTGATATGGTGCTACTATCAATCAATAACATATAAGCGTGAATCCTACCATGTTGGTTGATATGGCATGAAGATCAATCAAAAATATATAAGTTTGAACTCCATCATGTAGGTTGATATCGTGTTAAAATCAATCAATGACATATAAGCGTGAACCCCATTATGTAGGTTGATATCGAGTTAAAATCAATCAATAATCTATAAGCGTGAACCCAACTATATTGGTTAATATGGTGTTAAAATCAATCAATGAAGCAGGCAAACAAGTAATCTTATTATTATTAATCTATTTACTGAGTAGTACACATTTTTGCAATATTTCATACGAGCTGGTTTGCAGAGAATATGTCACGTTACTGATCCAGTTTTAGCTTAGAGGGGTACCCAGTGTGGTTGCCAGCATCGTAGTAAGTGGTGCGCTGCTACACTGTGGTATTCCGTCACTCTATGCTTAATTTAAAAGTCACACAGAGGAACCACAATATAGTCTACTTCGAGAACTTCTACTTTATGAGTTCGAACTGAGCGATTATATAAAGGAAACAACCAGGCTCATTTGTTGTCTGAAAGGTGAAAGCGCCGTTTAACACACTTCAGTAATGAAACGGTTCAATTAATTTCGCTCGCTTTGCAAGAACCTCACTAATCAGGTAAGTTCATGTAGGTCTAAAATATCAGATTCTTAGACGGTATTTCAAGCCATTGAGTCAAATCCAGCTAGTAGGCAATCGGGGAGACTATCGGACTAACTTGATATCTTACTATCCAGTGAGATTCGTTGCCCTCATTACCTCGGCAAATGCACCTAGAACCGCCGAATTTTATCTCATATTACTAATATGGAGGCAAGCTTTGCATAACGGTTATCGTCGTAGGAGATAAAATCGCTGACCAATGTTCAAATCATAGACAAAGCTATTTCATCTGTGTGAATTTCTTTGATGAGGCTTAATGTGTAATATTTTGTGTGTGATTTTTCTGACTCTCGTCCTATTCTTTATTGCTGTCATTGTAATGAAACGTTCCGGTTGCTGTAACCTCTGGCCGTCTTCAGGTGTCCCTTGTTTATCTGAATATGGAAATGATTTGACCCGGGAAATCATTTTAAAAGTTTGACTGTTGATCAAACAAGCCGTTCAGGAGATATGAAGACGCATTTTTGCAAATAATGACGTCATTGTTTTTCATATTTATCAATCCAAGAAGCATCACAAGAAGTTTCCCGAAAAGTGGAATGAGATGAATTTGAAGCATAAAATCCAATGTTATTAGTTATTCTTGATATTTTAAAATAATTTTCTTTAAAAACAATTTGATTTGGTTTTTTCAATTATTGGTTCTCAGATTGTGTTCATTTCCATACTTGGTCTACTGAAGAGATCAACATGGTCCAACATTTGTGACGTCTTCTTTTCCATGGTTAAAGGAATTGATGAAGAAGGATATTGGAAAAGAAGACGGCGCATAAGTTGGGTTATTTTGAGTAGATCAATTATGGAAATGAACACAATCTAGGAAACAATAATTGAAAAGGCCAAATCAAATTGTTTTTAAAGAAAATTACTTTAACAATATCACGAATAACTGATGACATTGAGTTTTGCTTTTCAAATTCTTCTGATGATTTTTCTCTTGTAATACTTCTCAGATTGATAACGTGGAAAACAATGACGTCATTATTCAGATAACATCATCATATTTTATATGGTTTGTTTGATCAACAATCACACTTTTAAATTAAATTAAATGGAAAGCAATATGTCTCTTTGGAAAGACAAAGTGACTCTTCAGAAAGTTGGAGTGACATCCTGGAAAGACAGGAATTTTAACAAATATGGATAATACAATGAAAGAAAAATGCCCTCAGTGTGTCTGTAGCGGGGAGGGAGAATATATCACCCATCTTACTTGCTCATACTGTAATGATCTGGATATGTACCAGGCTACATCGTGTGATTGCGGCAGAAAATTCAACAGCTTGCGAGGATCACGAACCCACAAGGCACACTGGTGCGAAGAACGTAATTCTCCTGCTGGAGAATGTAAATCGAATGATGGGCCTATGAATCAGGTTTACCCCCACAGTATTTACGAGCCCATTGCTGACCATCAGCGTCCTGGAGACATTTTTTGCAAGCCAAGAATTTAGTGGCCCAAGCGTAATCAGATAGCTACCTGGACAAACTTAGACCGGGAGCTGTTTTTTTTACTCAACACCCATCCTGAGGGCCCATTGATCAACAAATAAAATCTTTTAGAGGAATTATATATGACGTTTGTCTCGAGTGCTTTTGGGCAGTAACGCATAAATGAAAGAAAACGAACCGAATAGATAACGGATATAGAAAGGATTTCAACACGAATGTTATACACGCGGAACCACCTTTCTCGTGTAATTACGCAAAATCAAGAAACGGTTGCCATCTAACGGCCGTAAGTAAACGCTTTTTTAATCACAAACTGCACCAAAATGAAGATGAACGAACATCCAATATAATGTCCGCTTTTAGTTGATATTGTGTATACATAGATATATATTTCTTTTAAATACCCGATCCGGTGGCAAAAGCTGCTCGGTAGCGCCAGGAGTGGCAGTACCGCCTTGAGCTACCGAAACTGTGTTATCACCCTGGTTGGCGGCTGATGAGGCTAGGGTATCGCACGTGCTTTCACACGTTGTATGATAAAAAAAATGGTTTGCTTGATCAACAATCACACTTTTAAATTAATTTCCCAGGTTGAGTTGTTTTCATACTCCGATAAACAAGGGACATATCAGGAAGGCTGGAAGATGCAGTGACTGAAACGTTGTATTACAACTAATAATAATAAAAATGAGAGCCAGATTTTAAAAATCACATATGAAAAGCTGTTTTACTTCTCCCAACTGCAATGAGAATCCGTTCTCCCTGTATTTCTGAGTAAACTGTGGGGTAGATTGTGTTCATTAGGCTTGTAAAGGCAACCTGTCTAGAAGAATGAAAACTGTAAATTCAAATCATCTGCACTCCTCTTAAAATGATTTTGGGGAGTGTCTTCGTGGTGTAATTGTTAAAGCGATGGACTGCGGAATTGTAGTGAGTCCGTAATCCAGTCGCGCTATTACGTTCACTTTAGGGCAAATATCCTTGGCAAAGGTATGAAACCCCCTTATCCTCCAAGGTATGGGTTAAATAGTAACACTACTTTTCTTCTAGGAGAAAGAGTTTGGCATCAAATAACCTACAATGGTTGATATGCCATAAAACGATGAAACCAAACAAAAATTAAATGATCTTGAATCACTTCCTCTTCCTGTAGAAGGAGTTATATAAGTTATACATATATATCTATTGTAATGTATTCGTGTGAAAGATGAGTTATTTGTACAAGCAGAATAAATCATATAAAAGTTAATGGTAGTTATGTTCGTATGTGCCCCCTCTTGAATAGGAAGTTTAGAACTTTCGAAAAATCAAGTAAATTATGAAAGACAATGTTAAATTGATTAATAAAATTCGGTTTTATGTAATTAAATAATTCTACGTTTATTCATATACTTTTTTATTGATTTGTCTTTAAGTCTGCCTCTTCGAGAATCCCGAAAATAAAATAAGAAAGAAAGATGTTTTATTGCACTAATTTTAATTTAGATGCATGTTTTTCAAACTGCGTTTCACATTAAGTGTATTTGGGTCGTTAAATCACTATCGATCGTCCAGTGTATTGATTTGTTCTAAACGTTTTGTTAGGCAGACGGACAAGACGGGAGTATAATGCGAGTAAGTGATGTACTGCAATTTCGGACGATACAGAGTAGATACTATTTAAAGAAAAAAATTACCTAGAAATAGCGTAACAACAGATCCTTGGCGTAATGACATCGCCAATTATATGAATCAACTCATGAAAATATAGATTCCCAAAAGGTTACTTCAACAAAAATAGATTGTTGGTACTTTGTACATATATTTTTTTCTGAATTTTTTTAACAGGCTAATCTTTTCAATGTATTTTCTTAAGCTCTACTTCCATAGAAAATCCACATCATCACCATCCTCAACAAAACAACAACAACAATAATAATAATAATAATAATAATAATAATAATAATGATAATAATAATAGGGAAAAGAACGATAAGCACATGGACCTTGCTAGCGATTTGAAAAAAAAACTATGTAACATTCTGGTGAAAATTATACCAATTGTAGTTGGTGCGTTTGGAACAGTAACTAAAGGATTTTTAAAGGGACTGCAGGACTCGGAGGTTAGTGGACGAGTGGATGCCACCCAAACTACGACATTATTGAGAACGGCCAGAATACTGAGAAGATTCCTGGAGACATGAGGAGACTGCAGTAAAAAACAATCAGTTAAACGCTTATGTGAAAAATCTAATGCCAAATAATAATAATAATAATAATAATAATAATAATAATAATAAAACATGTGGAGATGGAAGCCGACATCATCAAAGATGAGAAGAAGAAAGAAAAAAATTAAAAAAGGAATAACTCAAAAGAACCAGAAAACTACTCGAAAAGTAACTACATAGCAGAAATCTCATCAATGTGATAAATTCCCGGGCTGTCCGTCAATAAAGATACTCGGCACCATTATTAAAGAGGGCCAGAGAAGAACTTTAACAAAACGACCAGAAAACAAGAAAACTCATGACAATGCATAAGACATTACATCCCAGAGACGACATAGACAGAATGTATGCGTCAGAAAAAGAAGGTGGAAGAAGAATTGCAAGCATTCAAGATAATGTTGACGCATCGATGCAACAACTCAAAGTTTATATAAAAAACGCTGAGGAAGACTACTTACAGCCACCAGAAATAATACGGACAATGAAAGAATAAACATAATAAAAAGAACCAGAGAACAAAAATGGCAAGAAAAACAACTATATGGATACTTCCAGCAACAAATAACTTAGACATGGCTAAGAAAAGGAAAGCTTGAGAGAGAACCTGAATTTCTTATGAGAGCGGCACAAAACAACGCCGTTCGGACCAAAATACCAAAGCAAGAATAGATAAGTCGCAACAAAATATTAAATGCAGATTATGTGGTGATAGAGATGAAACGATTAATCACATAATAAACGAATGCGGCAAGTTAGTGCCAAGAAATTATTAGAGTAGACGCAACTGGGTTGGAAAGCTGGGAACTGTGTAAGATATTGAAATATGAGCTTACGAACAAGTGGTATATGCACAACACAGAATTTGTCTTGGAGAACGAAACGAAAACCTGAGGAAGTAATGAATTGTGGACCTAGTCGTCTCGGTAGACCACAAACTAAAATTGAAAGAAGTCGAAAAGAGAGATAAGCACAAGGACTATACTAGGGAATTGAAAAAAAAAACAAGCAAACAAAGAAACATGAAAGAGACGGTGATACCAATTAAAATCCGTGCGCTCAGTACAGTCATCAAATCACTGGTAAAAATACTGGAAAACTTAGAAAGAAGAACCTGAGTAGGGACCATTCAAACGTCTGCACTGTTAAGATCGACCAGAATTCTGAGAAGAGTTCTGGAGACTTGAAGCGACTTGCTGTCCCTCAAATTCTAGAGAAAGACCAACAGCTGATGCTGGTGTGAAAAATCCTCAAAGAGTAAAGTAACATTTGTCCTCCTGGCTGTCACATACTGTGAATAAAAAAAGATAAATAAAAGAGAAACAAGTACTTAGACCTTAGCAAACATAAAAAAAATTTCTAAAGATCGACCTTTTATAAAGAGATTTGCTGTCACTAAGACTCAAGTGAAATACCCTTAATTTATGATTGTATGGAACCCTCGAAATGATAATAATAATAATAATAATGTGCAAGAAATTTAAATCTGACCATGCCAACAAATGGTATATGCACAACCCAGAACATGTCCTTGAAAATAATGCACACAAACTCTTGTGAGACTCTGATATAAAAACGGATCACCTAATCTTTGCCCGAGGACCAGATCTTATAATAATCACTAAAAAGAAATCTGCAAAATTCTCGACTTTGCTGTCCCGGCGGACCAAATAATGAAATTAAAAGAATGTGAAAGAGACATAAGTACCTCGACCTTGCTAGAGAATTGAAAAAGAAATATGGAGCATGAAGGTTACAATTATACCAATTGTGATTGGTGCCTTTTGCACGGTAACTAAAGGGTTATTAAAGGGCCTGGAAGATTTGGAAGTTGGCGACTGAGTGGAGACTATCCAAACAACAGCATTACTAAAAACTGCCAGAATACTGAGAAGAGTCCGAGAGACTTGAGGAGACTTGCTGTTACTCAATCTCCGATGAAATACCATCAGCTTACGCTGATGTGAAAACTCTACTGAGTAAATAATAATAATAATAATAATAATGATCTACGAAAACAGGCAAAACGATAAAACAAAAGAAAAACGCTGGGACGCGTTGGCACAAAAAGAAAAAAGCAACGCCAGAAAAAATAACATTAAAATTTGAGGAATTAAACCAGAAAGTACTGGCGAAAGAAGGAAGATTAAAAAGATATCGACAAAGGGTAAAACAATACAGAGAAAAAAGGACATTCCAAAAACAACGAAAGAAAATTCTACCGACAAGTTGGGTGGTAATTAAACGAAAACATACTAACAACCAGATGTGAAGTTGAACAATTTTGGAATAAAACATGGCAATCAAGAGAACATAACAAAAATGCCAAACGGATAAGCAACATGGCGAAAGATTTAGAAGGACTCTAAGAAAGACCAAAAGCGGAAATACCCACAGATTTAGCAAGAATGACTCTAAAAAAATATCAAATAGGAAAACACCAGGCTATGAGGAATACATGGATTTTAGTTCAAGAAATTCACCCCCATTTATGAGAGACGAGAACTCGAAATGAACAAATATCAACAATAAGCACACGCACCACAATTGATGACTAAAGGAAGGACAACATTGACCCAAAAAGATTCTCGAAAAGGAACCGGCCAAAAAAACTAGACTTATCAGGGGCCTACCTATGATGTGGAAAATGCAAACGGCACAAATAAGGGAAGAGATTTATTTCTCACTGACAAGCTGTGGATTGTTCCCCGAGGAAATAGAAGGATGCTACAAAGGATCCAGAGGCTCAGCATATCCTCAACGAGAGCAAGACAAGACGCCAAAATCTAGCAATGGCGTGGATTGACTACAAAATGCATATAATTTGGTCCTAAAAAACTGTCTTAAAATGTACAAAATATCTGATGAAGTCATAAACTTTATCGAGAAAACCATGAAAACCTGGAAAGTGGAATCGACAGCAGGAGAAAGAAGCTTAGCCAAAGCAAAGATCCAAACTGATATATTCCAAGGAGATGCTCTATCACCATTACTATTTATATTTGCCATGATGCCACTGAACCACATTCTCAGGAAATGCACAGAAACTTACTAAATAACAAGAAAGATAAATCGCCTTATGTACACATACGAAACCTATCTGTTTGCCTATATTGAAAAAGAATAGGAAACTCAAAGACCCACGGTTAGAATATACCATCAAAACATAGGAATGGAATTCGGCATAGAAAAATGTTCCATGCTAGGAATTAAAAGTGACAAACGACACCTTACGGACGGAATGGAACTACCAAATCAAGAGAAAAGGAAACCTACAAATATTTGGGGATACTGGAAGCTGACACCATCACACAAGTGAAGATGAAAGAAAAAATTAAGAAAGAATAGTTCAGGACAACGAGAAAGCAATTCGAGAAAAACCTATGTAACAGAAACCTTATCAAAGGAATTTATACCTGAGCTGTCCTCTCGTAAGATATTCGGGACCATTCTTCAATCGGACCATAGAAGAACTAAAACAAATAGACCAGAGAAAATAAAGCTCATGACCATGCATAAGGCATTACATTCCAGAGATGACGTTGACAGATTCGATCTGTCAAGAAAGAAGGAGGAGAGTACTTGACAATATTGAAGACAGTATTGACACATCAATACAACGACTTGAAGACTAAATACAAAAGCGCGGAGGAAGACTGATTATAGCCACTGAAAACATTACTGACAACGAGGTGTAAATAATAATAACACTGGGCAACATTTTTTTTAACTTTTTGAATGTTGTTTAGATTACTACAACTGATTTAAGGTATTTTTGCACTGCTGAATAAGGAAATGGCATCCGTTTCTCTCCATCAGATCAAGGTTTTTTTTTGCGAGGTTGATTTTTAAAAAATCAGATCTTTTGACAAAATCCATTACATTTTCGTAGCATTATCAGCTGATTTTTGTCAACACATATCATCCTTAATATGCTTTTAAGAGAAAAAAATGTTTTGCCAACAACATATATTGATTACCTGATAGAAAAATCGATTACTGTAAACTGATGGTGGGCATTGATAAAGGTAAGTACATGTAAATTGCATGTTGCTTCACCATTGTTCAAACATCAGGGCTTGAACTTCCGTTTCGTCGAACTCCTGGAATGCTCAGCAGCAGGTAGGTCTCTCTTCAGATTCCAACAGTAGTCAGCCATCAGGACTGCGTCCCAGTGACCCTGATACCTGATCTCCATCTCTTTCATGTCCTGAAAGAATCTCTTCCCCGGCTCGTCACTCATTGAATACAGGTTCTCAGGAAACTGGTCCATATATGAAAATAGATAGTACATCTTGATGCTCAAGTTGCAGCCCAGGTTTCTGAAAGCAGTCAGCATATTGTTGACAAGTTCTGCGTAGTTTCCGGCCTTATTGTTGCCAAGAAAGTTTTTCACTACCAGAAGAAATGCCTTCCATGCTTCAATTTCCACTTCGTTCATTGAGTTTTCGAACTCTGGATCACAGATGTGCAACTGGATCTGAGGACCGTCATAGATGCCAGGTTTCAGCTTCTCCATGTTCAATTCTGGAAAATCCTGGCACAAGTAAAAGAAGTAGTCACCATTTCTGTTTATATAATATCGAGGTTACAACTACTTAATCATCTAATTTAAAACTTTCATTCAAAATCTCTGTGTGTGATTCCGTGTGTGTGTGTGTCTTTGTGAATCTTTAGAGAAAAGAAATTACTTAAAATGTGGGAGAAATGTTTCAAAAATGTCTAAGTATTTTTATTATGATGACCTATTTTAAAATAAGAAAGGATGGCATTGTTGTTAAATACTTTCCCTAATTATACTTTTGATGCAAATTGCGTGGTACATTCCAAAAAAAGTTTCTAATATATATATATCAGAAACTATATATATATATATATATATATATATATATATTGTTATCTACCGACTGACTGTTTCGTTGTATCACAACTCTTCTGTGTGGCTAGATACGCAAGACGCTTCAAGCTGGGATCGAAACCCGCATAACCTGACGTCAAGCCGATAACATATCCCCAAGCCAGACTGCGACCTAACGTCAGCTCGAGAATTTTACGCATATATATCGACTTTCGTTTGTTTTGCGCTATCGAATGCCGAAGTGCTCAATTCGTTAGAAGAGGTTTGCTCTGCGTGAGTGGAAACCGTTAATATCTACATCTAAATGCTCAATCCATCCCAAAAATCCACCTAACTTTACGTTAGGACGATGACATAACCTAATTCAGAGTGCAATCGACCCTGCCTGTGGTTTGAGCACCCAAGTCGGGAATTGCCGGCTGCCACATGCGCGTAAAAGCAAAGCCCTTCTCACTCCAGTAGCCGATAAGTACATATGGATATATATCTTAAAATTCCTTCGCTTATCCCGTGATGAAGATCGCTCAAAGTTAAGCTACGCAACTGATGTAAAATCAGCTGGGTTTCGATCCCAGCTTGAAGCATTTCACGTCTCGAGCTACAATGAAGGAAACAGTTTGTCTTTGGATGACTATATATATATATATATATATACTGGCATATTGGTTAGATTCTTGGGCACTGGTCCAGGATAACTGGTTCCAGTCAGGTCAAGTCATATTAAAAACTCAAAAAATGGTAAATACATAATGGACTCCAGATATTCGATATCCCTGAAGGCCCAACACATAGAGTTTAATAGCTGGGTAGCTCTGTTAACGAAACAACGCGAACAGTTTACATTTTAAAAAATGTTTGAGAACTCTCGTTTTCTGCAAGGGAGATAACTGAGTAAGAGAGAACATGACATCTTTTTGAAGCGCTCTCTTGGTTGGTTTCTTCGTTCATATTTACCGCTACTTGATACTAAAACTTACAATCATGACATATATACATTTAGGATCAACTCCGCTCGAGCAAGAAGTAACACAAGTCTTTTCAGCTGATTTTAACAGGGTTAAATTCAGAATTTTCCATCACCTACATAATTTGGCATATGAAGAATAAACGGCCAGGTCTGACCTACAATTTACTTACTACTGAAGGGAGAATAGTTGTATTCATACCTTTTCCAAGGTTATTTGCGCTTTGTCAAATATAAATATCATCGTTTAGAATTTGAACTCGGGTCTTTGTGTCCATTTCTTACGACGATAAACATTTTATCAGTAGTGCTTCCACGATTAGATATATAAATCGTAGATGGCATGCCACTATATTTAACAATATCGAATTAGTATTTATCTATGCTTAAAACGACACTAAAGTAAACATTGCTGTTTATAGTATAATCTAGTATGATTTACCCAGGTTCCTATATACTTTTTGAAGCCTTGTTGCCTGGTGCAGTAGAATGCACTGACTTCATCTGTGCTGAGGGCTAAGACTCCCCAACAACAAGTGTCCTTGATATGACAACTAACCATCAGACGGCAAGACTCCAGTATTGGAATTTGGGAAATGTGGAATATCCCTTCATTGTAATTGCTCCATGGTTCACTCTTACTTGGAGTGATAGCACCTGATAGGTTCCTACCTATGGACCCAAAAGAATTGTTTAACATTTAAACTGTACTAGCAGATGACTTAAATTTAATTGAATTCTTAGAAGTATAACTTTTTGATCATTCCGCTGTGTTTGACTAAATTATTGATAATTAATGGTTTGGTTTGGTTTCTTTGTTTAATGGCATATCAACCTTTGTATGTTATTTAATGCCAAATATATTCTCCTAGAAGAACAGTAGTGGTACTATTTAACCCATAGCTGGGAGGATAAGGGGGTTCATACCTTTCCCAAGGGTATTTGCCTGAAAATGAACGTAATAGCGCGACTGGAATACGAACTCGCTTACTACGATTCCGCAGTCCATCGCTTTAACCATTACATCACAAGGACATCCCCTGATAATTAATCGAATTGTTATTAATACATTGCAACAATTGGAACCGTTTAAATCTATGTAAATGAATGAATTGTTTTAAATAGAATAATTACTGTTAGGAATATTTGTAACAACTTCACTGTCTGCAAGAAATGATAATGCTGAAGTGGATTGTTCGTGTTATATAGCAGCATTTTGAATTCTGTATGGCTAATTTTGATTACTGGTATAACATACTATTTCTTGGACACATTTGATAGTGTGCACATGAATGAATGTATTGGATTGAATAATTTAGGTTAAATAACAATATTTACATTTACATCACTATGTCAAATAGTTAATATTGAATAGAATTATAAGTGTTATATGATAGTGATTGAAATTATTTAACGGTGTAGAAACAGAATCCATAATGGTGTGCAAACAAATTAGCTCTAAATAATGTAAAAATGAAATTACCTACAAACTGTGAGTACAACAAAAAACACTGGTGTTTAATTGTAACAGTTATATAGCAATATATGAAACCATTTAAATAAGTGCAAAAAGAAAAGACACTTAGTCTCGCTTAAAAATGATCTCCGTAAATGTATTTAAAAATCAAATATCCAATATAAGTATGTATAAATAGGACAATAGTTGATATACCATAAAACCATAAAAAAAACCCAATCAGTTTATTCCATTATTGCAAAATAAGATTTTTCGAAAAGTTGTATGGTAATGTTCTCCCTTCAGTATGAAATGAAAGAAAACACTTGGAAACTTATTCTGTTACTCTTGTCTTCAAATTTATTTCTGCTTAATCAAAAGTGATTATTATATATTTTCCACCTTTCTTTCCTCTATGAACCATTTAAGAAATAATTCTGAGTCGTTAAAACTCTGGCGATCGTACAGAGTATCGATTATTATAAAGTTCTGTAAAGTAGAGGAATAAGTAAAAATTAATGGCTTTTTTATTTAAAATAATTAGTTTGAAATTCTCTCTTAGATCTCGGTCACCTGAGTTTACATGAATATATATATATATATATATATATATATATATATATATATATACCTGCAGTCAAGAGTATACACATACACTCACACACACACACACACACACACACACACACACACACACACACACACATATATATATATATATAGTAAAGAATGTTTATTAGAGCAAAAAAAGGTCAAATACTTACAGAGCACCACAAGAACTTAAATCTGAACTTCTACTTTATATTTTAAT
This sequence comes from Sepioteuthis lessoniana, assembly GCA_963585895.1. Lineage (NCBI taxonomy): Eukaryota > Metazoa > Mollusca > Cephalopoda > Myopsida > Loliginidae > Sepioteuthis > Sepioteuthis lessoniana. The sequence goes on from OY757911.1 coordinate 102,110,994, forward strand.
CCGAACACTATGTCTTCTTTTCCATTGTTTGTTCATGAAACTTTTAGTAATGAAATGACAGTAAAAACATTTGTTTTTGCTTTGGCTTTGGATCCATTGATTGTATATATATATATATATATATATATATATATATATATATATATATCATCATCATCATCATCATGTCGTGCCGTTAGCACTGATATCCCTAACCCTCTTTCGCCACTTCTCAATATCGTTCAGCGCCTCTGGCAGGTCTTCAGGGCTGCATCCTGTATTCTCACAAAGCAGCGATATCTATATTCGAGCTAATCGTCCTGATTTTGCTCGGCCATATGTTGGGGTCCATAGGAGTACATCACTTATGAGCTCGCCCCTGCTTCTCCAGAAATGTCCTAAATGTCTGGTTCGTCTAACTTAGATAGTTTTCCTGGTGGGAGGCAGGTGACCGTATAGTTTGTGCTTTGTGGAGTGTTTCCGCCCGGACTTGTTCAATATTGCTCGCAACATTCTTGAGTAATTGCCGTCTAGCTTCTTCTCCAGCTGTTTTTTTAGCGTCCAAGTAGTGCATCCATATATCAGTATCAACATAACCGCTGCTCGGAAAAAAACTGCGTTTCCTTTAATCGGTCAGGTCTGACTTCCATATGATCGATAGCTTATCGATAGCTGTCCATGCCTTAGTTAGCCGTGTGTTGATGTATTTTTCGGTTGATGAGACACTGCTTCCTAGGTAGGTGAATTTGTCTACCAGTTTCAGATATATATATTTATATATACAAGAAACAAACCCATAGTCTTAGTCATGATGGAAGTAAAAGCACAAAAAAACAAAAAATAGCAATAAGCTAGCTTCCTCCTCGCTCAAACAGACTAAAATCGAGGACATATCGTGTAAGCCAATAAAAGGAACATATTTATGATCTGGGAAATATCATATTGGTGACTATACCGAAACAACGTTAAGTCCTTGCAGAAATTAACTCAGTTATTACGGAGACGGTCTGCCGGACAAAATATGGATACCCTCCTATACTTTCAAATGAACAGAAGAGAGTGACTTACTCAGAACTGAAAAAAGTCCACAGTAAACTTCTCATCACAGACATGATTTTTTATGAGGTGTTCTGCTATGGAAAACCCGTATGTATTTCTAAGATTATCCATTGAGGCTCCAAAAAAATTACATATTTTCGTATGATTTAATCCTATTTACCAACCCCTCCGCTCGGGCAGGATATGACACAAGGTCAATTTTTAAGCGGAGTTTAACAGGTTTGAATTGAGAGTTTTCCTTCTCCTAGACTAGTTGCCTCATCAAGGCTGAAGAACCTATTCTGCCTTACTATTTACCCATAGCTGGAGGGAGAATAATTGGATTCATACCTTTCCCAAGGGTATTAGTGCTATGTGAAATGCAATCAGTCTCGTCCGGGATTTGAACTTGTGCCACCGTGTTCATTTCCTTCGATGATAACCATTACACCACAGGCACCTCCTTCGAATGATTTAATTCTAATATCTACTCTTCGGTTAGTTTTTTTCCTATGTTGCTCGAAACTCAACTGCACCTAAACAAGTAAATAATACATTTATCATAGTCATGGGGAACAATTTCTTTATGGATTGATGGCAGGATGTGTTAAGTTTGTAAGGGCACACGCACATTGGATGAAAAATAACGTGTCTATAGAGTTTGTGTGAATTGTTGAGCAAATCTGTTACTAATTCCCCTAAGCCAAGGAAAACATAAACACACAGAGCAGTCTTACATTGATGCCTGTTTCATTTGTTGAATTCAGTTACTTTATAAGCAATAACTGTTTGTACAGTACTAAAATAGAAACCGCTATTGCGAAGGGTCTAAGAGATAAACTTGATCTCTAGATCAAGGGTAGATTCGAAGTAAATCCTTAAGGCTCTTAGTTTTAGGGTCTTAATTAGATTAATTTTTTTAATTCCTGGGGCAAATAGAATCCCATCGATCATAAATACCCGTAAATGTAATTTTACAATATACCGATATGACATAACGTAAAGATGTCCTACGAACGAATAAATCTGAAAAGGTCAACGTGTAATCAGCTCCCTAATCTAATGTGAAATTAAGGGCTGGGTCAAGGTAGTTAAAAAAACAGTCAGGTTTCGTTATTAAACAGACAAAATGTATCGGCAACATAACGAAAATTGACTACCGTCTTATTTAGATAAGACACTTACCTCCTTTCATGAAATCCCACGAATGTATTTGACAGGCGGATGCCACTGGAGAGTCTATCCAGACCTCATCGATCTGCTAGTATATAATATTATCGAAACTGAATTTTACAGATAGCGTAGCAAATTTTCTAACCTCAATAAATATGTTCTCAGGAATATAAGCGGGGTGTGGAAATGACAACGATATAATAAAATTGGCGACCGTCGTCGAGGGCAACCCGAAGTAACCCTTTTCAATAGCTACTACACCGAGGTGTAGGAAAGGGTTTTACTCCTTTCCCTGGATTGCTCTACTTTACCCTTGATACGTACCTTATATTGCTAAGTGTTAAGCAAGGAAATATCAAGTACCATTTTTAAAGTCTTTGGTATGGTCTCCTGGACCACTGGTGAACACTCGATAAACTCGTGAAGAGGTACGCAAGTGAATATACTACTGACATCAAAAGAACACATAAATTCATCAGTCAACGAATATCATCATCATCATCATGTCGCACCTCCAGCACAGATCTCCCTAACCCCCTCTCGCCACACGGCTCTATCGTCCATTACTCTCGGGAGGAATTCCAGGCTATATCCTGTATCGGCACAGAGCTATTGTATATAGGTTCTAGCTGGTCGTTTGCCCGTTCATGTGAAGTGGTCTACAAGAGTATATCGCCTGTGGGCTCGTCCTTACTTCTCCAGCAGGGCCCCGCATGTCGGATTCGTCTAACTTTGAGTTTTCGTGATGCGTGGTAGGTGGACGTACAGCTGCTGTTTTGTGGGGTGTTTCCTCCTGGATTTTTCAATATTGCTCGCAGCATTCTTGCGTGATTGCCGTCAAGCTTTTTCTCCGACATTTTGTTATTGTCTATTCAGTGTATCCATACAGCAATATTAACACGACCGCTGCTCGGAAAAATTGAGTTTTATTTTATCGGTCAGGTCTGAATTCCATATGACTGATAGTCTATCGGTTGCTGTCCATGTCTTTGCTAGTCTCGTGTTGATGTCTTTTTCTTTTGACGAGACGCAACTTTCGAGGGGGTGGACTCGTCAATTAGTTTCACCCCCACCTAGTGTGGAGATGTCGCCTCTCAGATTAAAGCACATGTATGCCGTATTGTCTGCGTTGATATGGAGGTCTACAGCCGCTCGTTCCTGAGTATATAGCTGGGTTTTGGCTTGGGCGGATGTAACTTGCAAAAGAGCCTTGTCATCGGCGTAGTCCGCGTCCGTAATTGTTTTGGCGGAGTATCATCGCTTCTTTGCCCGCTTGAAACTGTTTTCTTTCATTTAATCAATAGACCTTCGAAGCACGTAGTCTCGGCAGATGATTAATAGGTGTGGGGCTAATGTGTCTCCTTGCTGCAAACCTGCTACAATTTCGAAGTAGTCTGTGTCTCCATCCGGTGAGTGGACTTTTACATTGGTATTATCATATGTTATCATTATGGCTGCGACGGTTTCTTTGGTGAGGCCGTTGGCGAGTATTTGCTCCATCTTCCCTCTGTAAAATGAGTCAAAAGCATTGGAGAAATCAATGAATAATATTGTCGTCTCAAGTTATATTTGCACGTACACCTTCTACAATTAGACTGATAGTCAAAATTCGTCATGTCGTAGATCGATTTCTCCGAAAGCCATTTATGTTCTTCCTAAATTTTTTCTCAATTTTCGGCTTTATGTTGTTGCGTAGTTGAGCATTGTAGATCTTGGCCGCTATGGATGTAAGGTAGTTCTTTGCTATTTCAAGGTCATCCTTCTAAGGGAAAGGGGGATGCATCCCTTAGTCTATCTGTCAATTGTGTTTTGATTATACACGGAATTACAATGTCGGATCAGTATGTCATTGTATTCCCTTGTCTTCCATACTTCTGGGGCTATTTCATTCTGCCTTGCTGCTCTCCGAACTGAGTCGAGTTCTTGCGTAAGCTGTCCTAGTTTGTTGTTTAGTTGATTTCTAATAATTTTCATCATTGGTTCAAGTGTATCTTTCATAGCTTTAACGAGTAAATTCTAGAAATGTTGTTTCCACATGTGTATTCGTTCTTCTTGGCTGGTATCTTTCACTTGAGCTTTCGTAGTACTCTACTCTCTGCTCACTACTTTTAACGTTTGCCATCCTATCCTAAATTGTTTATCTTAACCCGAGTTTCTAATCTTATTGATCTGATGTTGTATGTATTCTGTTTGTTCTTTCAGGTATCTGTTAGTTAACTAATTTTGTTCCTTCTTAAGTTTATGAGCATTGATTTTGGTTGGGTTCCTTCTATTGCATTGGAAGGCGGTTATTACGTCTGCACGCTTTTTTGTAATCGCTAATGTCTCCTATGGGACTCTAGATTTAGCTCGTTGTTTAGTTGGTATGCATTTTGCTGTCGCTTCTAAGTGGGCTTTGATGAAGTTTGCATATTCGTCATTCAGAGTAGGTGTTTTTGACATATCCTGAAATGCATCGAATTTGTTTCTTAGTGTTAGCAGCAAACCAACAAGAAAGAATAAAACTGTGGAAACATCACTTCGAAAACTTACATGGAAACCCACCAAAAATAACGCATGAACCAATCACCAGAATAATTAGCAAACAATTAGACATTAAACTTGGACCGTTCACACAAGAAGAACTCGACTCGGTTCTCAGAAAAATTAAAAATAGGAAAGCTGCAGGGCTGGACGAAATTCCCCCGGAAGTATGGAAGACCAGACAATTCGACGACATACTGCTCCGACACTGCAACGCAGTATACAATCAAAATCCGATAGATAGATGGATGAAGGGATGCATACTCCCCTTCCCTAAAAAGGGGGACCTCGGACTAGCCAAAAACTACCGAGGCATAACACTTACATCCATAGCTGCCAAAATATACAATGCCCTACTACGAAACCGAATAGAACCCAAAATCGACAACATACTTAGAAAAAACCAAAATGGCTTCCGAAGAAATAGATCCACGACCTCACAAATATTAACCATCCGTAGAATCCTTGAAGGTGTACGGGCAAAGAACCTACAAGCGACATTAATATTTGTCGACTTTACCAAGGCTTTCGACTCCATTCACAGAGGAAAGATGGAACAAATCCTACTAGCGTACGGCATACCTAAAGAAACCGTAGCGGCAATAACGATTCTCTATAGAAACACTAAAGTAAAAGTACGATCACCAGATGGAGACACATAATACTTCGACATTGTAGCAGGAGTACTACAAGGGGACACGCTGGCTCCGTACCTCTTTATCATTTGTCTAGACTACGTACTTAGAACATCGATTGACAAAATCAAAGAGAATGGCTTCGAACTGACGAAGAAAAGAAGCAGAAGATACCCCGCAACAACAATTACCGATGCCGACTACGCCGATGACATAGCGATACTGGCAAATACACCTGACCAAGCCGAAACTCTTCTGCATAGTTTGGAACGAGCAGCAGCAAGCATAGGCCTCCATGTTAATGCACACAAAACGGAATATATGTGCTATAACCAAACGGGGGACATCTCCACTCTAAAAGGAACCCCTCTTAAACGAGTAGACAAATTCACGTACCTAGGAAGCAGCGTCGAATCAACCGAAAAGGACATCGAAACGAGATTAACGAAAGCATGGACAGCTATCAATAGGCTATCGACTATATGGAAATCAGACCTAACCGATAAAATGAAACGCAGTTTCTTCCAGGCAGCGGTCACATCGATACCGCTATATGGATGCACTACATGGACGCTAACAAAACGGCTGGAGAAGAAACTAGACGGAAATTACACAAGAATGCTGCGTGCAATCCTGAACAAGTCCTGGCAGCAACACCCCACAAGACACCAACTGTACGGCCACCTGCCCCCTATCACGAAAACTATTCAAGTTAGACGAACCAGACATGCAGGACATTGCTGGAGAAGCAGAGATGAACTAATAAGGGATGTACTCTTATGGATCCCCACACATGGCAGCGCAAAAGCAGGACGACCAGCTCGAACGTACATTCAGCAGCTATGTGAGGATACAGGTTGTTGTCCTGAAGACCTACCTAGGGCGATGAACGATAGGGAGGAGTGGCGAGAGAGGGTCAGGGATATCCGTGCTGCCAGCACGATATGATGATGATGATGATCCCTTATATCCCTGTTGTTTAGCAGGGACCAGTCATAGTGTACGTTTGTTGTTGTTTGGGCCACATTCCTTCGTAGGCTCAATCGGATCTTTACCGTGACAATTCAGTCATTGGAAGACACACCCTCGGAAGAGGAATATGCCTCGCAATTCAATGCGCTATTATTCCATGTCTCATTTATAAAAACGTAGTCTTTCAGTACTTTAGTGTTATTTTTGTCGATGTAGTTCCATAGTTTTCTCTTTCTTTTCTGAAATTTGGGCATTCATGTCTCCCCCGATGACGAGAACGTTGTGTTTCAGGATGTTTCGAACAAGAGAGGATAGCTCGTTATAGAAGGCGATGATATCCGTTTCTTCTCTAACATTGGTAGGGCTGTAGCAGGAGATTATTGTTGCATTGGCGTTGCCATTAAGCGTAGCTACCATCATCCTCAGTTGAATTTTCTCGATGCTATTTAGTGATTTTATGGTCCGTTGTCTTATAAGCATACGTACACCCCCTTTCGCGAACTTTTTCCATGCAGATTCCGAGACAAACTTCCATCCAGTGCCAGGAACTTATTCTTTGATACCTTCGCAGTAAATGAATCTGAGTTCTTGTATGCATATTAATCTATGTTATGATCTATGCCAGAAGCTATTAACTCTGGTAGTTGGCTTATTTTATTTAAAGTTTTAACGTTGAAGGTCGCTATATATAATGTGTTTTTGCATTTTAGTAATTATAGTTTCAGTTTGAGCTCTGTAGCTGATTTTTCGAACACTGGTGCTAGGGCCGCGCGAAGATCCATACGGTTTTGACAAGTGGTTTGAGTGAGAGTCATGGTAATAAATCAAAGATTTCTTAATACACTTGAATCTGTTTAAATCCAACACAAGTTGTAAGATAGTAACAAGCCTCTTAGCCATCTTCAGCTTGGAGGAGCCAAACATAAATAGAATAGGTCTCAATAAGACACCATCGTTTGGATTTTTAGGCAATCCATTGAGACGGCGGCGAATAGAACCAACAGATCTATTTAAGTCAGAAATGTCGATTAAAGAAAATCACTCTTGACCCATTTTACTAGTTTCTTTTGGAATTTTGCTTCAATGGATAAAGTATGGTCATTTATATCTACCAGACCAAACGTACTAAATTTGGTGTCCCCTATGATAGTCATTATTTTGTCTACGTAATTCTGAAAATCCAAAATGACAACCCCAGAACCTTTATCAGGTGTGGTTATAATAAGAGATGTGTTATTCCTAAGTGACATTAGGATGAGAAATTGCCCCATATGCCACTAAAATTCAGAATACAAAACTGTAGTATCCGTATATGTATCGGCTAGATCATTAAACCTTTTCATAAATATTTCCTTTTCATTAGTTTACACGAAATTTTCCCAATTTAACTGCGTTGAGCGAGGACAAAACCGGTCAACAAGCTTGTTAGTTTGTTTTTTGTTGGTTTTTTTTGGTGATTTCTTTTGCTTTATTGTTTTTTATGCCTTTAGTTTCATCAGGACTAAGACTTTGGGTGTCTTTGCTGCATTAATAAAATGATCATTCTTGTTCTGCTGACGATACTGAAAACATACCACTTCTAGCTAATACATTTGGCCAGACGGAATACCAGCTGCATGGTCTGGAGCGGGCAGCAGCCGGCATAGTCCTTCATGTGAACGCATAGAAATCAAAATGGTGATATTTCCACACTACATGGGGACTTTCTGAAATTAGAGGTCAAGATCGGAAACAACGTCTCGTCTACCGAAAATGACAGTGATACGCGTCTAGTGAAGCCATTGATAGGCAGTTGGTCATATGGAAGTCAGACCTATCCTATAAAATAAAATGCAATGTTTTCCAAGGAGTGATCGTGTCAATATTACTGTTTTGATGCACCACTAAGTGGAAGGGAAAAAAAGCTCGACGGCATTTGCACAAGGATTCTGTATGAAACAAATCCTGGAAGCTAGATCCCACAAAACAGAAGCTGTGAGGCCACCTACCATACATCTCGGAGACTATCCAAATGACGCACAAACATACACACAAACACACACACACACATATATATATATATATAGAGAGAGAGAGATAGAAAGAGAGAGGTTTCAGTAATTGAGTGGGAGAGCCTGACATAGAATGCTTGTACATGAGAGTAAGTGAGTGAGAGAGAGAGAGAGAGAGAGAGAGAGAGAGAGAGAGAGAGAGAGAGTCGAAGTTGTAATTGTACGATCGGGCAACCATCTGAATTACATCGAAGTCGTACAATGCTGAATGGATTTTACTACAAGTTGCACTTCGGATGTTCTGTGCAGATGTTTACATGTAGATTTTCGTAGATATTTTTTAATGTCTATAAGCAGTAACATGCTTAATAATCTATAATACAATGAACACTGAACGTAACGGTCGCTAAATAAAAGTAAAATGTCAATAACACATTCTCTTATATATAATTTAATTTTTATCTGCTTGTAATCAACATTTTTGGCTCTAATCCACTGATATTTTCTACAACAAGAATTAACTTCATATTAATGAAGAACATAGCCCAACAAAACGTTAATACTCGCGGTTAATTTGATTGTCTTGTTTCTATTTTATCCTCAATTATTCCATATAAAACAAGAGAACGAAAGAAAAAACTGTCACGATAATTCGATGAAAATTGTTCTTTAATTTTCGAAAGTGAACGCAGCTAATCAGTTGTTAGAGAAAACAAGCAAAATATTCAACGAAATAAATTAATATAAAGTATTAAAAACAAACTACGACAAAATTCTGTTTTCGCCCCCTCCCTAAAAAAAATTAGATTTGTGTGCTCAATTTTCCGGAGGGCGGGAATCTATTTAGGCGGAAAGTTACTCTCTGAGAAATAGTCACTTCCGTTCTTGTCGCGCAGTGCCAGCACATATTTGGCCTCAGCTGAATAAAAGAGTTTCCGCCTTCGGTCCTGATGTCCACGAAAAATAATTATTTGAGATTTATGGCTTTGTGTCGATTTCCAACGTCCGAGTGTGAACATAATCGAATGTCTGTCTGATTTTATCATTCAGCTTTCAAAAGATTACCCTCTTTCTATTTTTTTCGTTTTTTTTTCTTTCGTTATAAACAGAGAATGAATATTGTTGACTCCACCATCAGAATAGTGAATAAAAAATAAAATATAAAAAATTAGATAAAATAAAATCGTAAGTTTCGGAAACAGAGATGCACGGTGACAACTGCAACATTGTAACGTTATCGCGAAAAATAATTGCCACTATTCGACGTTGTATTTAATTTGACGTCATTATACACAACTGGTAGGAGTGAAAGATAACGGAAAGATATCGTTAAAAAAGAACAGTTTCTGCAAAAAGTTATATCAGTTTTAGTTGAAACTTTCTCATGGGTTGATCTTTGTAGTTTTATGAGGTAAAAAAAGTTGCAAAACAAACATAAAAAAAAAGACTGTAACCTGCTGATAAGATCAGAATTCACTCTATGAAAATGGGCGGATCTTCTGGTGAGATTGTACCAGAAAAAATATTAGATGCCAAAGGGGCGATATAAGGTCTTTCACAATTTTCTTTTGCTTTAAATTTTAAACGGACAGAAAAGAAAATAGCTATATGTTGCATTCACGTCCTTAAATGCTTGTGTACAAATATTCACTGGGACACGTTAGTGTATGTGCGTCCACACGCACGTGCGAGAACACATATTATTTTATATGTATGTGCGTATTGTATGTGTGTATGTGTGTGTGTGCAAATATAACCTAAGTGAGTAAAAAGCATAAGAACTAATAGAGAACCATTAAAAACATCATTCGAATTTAAGTAGTTGCATTTCACTTTCGGATTAATCTAATGTGATAGAATAAATTTAGTTACCTTTTTAAAAAATGTGACCTGTAAAAACAACTTAAGACTATAAAGCAAAACTTTTAACAATATATATATATATATATATATATATATATATATATATATATATATATATATATATCGTCACCCACAGACAGACCGGTTTCGTTCTTTCAGAACTCATCAGAGTGGCTAGACAGGCTAGATTCCCGAAGCTGAGATAGAAAAGCGGTTGACTCAAACGCCAATCCAAGATTCTACAACTCAGCCACGAGGGAAACAGCGCAAGCGAAGGAAATTTAAACGTTTATGTATCACTTTTGTTTTTTTTGCTTTTGTTTTTGTTTTTTTGGTTTACATATATCTGCTTAACGGCTACCGAGAGCTCGATTCATTTGAAGAGCCCCTGCATTACGCTAGTGGCAACCATTTACTTGCCTCGCTAGAGAGCTCAACCCCACAGGGGTAGGGGAGCATATATATTGACATCCACAGACTGCCCTGTTTCGTTCTATCAGAGCTCTTCAGTGTGACTAGACAGGTAGATTCCCGAAGCTGGGATCGAAACCTGGTTGACTTAAACACCAATCCATATATATATATATATATATATATGATATTTAGAAATAAAGATTGATCAGTATCGATGGAAGAGAGCATAAAACTTAATTAGAATACTGTTGACACACAATCAACAGTGCATGGTAACTGTTAGTTTCTTACTGCACTGCAGTTATCTCGTTGCAAAGAAAATGACAATGCCATCTAAATCAACTATATATATATATATATATATATATATATAATTCATATCTTATTTCACATACCATAATAACATTTTTAATATAATTATGAATAAGTTAATGGCATTTTTGTGTGCACGTGAATACGTGTATCTGCTTAATGTTCGTCGCCTTTTCGACTAAAGATTGGTTTCTCACAAATTAACGTATATATAGATTTAAAATCTTTATTGTAAATCCGGTATTTCTGCGCAAAACAGTGTGTCATTCGACACAGCACTTTCATATACTTCCCGGTTTTCTAAATACGCTAGTACACACACATATATATATATATATATGTGTGTGTGTGTGTGTGTGTGCGTGTGCGTGTGTACATGTCTCTGTCTCTGTCTCTCTGTCTCTCTCTCTCTCTGTTGTGAAGGGAATTTATTTATATTCAAGAATAAGTTGTTTTTTTTATATACACTAAGAATCCAAGAAATTTTTTTTTCTTAACCTCAAAATACATTAAACCTTACTGTATTTCAAAGCGTGATAGCGATACGGGAGTCAAAAAAAAAAAAAAAAAAAAAAAGAAAGAAAGAGAAAACACCAACATGATTTTTAAATTGATTTTATGGTTTTCCACTGCACGAATTTAACAGAGTAAAGCATAAGACCCCAGTTACTTGTCAGGTGTCCGCCTAAGATTCATTATGCTGAATATATTTGCGAATATATTGTTCAGCGAATGGCACCCACTGCGAACATTTTGCATGTTGTATTTGGCAGGGCATTTTTTTAAATGAAAATCTATGTGCCACAATCTTCCGAAAAACATGACAATACATATTCAATCAAATTACATTATCGTGAAGGTAACATGCTAAGCCTCCTATAGAAGTGGTCGATGCAATATGGATTATTTGGCCATACCCCTCTTCTCTGTATTTAATAAGGATCATTCTGTATTGGATTATATAACACCTGTACTAGCAAATGAAACGTTGTATCAATTCGACTACCTGTTAGATGTCCATAAGGTAGTCTCCTAGGTGGTTCCATTCTCGTATTTTGGACACGTCAATTTTTTTAAGAAAACTGCTCTTTTTTATTAGGACCGATAATAGCAAAATAATAGGAGTTTTTTTTTTCTTTTCATATTTTTGTGCCAAGTTACACTCTGGTTTCGTAGACATGTCAGGAAGCGCAGGTCGTTTTGCATTTAAAGGTGGATGGTATGTCTCCCTCTGCGGACTCAGTGGTTCTAAATATTTTTCTTGCATGCTAAATCGGCCAAAAGCGAGAAGGGTTCAACGAAATCTCAAACACGCATGCGTGACAAATTCGTGTTTGTATTTGAAGAAGAATCCTTTCCATCCTACTTCCAGAAGCGTATCACATAACCAGATTGAAATCGAACATGACAATCACTGTCCTAACGTATAAACATTCTATCTTATAAAGGGATTTTTGGAATTATTAATTGAATGTACCCTTGTTTAGTCCAAAAGATCAAAATCCAGTGATAATATTGTATGTTATTTCATAGAGAAAAATTCTCGTCCAGACCTATTCGTTCCCGTACCCACATATTTCCGATGGTTACGATGGTTAAGTAAACACTAAATACCTCCATCTGGAATTCGAACTTGTTTCGACTATTCCATTTTTGTTCCATTAAATAATCGATCAACTCTCAACCGACATACACTCAATGTACTGTTTATAAAATACTCACGTTGAATGACAAAGCAAATTATATAAGCCATTGCTATTAGGTCAAAGATTTCAAACAGAAATTAATTATAAAATAAAAACAAGCTTGTCATGAAAAGGATGACAGGCCTCACCCGATTTCATCTTGCAAATTCATTGATAATGAATATAAACATGATGAGCATATGGCAAACGACACTCCCTCACATCCTGAGCAAATGTCAAAATTCTAACATGCATCTCATCAATGTAATGGGCGGGGGATTTCCATATAGATCTGGACAAAGTGTTACTATTCTCCGAATATTACAAGGGAATATTGCATAGTTCAGAATTCTTCTGAGTGTATTATTTTTTTCATCAACTCAGAATGTAAGTACACTTATACCAGTAAGATTTTAAAATGATATTTTTTTAAAAATAAAAGCAATATAATAGATTATTTTTTTATCATTATGAAAATTTCATTATTTAAACATACTTGATCGAACATACTTTTCTATCAAAAAATTTATTCATAAAATATTAGAATGAAAATGTAAGAAAGCCAAGACATATTGCAACAAAATATACTTTGTTAAATACTTTTGGCACATCCGGTAGTGCAATGGTTTGCAAGCTAGTCTAGTAAACCCTCACGAATGAGTTCGAATCTCATTGGCAGCCTCATTTATTCAGCCTTGCGCCACAATCCTTAGTAAATTACTATTTTCTTTAATATTTTTCATATGCTGTATTAATATTAGCCTTTGTTCAAAACGCTCTCAGTTATAAACTGCTATATGAAATCTATTTTCTTCTATAACTCATTTGTGAGTAGAAAAGAATTTCTGTGACCTTGATTAATGCCACGTGATACTATAAAAACTTACTTTCTCATAAAGATTTCGTAGAACAAAGTGTGAATTATAAAATCTCCATATTTTTTTTTTAAATATAAGATTTTGTTTCTTTTAATATCAACCTTCATGAGTAATTCAAGGCCAACGCCATCTTTGTAGAAGAATATCAATGATATTATTTAATCAGTAAATGGGTGGAAAGGGGGTTCAGTTCCTTTATGAAGGATATTAGTCCGAAAGTAAACGTAATAATGTGTCTTGAGTTCGGTACTTTAGCCATTATGCCGCGAGTACTCCTCATCTATTTATATGTACATTTGCCAAAAAAATCTATTATTTTTTCTTATATATATGTATATAAAATTAACATTTGCCCGGCGTTGAAAGAGAAATGGGCTTGTGTCTGTTGGAGAGCGAAGTAATGAGTCCTTTTACTTACTCCATCATATAAGATTCTGAAACATTGCACATAACACTACAAACGTCTCATTTGTCTTTCACTCTTTTGCTTTTAAATCAAGACTGAAGTTAGGAATTAGTATGTAAATGCTGCATTACTAAAAGAATGACAAACCAGGCAAACAGATCAGAAATATATAATGTTCTCCTTTTTTTTTTTGGTTCACGAATAGATATTAATGTAGAAAAAATTGCCCATAAAATAAGGTGGATTATTAATGTTTCTTTTTCGTAAATCATCATCATCATTATCATTATCATCATGTCATGCCTTAAACACGGATATCCCTGACCCTCTCGCCACTTCTCCCAATCTTTCATCGCCTCTGTTAGGTCTTCAGGGCTACATCCCCTATCCTCACATAGCTGCTCTATGTATGTTCGAGCTCGTCGTCCTGCTTTTGCCCGGCCATATGTGGGTGGCCATACGAGTACATCACTGATGAGATCGCCCCGGCTTCTCCATCAGCGTCCTGCATGTCTGGTTCGTCTAACTTTGATAGATTTCGTGATGGGAGGCAGGTGGCCGTACAGTGAGTGTCTTGTGGGACGTTGCCGCCAGGACTTGTTCAATATTGCTCTCAACATTCTTGGGTAATTGCCGTATAGCTTCTTCTCCAACCATTTTGTTAGTGTCCAAGTAGTGCATCAATACAGAAGTATCGATACGACCGCTGCCTGGAAGAAACTGCGTTTCATTTTATTGGTCAGGTCTGATTTCTATAAAAAGGTTTTCTTATATATCATTATCTATTTTTTAAAAAATGGATTCATTAATGTGAAATTACACGAATCTTTCTATGGGTTTGCTTTTGAAAAGAGCTAATAATCTAAAAATATGCATTATCTCATTCCAGTTTTTAACATTTTAATCGATTTATATATATATATATATATATATATATATATATATATATATATATATATATATATATATATATATATATTAACGAAGAACTGGAAAAATCTTTTTATACATTTGTTTTAGAAAAACACTTATAATCTAAATAAGAATAAAATGACTTCATTCCTTTTTTTCACATTTTAACATCTTTGTAAAAAAATGAATAAATAAATAAAGAAAGAACAAGGTGAATCTTTTTAAA
>OY757911.1:102131000-102303500 GCA_963585895.1 Sepioteuthis lessoniana
GAACAGGTGGGTTATCTCGAAGAGTAGGTGTGACCCTGTATACCAAGAGGTCAAACTGTTGTGGACTTTAAAGCTAGCCAGAAAGGACAGCAAGCTATTGGCTGACAACATTGGGATATGGCTTTATGGAGTTAGTACGCGTAGAGGAAATGAACATTGAATTGATTTTAAGAATGGCTTATTTGTGATGTATTTTCAGCGTGAGAATAGATTTGGATTATTATTATTATAATATACTCTTATGTCATGTCACGAGTTAATGGTGTTTCGACTCTGAAGAGGAAAGATTGACTCATATTGAGAGTCAGATCATACACGTAATTTCGACATCAGGCGGCGAGAAAAACTCCGTATCATTTTGTAAGTGCCAGCGAACTAACTCATTATTGAATGATTCCAGTATTTCACTAACTTGCTATCATTATCGCTTGACCAAAACACATATAGACATTCCAGACGCTGTATTCTGTTTTATATAACTATTAGTGCCATGTAATCGTTGATTGTATTTTACTTGATATACTGTCATTTAACTGTTTATATTTAAACTTGATTAGAAAAACAAGATATTTGGAGTGAACAGAGTTGAATTAATTCTCAGTTAAACTTTTTAAGTATTATTATGTAGACTAATAATTCAATTTAAGATCTGTCATTTGTTTTAACATAGTTAATAGTTTCAAGTATAAAATATATTACATATTTCTATTTGACACGTGGATGGTACCCTCATATATACAACTGCTCCGAGAGAAATTGAAATCGAGGGGTCTTCCAAATTTCTCGACTAGAGTTTCAACCTCAGATACAGTTTAATGTTCAATTTAGGACACTATTTGATGGGGGTCTTACCTATCAACAGAAAAGCAAACGGTGTAATCTACAGCCCAAGCTGATTTGAGTAACTTTTGTACAAAGCAAGCTTTTTTTGAAATATATTCATTTTATATTATAACGATTATATATTGCTTTCTTCCCTCTAGTGAAATCAAAAGAAAATCGATGAAAAAAAAAAGACATTAAATTCTACATTTTCACCATTAACTTTAGAATTTAGAGTACTGTAGTTTGAACGATCCCACCAATTCTACAAGGATGAGTCAAAAGTTTCCGTTTATTTTAGTTAGTGCTAGTATTGGGCGAGTATATTACGTGGCCGAAGCTGTTCATGTCGGGTGGTACCCTCTGTGATGGGTAATAAACTTGGTAGTTTATACGCTGAGAAATGGTTTATTGTTTCACTTTGGTCGTGATTAGAAATTTGCTGCGGTGAACATGAAACGTAGTATAATTAAGAAACATCAACATAATGAGTTAGAAATGGGCCGTAATGTCGCAGAAGAACCCAAAAATATTTGTCGTGCGAAACGCAATCGATCACAGAAGAGTGACCTGATAGTTCAGTAAATTTCGCCCGAGTTGCAAGAAACTGCTTGATCTGGCAAGTTCCAGAAGGTCTAAAATCATTAACTTCAAGGCCGTACTCCAAGTCACACCCGACGAGTACCACTTAGAAATTATCACATGAGCTTAACAACTCACAGGCCATTGTGGGTCGTTACTTTTTGTAAACTTCTAATTTCGACATCGGCAAAAGCATCAAGATTTTTTAGAATTTTTATTTAATTTACAAAACTATTGTAAAACCTATTATTCCCCTTAATGTTTTAATATTTGGAAATTTTTCTTGTAGGTTTTCCCAGAAGTCTACGAGAATGCAACTCTCAATTTTTTTTTTCTGAGAATCCTAGATAAACTCAACGTTGCAAAAGTTTTCATGGTTCCATCTTCTCAGATTTTCAATTCTCCGAGTCTTTTTTTTAGGTTCTCTGGAATTGTTCTAAGGTTGTTTTTACACATTCATGCTCCAAAGTGTTCTTAACTCGCTTGAAAGGTCAGTATATTTACTCAGCATTTTGTTTTCTTGCTTAAATACTGTGGAATCTGGTGGAATATTAAAGTCTACCTGTTAATACGTTGTTTTATTTTTATTGACCTGAATTGAATCTTGATTCTGGGCAAGATTGGAGGATCCTTTTACATTTCAAGATGCCAGTGAAGTTTTCAAGCCTAATTCTCTTGGATATATGTTTCTTTGTGCATATATTATGTGCTTGTGAGGACATATTTTGGTTCCCTTCACAGTTCCCAGTGGATAACCCCGCTTTCCACACAATCCGTCTTGCTCTATTTTTTTCTCAGATAATTTACTCTATATTCGTTATGCATTTTCTCCATTTTACCTAATTTGTTTTTTAATGTAAAACTTTATCAAGTCTTTTACCAGAGACCTGAGATATAGATTAGTTTGTTGCTTTTTTTAATGAGAAAGCAGTGAATTACATAATGGTGATATTTTTCTTTGGATTTTAGCAATGCTTATAAACATGACCTTTTGTAATTCAGATAGAGATAGATTTCCTGTTATATTCGCAATCAGTATTCGTTGTAATCTTTCTTAGTGCTACTAAAACTATTTCAATATTAGGTGTGTCTAAATACAACATTCTTGCAACTTCTCTTCCTGAGATGTTTTCATCTAACGTAATTGTCATGTCTGTGAGATAACATTTTCTTACTTCCTAATTTTTTTTGTATTATATATTGACTATTACTTAGCAGATCACGGTCGGTATATATGTGGAGGTCTCAGGGTGCGGTAATGTCTTCACTTTCTAGCACTGGTCTTTGTTCCTACCATTTATTATCATATTGTTATAAATTCCCAATAAGAGTTATTCATACCTGTATTAGCTGATAGTTTTCCACTGTAGACTGAGTGACTGCAAGTCTCTTCAATTATACTGGACTTACCTTAGTATTTGGCTGATCCCAACGATTCTCAATAATAATAATAATAATAATAATAATGAAGGTGCCGGGGTGTAATGATTATCGTCGTAGTAAATGGACACGGCGACACGAGTTCAAATCCTGGATGAGACTGATCGCATTTCACATAGCTCTAATACCCTTGTGAGAGGTATGAATCCAATTATTCTCCCGCCAGCTAAGGGTAAATAGGAGGGAAGAATAGCTTCTTCAGCCTTCGTTAGGCAACTAGTCTAGGAGAGGGAAAACTGTGAATTCAAACCTGTTAAACTCCGCTTAAAAAACTTCACCTTGTGTCATATCCTAACCTAGCGGAGGGGTTGGGTAAATAATAATAATAATAATAATAATAATAATAATAATAATGATAATAATAATTATTATTATTATTGCTCCAACTGATGCTTTTTAATTGGAGTAAGAGTGACAGTAACTCTCCTCAGTATCCTGGTTGATGTTAGTAAAGATGTCGTTTGTATTGTCTCGATTCTTCTACTGATCTCCATTTTAACCATTAAATCTATTCGGATTCCTAAGGAGAGTTTCGAGCGATCCACCTACGACTGGTATCACTGTCACCTCTATGTTTCTTTACCTTTTTAGTTGGATTGCTATTTGCATATATTTGACCACTTTTTCGCCCATCACTATTTCGCTGAAGGCGAAAATCTACTACTACGTAATCTTGGATTAGTCCTTGAAGCAGCACCCCAGAAAACTACAGCTATTAAACCACCTGCCTCTCATCTAACTAACCCAGAAACTAAGACTGCTGTGAACAGCAGGAGAAGCAAGGACGAACTCATAAAAGAGGTTCTCTTGAAGTCTTTAATGGACGTGGTAGTATTGGCCGATTACCAAATCATCATCATCATCATCAAGTTGTTCCGCCAGCACGGATATCCCTGACCCTCTCTCCCTACATCTGCCTATCATTAATCGCTTTTAGCAGGCCTCTAGGGTTACATCCCGTATCTTCATATAGCTGCTGTATGTATGTTCGAGCTGGTCGTCCTTCTTTTGCTTGACCATATGCGGGGATCCATAGGAGTACATCACTGACGAGTTCGTCCTTGCTTCTCCAGCAGTATCATCCATGTCTGGTTCGTCTAACTTGTATAGTTTTCGAGATGGGAGGCAAGTGGCCGTATAGTTGGTACCTTGTGGGGTGTTGACGCCAGGACTTGTTCAACATTGCTCTCAACATTTTTGTGTGATTGCCGTCTAGTTTCTTCTGCAGCCGTTTAGTTAGCGTCCAAGTAGTGCATCCATATAGTAGTATCGATACAACCGCTGCCTGGAAGAAGCTGCGTTTCATCTTATCGGTCAGGTCTAATTTCCATATGATCGAGAGCCTATCGATAGCTGTCCATGCTTTCGTTAATCGTGTATCGATGTCTTTTTCGGTTGATGAGACACTACTTCCAAGGTAGTTGAATTTGTCTACTACCTAGGAAGTAACGTCTCACCAACCGAAAAAGACATCGACACACGACTACTTACACTCATCTACTTTGTACGCACACGAGATGCAACCTAGAAGACCTGCCTGGAGCGATGGATGATAGGGATGGCTGGTGAGAGAGAATCAGAGAATTCTCTTCTGCCAATGTGAGTTGATGGTAATGATGATGATATAATAATGTCTTGTTAATTGAAACTAAGTTTGGTCTTGTAGCGTGGATTAAATCGACCGTTTAAATCTCAAAATCTCAGAAAAAGTTATGTTTCATTTTCTCGTAAATATGTTTTTTTATATGTAGACTTTTCGTAAATGCGATCAAATTTCAGTCTTTCTTATGATTATTAGTGTATCATCTTTCCCGCGCATTTCAGCCTGTTGTTCTTTACCCATTGTGCTAGAGTATTGAATTTGGTTGTTATGTAATTCGTTGTTTCATCTATCTCCCCACATAATTGTTATTTACTAATCTTTTTGCTTAGATGTGGCACAACACCGTATAAATAGAGCACCCAGTGAGAGACGAATTCTCTTGTGTAATTTTGCTTGTCGAGCTTGCTAACCATTACACTCAGAGAGGCATCCCACAAAATCTTCAGTGGCTCTTCCTCTGCTAATTAATTTCTTTCTTTTGATTTATTTAATCTTTATGGAATTGTTTTGTCCAGCTATGAAAGGAAATTCTGTTTTTTTCTAGCTTTAACTTTTTATTTGCATGTCCAATTCGTTTAATATGCATATTTTACCTGGTAGTTTTAAGTGTTCACATACATGTTTCCCTTTCATTTTTTATTTTTCAAAGCTATGTGATTGTTATCTTCCTTTTACATATGACTGCTACTGGCTGCTGTAATCAATATCTATTTTTCTTTTTACCTCCTTGCTTATATTAGGTATGCATCCACTCCTTCCCTAAAAAAGGTGACCTCGGATTAGCCAAGAACTACCGAGGCATAACACTTACATCCATAGCAGCAAAAATTTACAATTCCCTACAACGAAATCGCATAGAACCCAAAATCGACAACATCCTTAGGAAAAAACAAAATGGCTTCCGAAGAAATAGATCCACAACCATATGGAAATCAGACCTAACCGATAAAATGAAATGCAGTTTCTTCCAGGCAGCTGTCGTATCGATGCTGCTATATGGATGCACTACATAGACGCTAACAAACGGCTGGAGAAGAAACTAGACGGCAATTACACAAGAATGCTGCGATCAATATTGACCAAGCCCTGGCGGCAACACCCCACCGGCCTCCCATCACGAAAACTATCCAAGTTAGACGAACCGGACATGCAGGACACTGCTGGAGAAGCAGGGACGAGCTCATAAGTGATATACTCCTATGGATCCCCACATATAGCCAGGCAAAAGCAGGACGACCAGCGAGAACTTACATTCAGCAGCTATGTGAGGATACGGGATATAGCACTGAAGACCAGCCAGAGGCGATGAACGATAGGGAAAAGTGGCCAGAGAGGGTCAGGGATATCCGTTCTAGTGGCACGACAAGATGATGATGATCAAGGGTAAAGTGCAGTAATCCAGGGAAAGGAGTAGCGCCCTCCCCTACACCTCAGTATAGAAGCTATTGAAAATGGAGGCTTCTTGTCACCCTCGACTACGATCGCCAACTTTACTTTTTACTTAAACCCTATATGAATGAGTCCACACATTCCTCAATCCTGGCCAGTCTCCTTCCTTTTTTTTCTTGTCCCTTTGAATCTCTCCCAGTCATATATCGGGTGTAAGCTCTTGTACATCACCAACTTCATTGTTCAGTAGTCTGCGTTTCTAAGTTTTCTCCCTGTTCAGTTTAGCAAAATTCCAGAGTGTCTAACCGTGAAGACTACCAAGGTATTTTATTGCTTTGATGATTTCTTCCAGGGAGATTGGTTTCAGTGAGTTATCTTTTATTTTCATCCCGAAGTAAACTGAAATAGAAAAAACAACACGATGACAAATTAATAATGTCGTATTAATTCACGCTGGGTTAGGTATTTTGGCCCAAATTAGGTGAACTATTTACATCTCAAAATATCAGACAATTTTATATGCCTCATTTTATTCGTCATATGGTTTTAATATATTCCATTCATTAGTATGTTTACATTTTAACCTCTTCCTCAATTAGCAGATGTTCCCCTTTCCTCCTCAGACATACATCATCTTGTATTCTTTTTGTGCCAGTTTTGTGGTATTCACTGATGTGATTAATCGTTTCTTCTTTGTCACCTCATAACCTTAACTTGCAATTCTGTTACAAATTATCAATTTTTGCTGTTATATAATTGCATCTTATGACATTATTTTCTGCGGTTATCAGATGTCATTCAGTTTCTATCTTTAGGTTTTCCCATTTTAGCCATATCCACGTCATCTCGTATGTAATTTGCTTTGTTTCTTGCTTAAAGTAATTACAGATCTGTTTTTCTTTTCATTTTCAGTTTCTAGATTTTGTTGTTTTACTGTTTGTTATTAAGTTATTCAGGCTGATTTTGAAGCCATTAGTCGTTCTTTTCTCTTTATACATTTTTTTTGGATTTGTTGTATCTACACAATCATCAACGCTGCTGAGTCCTGCTGATAGTCATTTTCTTGACACATCTATCCTGTGTATGCCATCTCCGAGGCGTAAGACCTTGAGAATTATCACCGATGTCCCTTCATAATAAATGTTGTGGAGTATCTAGAACTCCTCCAAAAGAGTCTGTTAACAACTACGATCATGTTTATGTAAGTAAAGTAAAGTAGACTACTGAAAAAGGAAGTTGATGATGTACAAGAGCTTACACCCGATATATGACTGGGAGAGATTCAAAGGGACAAGAAAAAAAGGAAGAAGACTGGCCAGGATTGAGGAATGTGTGGACTCATTTATATAGGGATTAAGTAAAAAGTAAATTTGGTGACAGTAGCAGGGAGACCAGAAGGCTCCCGTTTCAATAGCTACTACACCAAGGTGTAGGGGAAGGCGCTACTCCTTTCCTTGAATTGCTCCACTTTACCCTTGATACGTAGTGTATATTGCTGAGTATTAAGCAAGGAGATATCAAGTACCATTTTTAAAGTCTTTGGTATGACGCGACCTAATATCGAGCCCAGGTCTCCCGGACAATTGGCGAATACACGACCCACTAAGCCAATGAACTCCTTTTTGTACGTTGACTTTATTCATCGCTTGTCGGTCAATGCC
This sequence comes from Sepioteuthis lessoniana, assembly GCA_963585895.1. Classification (NCBI taxonomy): domain Eukaryota; kingdom Metazoa; phylum Mollusca; class Cephalopoda; order Myopsida; family Loliginidae; genus Sepioteuthis; species Sepioteuthis lessoniana. The sequence goes on from OY757911.1 coordinate 102,138,498, forward strand.
ACTTGTTATGTGTATCGGGGATACTCAACACGTAACTAAGACCGATATTCCTTGAAATTCATAAAGCCATCCTCCAGGATCTCACATGCTTCAACAGGGCTCGGGTTTGGAGCAACCGAGCCTGTCTAAGCTATAGCTCTGTTTCCGCATTACAAATCTTTGAGAAACATCTTGTCATGATGGAATGCTGATCAAATCACTATGGTTATTTATATTAGTCAGCTTACCAAACTGTGTAAGGTATTCTCATCAGAATAAAATATCTCTTATCTGGCATGTGTCTGAACATTATTTCCCGACACAACATCTGGAGACGAAGATTCGAATGTCAAGCGGAGTCAACATCTGGCAAAGGAGATTCCCATTTTAAACGCGCACAAAATCCTCGAAGGACTTGGATGTTAGAAAATTCTCAGCTAAATAAAGACATTTGGGACTACTCAAACATGCATAATTCCAAGTCTGCTTACAAGGTTTTTGTAATTTGTTCGATAATTCTCTTTTTGCATAAAAACAGTAGAAAATTATTGGATCAGTTGAATTTCGTTTCTCTAAAGAAACATTGTGGATATCAAGGTATCAATGATGGAATTCAGGAAAACCCAGAACGAAATTTGAGAGCGCAGCGACGATTGGACGAAGAACGCCATGAAAAAAAAATCGGACGGTTGGAAAAATATTCGAACTATTACTGTTGACAAAAAGAGCTAGACAAAGCAAAAGGTTTTTTCGTTGAACTGTGGAATAAATTCAATCGGCGAATCTATGGAAATTCCTGAAAAGGAAGTAACATTTGTGGTGTATTTTCGCGGTCAAGAAGAGGTTTTTCAAAATGATTGCGCTACATGGTCGGGCAACAAGAAAATACGTTTGTTTTTCTGGAAATTCGGTCAAAGCGGATACGAAAAGTTATCAACCTAAATACTTTCGAAAAGTTCTGGAGATATATCGTTTGAGGAAATTGTCTTAATGTTGTATTTTGACCTTCGACCCGGCCAAACTTGCCATTCCAAAGTGATACTCCGGAAGGAAGCGACACATTCCAAAGGCAGTTATGAGAGGAAATCGCGTAGGCAGGCTTGGCTGACGAAATGGGATAAGGTAAAAAATACCATGGTACACCCATAGACTGATGCACCGGAAGAGAGTTACCTGTGAACTGCATGACAGTTATTTCCGCTTGATGACGATCAAAGATGTCATTCAAAGGATTGAGTGGGCGATTGAGTGGGCATTGAACTATTATATAACTCGGTCAAGACCGGAAGTGAGAGAGTTGGGGATCAGAAACGTCGGAGACAACATGTGGTAGGGAAAGCCACACCCGGCCGAAGGGAACCTCGGGATCCCAGATGGAGCTTTGGAGACTAGTTGGTGATAAGATGCAGTAAAGAAAGCCATCATCCAGCAGGGAGCTGGGCTCCTGGGCCTCCGGTTGAACAGCCCTGGAGAACGAAAAAGACACAACGCTGACGGCCATAAGAGTGGGGGTCAATATATTGCAGTTCTGTTCGATCTCCAACTCCTTCACACAGTAAAACCCTGTGTAACCCTTTTCGAACCCTTACAATAGAGTGAGAGGTACATATTTTTCTAAAGAGGTCTTTGCTCGTCCTTTATATTTGTGTCGTTGTGATCCATTTAGCGTATATATGTATATGTGTATATAAGCATTTTTATTATATGACTATATAACATTAATTCTGAAAATATATTTGGGGAGAAAAATTCTCTATTCAACACAATATGGTAGTACTTAAACAAAAAAAAAGTGGGAAGGATTACCCGACTTTGCTGGGATTGTCAATAGAGAATAGGGAAGGTTCAAATTAAAAGAACTTACCCCTGATATATTTAAATGTTTTATTTTTGTCCAAAGAACAACGGTGCTTGAAGATGGCTAAATTATAACCAGAATTTTGTCTGAATTAAAACAAAATCCAAAAATCAATCTACGAATGATCGTGGAAGAATGCAAAAGATTGGAAAATCTTTGACACGACATTGAAGACCACAATATATTTAAAAAAAAGTGCAGTTAAACAAAAACAGCATAATAATACATTTGCCTGTAAAATAAATTTACTTTAATGGCTTTGGACATATTCATTATTATAAGGAATGTTCATTTTTACAGAAAGAATACTTTAATTGTGGTCAAAATGTTGGTAAGAGTATGCACTGCAGAAAGTCAAAAGAAAAATTGGGCAAAAATGAAAAAAAAATATAGTTAACTCAGCTAAAGAAGAAAACACCGTATAAAAAAGGAATATTTGTGAAATTTCAGTTGAAGACAAACGACTAAGTTCCAATTGGATACCGGTTAAGATGTGATATTGACAAATGACCAAACATGGGAGAACATTGGTACACTAAGTGTATCAAAGACGGAGAAAATTGCAAAAGGCATTATAAGAAAATTAACATTAATTTGGAGGTGAATGTTTTACATTTGTAACATTTATGGAGAAAAAAAAACAAAAACTAAAAGGATCAATTCGACCCAAAACCTATCAGGTTTGAACTGGACTGAATCATTCGATCTTTTGAACCAACTGATTAATTCGTTCTGTAATAATGATAGTCTTAACTCTGACAACGTGGAAACATATTTTAAAGAATTATTGATAGAATTTGCTGAAATCTTTTTCTGTGGGTCTTGGGAGGTGCACAGAAGCTAAAGCGACATCCCAAATTAAAGAGAATTTGACGCCTATTGTTTAGCAGAATAAAAAAGTACCTTATGTCAACGAAGCCTCCATTACCAAAGATTTAGACTGCTTAAAACTAATAGGCATGCTGAACAAAACGGACTGTAGCGAGTGGGCAAGTCCTTCCGTTTACATGAAAAAATAAAAATAAAATGAGGGCATCCGCAGATCTTTCTACATGATTAAATGGTTGTTTAGAAGCTTACAATTACCCTCTGCCAAATCCGGAAGACATATATCCGAATCTTAGTGGTGCTAGAATACTTTATAAAGTGGATTTGTCTGAATCATATCACCAGATTCCCGTCGACGGAGAAAGTGATAGATATTTAACAATAAATACATGAAAGATCCGTATGTATTAAACTGACTGCCATTCGGGATAAAAGCCACACCTCGTATTTTTCAGAATTTCATGGATACGTTATTGAATGATGTGGATTTCGAAATAGCCAACCTTGATGACATCTTAATTAAGAATGAAAAGTGAGAACAACATGCCAAACATGTCAAAGAGGTTTTAGAAAGAATAAAGCAATATGGCAGTAATTTAGTTTGGATAAATGGGAAATTTTAATCAAAAACTAAGAATTTGTGACAGTTTATAGACACAAAAGGCAAAAACACTGACCCAACGAGGTCAAGTGCTATTAAGAATGCCTGCCCGAACGAAAATGTTAACTCTACCAGAATGCCAAGAACTAGCAAACTAGGGTACCAGTCATATGAAAGTCAGACTTGACCGATAAAATAAAACGTGCTTTTTTCCAAGCAGCGGCGGTTTCGATACACAATAATGCTGTAAGCAATATTAAACAAGTTCTGGATGCAACACCTTACAAAACGGCAGCTGTACGACCACCAAGCACTGATAGGGAACACATTTTCCTCTCTGTGATCGAATTTTGATACTTGTCGAACGGAGAGTTATATGAAGAACACTGAAAAAAGAATATTAAAATTCTTCCATACAGGTAATCCTATTATAGTGAAGAAGACAGTTTTAGCCGAATACAAACAAAGAAATAGAAGAAAATGTAAAACCCTGCTTAGGTTGTGCGATAACGGCAAAGACATCACCAGTGAAATTATAACTTGTCCAAAGAGGGACAGATTTTGATCAAGGGTAATGATAAATTTTGCCTGTCCAACGAAGGAGCAATATTATTTAATAGTGGTTGACAGTTTCTCGAAATGGCCAGACGTGATGAAATGTAAAAACCCTACATTCAGTGGTACAATTAGATTTTTGCATGGAATCCTTGCTAGATTTGATTTTTCTGGTAAAATTTTGTCGGATAATTGGATACTATACACAGCCAAAGAGTTCAAAGATTTTTTGTAAAGTTTTTTTGATTGTACACCTTACTATCGCATTGTATCATCTGCAATCTAATAGACAGGCAGAAAGATTTGTTGACATTTTCAAGTGAGTATTAGATATGTCGGACGGAAATGAATCCGTTTAACAAGTCCTATAATTTTTTAAGCATATACCATGTAACACCGAACCCAAGTACTAATTCAGGACTGTCACCAGTGGAGTTAATATTCGTGAGAAAAGTAAGATCTGTGTCCGATAAACGCTTGTTAAAAAACAAAAAAAAACAAAACCAACAAATAAAAAAAAAAAACAGATGTAAAATCCTATGTATCTGGAGAAAATGTTTTCTTTAAGTAGTACCTCACTGGAAACGAAATCTGGATGCCTGGTGTCATTGATAGACATATCGGGATATTAATGTATATTCTTACAAAAAGAGAATTAAGAGACATCAAAACCAGATCAAGAAAATGTATTTGGAGAATATAAATAACCAGAAGGAAGTGCTTTTAGTAGCCCCTGAGTAGAAACATTTAAGTAAACGGAAAAAGACATTTTCAGGTACTATGTATATAAACCCGAAAAAATATAACTTCCAGAGGAAGTGAAGCATATTTAAGATAGGACCAAGATACAAATATATGAAATATTCATATGGAATCTTGCGAAACACTGACGACGCTCTTGGTTCAGGTACGAAACTTTTATTACCTTCTTGATGAGGGAAGAGAGACAATTTTTACTATGCTGACTATTCCATCTGACCCGACAATGCGCGGCGCACCCCCTAGACCCAACTGAACTCGTCTAGGTTCAAGTCTAAACCAAGGGCTTTTTTCAAAATACCCAAGAATCCCTGCCCATCGCTTCCGGGCATGACGTCATTCACATCCCCAGTCATATTTCATATCCGGGGTTTTTATTATGACATCTGTGATTGTCATATCCTCCTTGCGCGAGCGTGAACACCTGCGCTCAATGTTTGCCCCTACCGGTGCACTAAGCCAAAAAGTTCTAAGCCTAACTGAACCGAAAGATAAGATATAACCAACGAAAAATGATAATATAAAAAAAATCCTTCCGCAATTATATAACAGAAGTAGTCATTTCCGAAAAAAGGTAATGTGGAGTAACTGGAAACTCACCAAATGATAGACTAGTCTAAAATAAACTATCTAAAGACTATCTCTGTAAAGAAATACGACTAAGGTTGTTTACATTAGTCGGTGTACCAAACCGTATATTGTATTCTCTCGGGAATAAAACACCTCCTATTTTACATGTGTGTCGATCTAACGTATTTTGACTGGAAACGCAGATAACACAAAAAAAATTAAAACCAACAAAACAACTCAACAAAGTAAACTAGAAGTTAATGGCGAAAGAAGAAAGACTAAAAAGATATCGATTCCAAATAAAAGAATATAGACAAAACAGAACATTCGAAAACAACAAAAAAAATCTTCCAGCATGTAGGGGAAGAACGCACGAAAACATATCTACAACCGGATGACAATAAAACTTTACAATTTCAGATAAAAATATTGGAGTGAAGAAAACCTAACAGAAAAGCTGAATGGATAAGCAACATGGGAAAATAGTAAGAAGTACACGAAGATGGACCGAAGGTGAAAATACACCTCGATTAATACAGAAAAACAGAACACTCATAAAAACACCAAATTAGAAAATACCAGGGTACGATGGTACACGAGGATACTGGCTTAAAGTATCAACAGGCTATCGAAATGAAGAGACGATTACAAGAAAATGACATACCCGAATGGATTACCAAAAGAAAATACCACACTGATCGAAAAAAGCCCCCCAAAAAGGGAATCATCCAAAAGAACTACAGACCAATAACGTGTCTACCGATGATGTGGAAGGCAATAACAGCAGAATTATGGGAAGATATTTATTACTTATTTATAAGCCGAAGACTGTTTCCGAGTCACAGAAAGGATGCTGCAAGGGGATCAGAGGAACAGAATAGCAACAATATATTGACCAATACTTCCTCAAGTAGAGCAAAATGAATCGAAAAAATTTAGCTATGGCGTGTATTGACAATAAAAAAAAGAAATATGATATTGTCTTGCAAAGCTAGATAATTAACAGTCTCAAAATATACAAGATATCAAGCGAATTCATGAAGTTTTTTGACAACACTATGGAAAACTGAAGTCTCAAAATGACAGCAGGAAGAAGAAGATCAGCTGAATTTAAAATCCCGGAAGGGATCTCCCACGTAGATTTGTATTAGCGATGATGCCACTCAAACATATACTAAGGAAATGCATTGATTTACCATATAAGTACCTTAGAGTCATTAGCACATAACGGTACTAAATACACATTATTGCCTCAAGGAGAGTGTTGTGAACCATCCGTAGTAAACGTTTACGAACTCAAGAAACTCTCTTTTACAACCCAAGGTTTGTTTACTTCAACAATTTTTAGAGAGAAAAAGAGGATGGAAATTAATACGACTGCATTAGACAGGCAAAGAGGCCTTGAATTTACTTCTTCGTTTTCAGTTGTATTTCTCTCATTTTTGTCAGCTTGGTTAGGTCCAGTGTAAGACTCCCAAACGAGCCCATACCACAAAAATGATGGTGCTCGTAAACTTTCATTCCGTTACATAATCGCGGCTCGTATTCAACTGTCTTTACCCCATTACGTCTCGTCGTCAACTCTCCAAAAAACAAGTCATTCACTCCTTCCATCTGGTGTTGGCGAGAGAAACATCCGCTTCCATTTGGGACCTCCGGTTTTCCCTAGTCATTCTCAGCTAACGCCGTCATTCTCCTTTGACCGGCTGATGCAAAAGAGCCTTTGCCTAAATCCCTTAGAGCTCAACTTCCTGCACCCATATCTGCATTTTTTCCTACTTATTTTTCTTCTCTCCCTCCCCTTCCTTAGAAATTAGCTTTTCGATTTCTTTAAACTTACCTTATCACGTTACACAGGAGTATACAAACTTGCTAAATCGCATGAAAATTTAACCAACTAATGCATATTGACCACATCAAATTGTTTTTCAAAAATGGCAAAGAATCAGAAGCCCCAAAAGAGGTAGTAAGTATATTTAAGTGAAGATATAGGGATGGAATTTGGCATTGAAAAATATGCAATGGTAAATATGAAAAAGGGAAAACGTCATGACAGAAAAATGAATGAAACATCGGAAAAAGTGAAAAGTATAAAAACTTGTGAATATTGGTAGAGGATGCACAACACAGAATCCGTCCTTGAGAATGAGACGAAAAAATCTCTTTGTGATTTTGAGAAACAAATGTATCACCTAATCCTGGCCCGACAACTAGAACTAATGATAGTTAAAAGAGAACAAGGAGATGCCCGTCGTGTAATGGTTGTTTTCGTAGGAAATCGACGAGAATTATTGCATTTCACATAGCACTAATACCCTCGGGAAAGGTATGAATCCAATTATTCTCCCTCCAACTATGGGTAAATAGTAGGATAGACTGGTTTCTTAAGCCTTGGTGAGGCAACTAGTCTAGGATAAGAAAAACTCTGAATTCAAACTTGTTAAACTCCACTTAAAAATTGACCCTGTGTCATATCCTGGCCGAGTGGAGGGGTTGGTAAATAGGATAGTTAAAAAAGAAGAAAATCTGCCAAATAGTGGATTTTGCCGTACCGGCAGACAATAGAATAAAATAAAAAAAAGTAAAAAGTGGGATAAGTGCCTAGACTTTACGAGAGACCAAAAGTAAAAAACTATGAAACATGAAGTTTACGGTGATACCCAATGTGACTGGTGGACCTGAACAATCCCTAAATATTTAGTAAGGGACCAGAAGACTTTGAAATTAGAGGACAAGTATAGACCATCCAGACTACAACATTATTAAGATCGGCCATAAGACTAAGAAGAGTCCAGGAGATTTGAGGAGACTTGCAATCACTCAAAGTCTAGTGAAATACTGTCAGCTAACGTTTGTAGAAAAACTTTCAAAGTAAAATAATTATACGAATAGATTAGCGAATGCAGAAAATTAGTGCAAGAAGAGTACAAGACGAAACACGATTCTGTAAAGATGGAATCTATGAGAAAATGCACAAGAAACTGAAATTTGTCAATACTGCCAAATACCATATGAAAACTCTAGAATATCTCCTGGAGAATGAAGCACAAAAAATTCCTGGCATTTTGTGATACAAAAAAAATCAGCTAATCTTGGTCAGAAGATCAGACATAGTGATAATAAACCAAAATCAAAAAGAAAACCAGCGAAATAGTTGCTCAACATATCAAAAATAAAATAAAACGAAACGAGAGAGAATTACTTAGACCTAACCAAAGAATTAAAAAAAGCTACTGAACATGAAGGTGACGCTAATATCAACTGTAGTTGGTGTGGTTTGAACGACCTCAAAAGGCTTGGTAAAGGGAACTAGAAGAGCTAGTAATCGAAGTGCGACCCAGGAACATCAAAACGGTAGCATACAGAATACCGGGAAACTCAGAGAGAGACCTGAAAAGAGCAGTTACCACTAAAATTCGAATGTGTAAAAACTTTGCAAATAATAATAATAATGATAATAATAATAATAGACGCTCACACATACACACACACTTATATATATATGTACAGTTTTTTTTAATATTTGTCAATGTCAAATATGGTCATCATTTAGTGTCCTCCTGATTATGCATCGCTTCTCTTTGAATTAATTTTAACAAGACTGTGGTCTAAAATGTTCAATCAATCCGAGTTTTCTTATCACTTTTAAATGAAATTGCAACCATTATGATACTTGTAATCACAGTTTTTGAAACATTCACGTAATACCTTATTACATTATGGTGCTATCCATTTGTAATCTATGAAAACGTCTATTTTATGATTACAACTATCATATAGATCTTCAAATGAGTATTATCTAGCCGTCAACCTTAAAACAGAAGTGGCTACGAGTCTACTTACAATCCCTACAGTCTTATTGGCGTTCAGGACGATTTAAATAGCATCATTCTCCCGATATTAAAACGTTCAACTTGCAGTCTTAGATATAAAAAAAATGTAATATAAAAATGATTTTCGTTTTTCTTTCCAAACTATTTGATTCTTATTTGTACAATTGTCACGATCCGCCAATTTCATAGCTTTCTGGCAAGGCACTAATATTTACCCAGTTTGTCATTTGTTTTGTTTTGATTTTTTTTTTTCACCGGTGATTTTCTAGAACTGCATAATTCAATATTTAATAGTTTTACTTGTAAGTATTTACCAAAACATTCAGTCTATATTTTTAGAAAATTGTGCTTGTTTGAATTCAGAGTTTTCCTTCTCTTGGACCCATTTCTGCACCAAATGCAATATGTTTGGTCAAGTCTACTATTAACCCATAACCGTATTGGAGGGACGAGATTGATTCAGGCTTATCCCAAACGTTAAGGTAAAATGCAGATGACCAAGTCTAAAATTTGAACTCGAGTCACATAGTCAATTTCTAAGACAATGAGCGTTTGACCACGTTGCTTCCTAATATGTTTCCCTGTTTTTATTTTTAAAATGATGAGTAATGGGGTTTACAAAATTATAAATTATTGTGGCTGTAAGAATAATAAACAAGTGACACAACTTCATCTAATACTCCATTCTTTTCCTCCTAACGTTAATGAGGATATGGTCTGAAGCATTTTTGACTTTTATTCAGATGTCCAACTCTTCCATATAATATTTAAGTTTAATAGAAACTAAATAGTTTCCAATATTTTTAATACCTATAACAGATTTTAATAAATGAAATAATATTCTCATTATCAACGAAAAAAAAAACCTTCTGAGGTGAAGAGATCCTGATCTTTACTTGGTAAATCAGTTTCCGTTTTGCCACATATTTGTTAATGTAGGGATTATTAAATTGTCAAATATTACATTTATAAATTATATATATTTAATCTAGGAACTGAATTTATTTTTAAAAATCAATAGCTCTCATTATGGTATCCAGTGGGAGGAAGTTATGTTTTGTCAACAAGTGTTTACTAGTGTATATGAGGGTGAATGAAAATTAGATTTGTTTATAAAGGGGGCATAAAATTAACTGTTTGAGAAACTCTGCTTAAGACCAATAAGTGTAATCAAAAGAGTAAATGATATTTTTGCTATTGAAGTTTAATTTATGGCAGATTTTTAATCATATTATTTATAGAATTATGAAATGAATTAGTTTATATGACGAAATGATTTACCTTTAAATAGTTTCAAGTGGATCATACTACCTATGTAACCAACATCTAATTAAGATATCCTGAGGCATTCCAGCAATTTGATTTGGCTAATTTTAAACAGAAACTGTGGACCTCGTCAATCAGGTACAATAATTTATTTAATATCATAAATGTTCTTGCTTTCTGTTTCAACGTAATCTGTTATCATTCATGTATTTGCATATCACAACTAAAGCCACAAGATTGAGAGTCAGTCAATTTCTTCAAATATCCAGAACGTCTCTATTTACCTTCAGTAGATTAGAAAAACTGGAATCCTTTATTATTATTATTATTATTATTATTATTATAGTTTTTTTCACGTCAGCATCAGCTGATGATCTTTCTATGGATTTTGAGTGACACGAAGTCTCCTCAAGTCTCCAGGACTCTTCTCAGTATTCTGGTCGTTCTCAATAATATAGTAGTTTGAATGGTCTACACTCGTCCGCCAACCTCCAAGTCAACCAGTCCCTTTAGTAATCCTTTACTTACTGTTCAGATTGCACCAATTACAATTGGTATGATTGTCACCTTCATCTTCCGTATTTTTTTTAATTCCCTATCAAGGATGATGTACTTATCCTTCTTTTCACATTCTTTCAGCTTTATTCTGTGGTCAGCCGGGACAGCCAAGTCGATAATTTTACATATTATCTTTTTTATGATTATTAAAAGGTCTGGTCTTCTGGCCGAGATTAGGTGATCCGTGTGTATACTAAAATCCTATGTGTGAGTTTATGTGTGTCATTTTCTAGGACAGGTGCTGGGTTGTACATATATCATTTGTTGGTGTGGTCAAATTTAAATTTCTTGCATATTTCACTGAGGATCACCTTGTGGACCAAGGCGTGTCTACTCTTATATTCCTTTTGTGCTAATTTGCTGCATTCGCTTATTATGTGATTGTACGTTTCGTCTCTGTCACCGCATAGCCTACATTTACAACTTTGTTGCGCCTTATCTATTCTCGGTTTGATATGATTGGTTCTTATGTCATTGTTTTGTGCTGCTATTAGGAGAGATTCTGTTTCTCTCTTAAAGTCTCCTTTTATTAGCCAGGTCAAGGTTTTCTGGAATGAGATGGTGTTTATAAGTCGTTTAAAACAACGACCGTTTTTCACACCAACGTGAGCTAATAGTTTCTCCCTAGGGCTTGAGTGACAGCAAGTCTCCATGACTCTTCTAGTATTCTTTCCAATCTTTATAATTCTTGTGTCTGTTTAGTCTCCAGTTGTCCTGTTATTTCTAAATCTTTCAGTCCCTTTAACAATATTGAAAAGTGTTACAAGTGCACCAGTTAAAAATTGTATCAACGTCACTTTCATGTTCCTTAGCGTTTTTAGTGGTCGCGCAATTTCTACGTACTTATGTCTCTTTTTACTTTCTTTTAATTTTATTCTGTGTTCTGTCAGGACAGCAAAGTCCACTATTTGGTACATTCTCTTCTTTTGTTGACTATCACTACGTCTGGTTATTATTATTATTATTATTATTATTATTATTATTATTATTATTATTATTATTATTGGCATTTTTATTGCCGTTGTCGGTGGTCGTAGTGGTAGTGGTAGTCGTGGTTCGGGCAATAGAGCAAATGTTATCTATGTGTTAAACAGAATATGCAATCCTAGCTCATACTGTGATCGATGCTTGTGTTCACTTCGCACTAATGTCTTTGGGAAAAGCGTGGGAAGCCTTTCTTTTTGTTTTTTGTTTTTGTTGGGTTTTTTTTTTTCGGTTTAGAAGAAAAATGACTCTAAATCGAAATTCGCACTGGCCTACAGGCGTAGTGAATACGACAAAATCTGTGCTGAATTCAAATACTAGATAAGTTATATGACGAAAAGAGCAATAGTTTGTATTTTCGTTTTTTATTTTAATTCTTGAATTTTTTTCACATCAGTTTGTACCGGTGGTTTTTCATTCAACTTATCAGTGCTGCGGCCTGGATACTCTCCATATTTCATCTAATCATAAGTTCAACCTCTCTCTTCCCCAGTTTTTTTTTTTGTTGGAGGGTATGACAAGGGTTCAAAAATTATTATTTTTACTCTAGAGTTTTTCATATCAGTATTAGCTGATGGTTTTTCACTGGAGTTTGAGTGACAGTAAGTCTCCTAAAGTCTCCAGAACTCGTCTCAGTATTCTGGCCGTCCTCAGCAATGCCGTCGATTGGATAGTCTCCACCTGTCTGTTAACGTCCAAGTCCTCCAGGCCCTTTAATAATCCTTTAGTTACTGTGCCTAACGCACCAATCACAATTGGCACAATCGTTACTTTCATGTTCCTCAGTTTAGTTGCTGAATGTATGTTCGTGCTGATCGTCCTGCTTTTGCACGGTCATGTGTGGGGGTCTATAAGAGTACATCACTTATGAGTTCGTCCCTACTTCTCCAGCAGTGTCCTGCATGTCTGGTTCGTCTAACTTGAATAGTTTTTGTGATAGGAGGCAGGTGGCCGTACAGTTGGTGTCTTGTTGGTTGTTGCCGCCAGGACTTGTTCAAGATTGCTCGCAGTATTCTTGTTTAATTGCCGTCTTGCTTCTTCTCCAGCCGTTTTGTTAGAGTCCATGTAGTGCATCCATATAGCAGTATCGATGCGACCGCTGCCAGGAAGAAACTGTGTTTCATTTTATCGGTTAGGTCTGATTTCCATATAATCGATAGCCTATTGATAGCTGTCCATGCTTTCGTTACCCTCGTGTCAATATCATTTTCGGTTGATGCGACGCTGCTTCCTAGGTAAGTGAATTTGTCTACTAGTTTAAGAGGGGTTCCGTCTAGAGTGGAGATGTCCCCCGTTTGATTAGAGCACATATATTCCGTTTTGAAGTAGTTGTTAATAGAAATGTGCAAAGAATGAAAGTAAACAAAATATTTTTTTTTACTGCACATTTTTAACTATTTATTATTATGATTATTATTTTCCTCTCTTGAGAGTTTTCTTTTTTCACCAGCGTTGGTTGGTGTTTTCCACAGGAGTCCAAGAGATAGCAAATCACCTCAAGTGTCCCGGACTCTTCTAGGTATTCTGGCTGATCTCAACAATGCTGTAGGCCGAATGGTCTCCACTCGTCTATTATTATTATTATTATTATTATTAATCATCATCATCATCATGTCGCGCCGTCTGCGCGGATATCCCTGACCGTCTCTCGCCATTTCTCCCTATCACTCATCGCCTCCGGCAGGTCCTCAGGATTACAACCCGTGTCCTCACATAGCTGCTGTATGTAAGTTCGTGCTGGTCGTCCCACACTTGCACATCCATGAGTGGGGGTCCACAGGAGTACATCGCTTATGAGCTCGTCCTTGCTTCTCCAGCAGTGTCCCGCGTGTCTGGTTCGTCGAACTTGTATAGTTTTTGTGATGGGGGGCAAGTGTCCGTATAGTTGGAGTCTCGTGGGGTGTTGTCGCCAGGACTTGTTTAATACTGCTCTCAACATTCTTGTGTAATTTCCGTCCAGCCTCCTCTCCAGCCGCTTCGTAAGCGTCCATGTGGTGCATCCATATAGCAGTATCGACACAACCGCTGCCTGGAAGAAACTGCGTTTCATTTTATCTGTTAGGTCCGACTTCCATATGATCGAGAGCCTATCGATAGCTGTCCATGCCTTCGTCAGTCGTGTGTCGATGTCCTTCTCGGTTGATGAGACGCTGCTTCCTAGGTAGGTGAATTTGTCGACTAGTTTCAGAGAGGCTCCGTCTAGTGTGGCAATGTTGCCTGTTTGGTTGTAACACATATTCGGTTTTGTTTGCATTGACATGTAGGCCAATGCCGGCTGCAGCTCGTTCCAGACTATGTAGTAGTGTCTCTGCTTGAATAGGCGTATTCGCTAGTAACGCCAAGTCATCAGCGTAGTCGGCGTCCGTGATTGTTTTTGCGGGGTACCTTTTGCTTCTTCTCTTAGTCAGCTGGAAGCCATTTTCTCTGATTTTGTCGATCGAAGTCCTAAGCACATAGTCTAGACAGATGATAAAGAGGTACGGGGCTAGTGTGTCTCCTTGTAGTACTCCTGCAACAATGTCGAAGTATTCCGTGTCTCCATCTGGTGAACGTACTTTTACTTTGGTGTTTCTGTAGAGAATCATTATCGCTGCTACAGTTTCTTTTGGTAGGCCGTAGGCTAGTAGGATTTGCTCCATCTTCCCTCTGTGTATGGAATCGAAGGCCTTGGTAAAGTCGACAAATAGTAATGTCGCCTGTAAGTTTTTTGCCCGAACGCCTTCCAGGATTCTACGGATGGTCAGTATTTGTGAGGTTGTGGATCTATTTCTCCGGAAGCCATTTTGGTTTTTCCTAAGGATGTTTTCCATTTTGGGTTCTATGCGGTTTCGTAGTAGGGCATTGTAGATTTTGGCTGCTATGGATGTAAGTGTTATCCCTCGGTAGTTCTTGGCTAGTCCGAGGTCGCCTTTTTTAGGGAATGGAAGGATGCATCCCTTCGTCCATCGTTCTATCCTATTTTGACTATAGACTGCGTTGCATTGGCGGAGCAGTATATCGTCGAATTGTCTCGTCTTCCACACTTCTGGGGGGATCTCGTCTAGCCCCGCCGCTTTCCTATTTTTAATTCTTCTGAGAACCGTGTCGAGTTCTTCTTTGGTGAAAGGACCTAGTTTTACGTCTAATTGCTTACTAATAATTCTGGTGATCGGTTCATCCGTTATTTCCGGTGGGTTTCCTAGTAGATTTTTGAAATGCTGTTCCCACAGTTTTATTCTTTCTTGTTGGCTTGCAGCTTTCAATTTTGCTTTGGCTGTGCTCTTTCTTCCACTTACTTCGTTTATTGTTTGCCAGGCTATCCTGGATTGCCTATCTTCCACCGAGTCTCTAATCTTATCTATCTGATTTTGTACGTATTCTGCCTGTTCTTTTAGGTATATTCCTGTTAATTGATGTTGCGCCTTTTCTAGTTCTCGTGCATTTGTATTTGTTGGGTTCTGTTGATAGTTTTTGGAGGCAGTCTTCACAAGTGCACGTTTTTCTCTAGCCGCTAGCGTTTCCCAAGGGACTCTATATTTAGTTCTAGGTTTTGTTGGAATACACTTTTCTGCCGCCTCCAGGTGCGCTTCTACAAAATTTTCATATTCGTCATTTGGGGTGCCTATTTCTACCTTCTCTTGTAGTGCTTCGAATCTGTTTCTTAATTCTAATGCATATTTGTCTCTAATATCTCTGTTGTTGAGTAGGGCCCAGTCATAGTGCTTGGTCGTGGCTTTACGTGTGGCGTTTTTTCTTAGGCTTAGTCGTACTTTGGCCGTAACTATTCGATGATCGGAGGACACACCCTCGAAGGAGGAGTATGCCTCGCAATTCATCGCACTGTTTCTCCATTTCCTGTTTATAAGGACGTAGTCTATCTGTGCTTTACTCTTATTTGCGTATGTGTAGGTCCATAATTTCCCCTCCCTTTTTTGAAAGTTTGTATTGAGGCAGGTTAATCTATTTTCTATCATGAAATCTATTAAATGCTGTCCATTCCTGTTAGACGTGTAGTGTAGGCTGTATTTGTTGTGTCTGTTTTTCCCGATTTGTGCATTCATATCTCCGCCAATGACTAGCAGGTTGTGTTTCGGAATGCTACGTACTAGGGAGGATAGATCTTCGTAGAAGGTGGCTATTTCGTTTTCTTCGCTAACATTGGTAGGGCTGTAGCAGGAGATAATTGTTGCTTTGGGGTTGCCATTAAACGTTGCGGCCATCATCCTAGGTTGTATTCTCTCAATGCTGTTCAGTGTTTTTAACGCTCTTGGTCCTAGAAGTATTCCCACCCCTCCTACCGATGCATTGACAGAGTTTTTCCATGCCGATACAGTCACCAGCATCCATCCATTTCCAGTTTCGTGATACTTGATATCTTCGGTGTGCGTGTATCGGTGCTCTTGTATGCAAATTATATCTATCTTATGTTCTACGGCTGATGCAGTTAGCTCTGCTAGTTGACCTATTCTATTTAGGGTTCTCACGTTAAATGTCGCTATCTGTATTGTTTGTTTGCATTTTAGTAGTTTATGTTTGTGTTTGAGCTCTGTAGCTGATTTTTCGAACACCGAGGCCAGGGCTCCAACCTCAGCAGGACGCGCCCCTTTTTTACCCGCGCGAAGAGCGATGCGGTTTATGGATCTGGTTTGAGTACTAGTCATGGTTATCTTTCGATGGCTGTTTTTGTTCTCATCTATAGAAGCCACTCTTATAGATGAGCAGCAGTAGTTCCCCGATCGAACTGGCAATCTTGAGCGTTAAGCCGCAAGACTCACACGTACAGCATGCTGCTTCCCATGTGTACGCGGTAGTAATAAAAATAAAAAAAATAAAAAAATTAATTCTTTTTTATCTTAAGTTTTAACTTAGTTAAAGTCCAGGACTGCTGGATGTTAAAATTCAAAGAAATTTTGTGGTATATTTCATGGTTATCTAGTGGTGGACAGAGAGAGAGAGACACAGAGAGAGAGAGAAAGAAAGAGAGAGGAGGAGTCAACTCTTTTATGGCTTTCGTCTTTAGCACGTGTTAGACTACATTTGAGGTGTTTTGGATTTTTTTTTTTTTTTTCTTTTTTCCTTTCTTTTCAGGGGGGGGGCCATTTTGGGGGGTTTTCGTTAGCAAATTTAGAAGTTCGCCTTCCAAAAGTAAAGTTTTCCTGAAAATTAAATCGCATAAGTCTTCATTCTTCATTTAAACAACACAATAATACAGCTGAGATTTAAGACATTACTATTTTAAATCAAATGTGCATTTTTAAATGAATAGTTTAGTAGAACAAATTTACTGACCTCTGTGAAAAAACTTCTGGAAACGGAATCACTTCCAAACGTATGCATACTATTTCAACAAATGAAGGATTAAATTATTACTAATTTTAGTATTTATATTAAAGGTTCCACTCCTATATCATGGTCAACTGGTGGTGGACAGAGAGAGAGAGAGAGAGAGAAAGAAAGAGAGAGGAGGAGTCAACTCTTTTATGGCTTTCGTCTTTAGCACGTGTTAGACTACATTTGAGGTGTTTTGGATTTTTTTTTTTTTTTTCTTTTTTCCTTTCTTTTCAGGGGGGGGGCCATTTTGGGGGGTTTTCGTTAGCAAATTTAGAAGTTCGCCTTCCAAAAGTAAAGTTTTCCTGAAAATTAAATCGCATAAGTCTTCATTCTTCATTTAAACAACACAATAATACAGCTGAGATTTAAGACATTACTATTTTAAATCAAATGTGCATTTTTAAATGAATAGTTTAGTAGAACAAATTTACTGACCTCTGTGAAAAAACTTCTGGAAACGGAATCACTTCCAAACGTATGCATACTATTTCAACAAATGAAGGATTAAATTATTACTAATTTTAGTATTTATATTAAAGGTTCCACTCCTATATCATGGTCAACTGGTGGTGGACAGAGAGAGAGAGAGAGAGAGAAAGAAAGAGAGAGGAGGAGTCAACTCTTTTATGGCTTTCGTCTTTAGCACGTGTTAGACTACATTTGAGGTGTTTTGGATTTTTTTTTTTTTTTTCTTTTTTCCTTTCTTTTCAGGGGGGGGGCCATTTTGGGGGGTTTTCGTTAGCAAATTTAGAAGTTCGCCTTCCAAAAGTAAAGTTTTCCTGAAAATTAAATCGCATAAGTCTTCATTCTTCATTTAAACAACACAATAATACAGCTGAGATTTAAGACATTACTATTTTAAATCAAATGTGCATTTTTAAATGAATAGTTTAGTAGAACAAATTTACTGACCTCTGTGAAAAAACTTCTGGAAACGGAATCACTTCCAAACGTATGCATACTATTTCAACAAATGAAGGATTAAATTATTACTAATTTTAGTATTTATATTAAAGGTTCCACTCCTATATCATGGTCAACTGGTGGTGGACAGAGAGAGAGAGAGAGAGAGAAAGAAAGAGAGAGGAGGAGTCAACTCTTTTATGGCTTTCGTCTTTAGCACGTGTTAGACTACATTTGAGGTGTTTTGGATTTTTTTTTTTTTTTTCTTTTTTCCTTTCTTTTCAGGGGGGGGGCCATTTTGGGGGGTTTTCGTTAGCAAATTTAGAAGTTCGCCTTCCAAAAGTAAAGTTTTCCTGAAAATTAAATCGCATAAGTCTTCATTCTTCATTTAAACAACACAATAATACAGCTGAGATTTAAGACATTACTATTTTAAATCAAATGTGCATTTTTAAATGAATAGTTTAGTAGAACAAATTTACTGACCTCTGTGAAAAAACTTCTGGAAACGGAATCACTTCCAAACGTATGCATACTATTTCAACAAATGAAGGATTAAATTATTACTAATTTTAGTATTTATATTAAAGGTTCCACTCCTATATCATGGTCAACTGGTGGTGGACAGAGAGAGAGAGAGAGAGAGAAAGAAAGAGAGAGGAGGAGTCAACTCTTTTATGGCTTTCGTCTTTAGCACGTGTTAGACTACATTTGAGGTGTTTTGGATTTTTTTTTTTTTTTTCTTTTTTCCTTTCTTTTCAGGGGGGGGGCCATTTTGGGGGGTTTTCGTTAGCAAATTTAGAAGTTCGCCTTCCAAAAGTAAAGTTTTCCTGAAAATTAAATCGCATAAGTCTTCATTCTTCATTTAAACAACACAATAATACAGCTGAGATTTAAGACATTACTATTTTAAATCAAATGTGCATTTTTAAATGAATAGTTTAGTAGAACAAATTTACTGACCTCTGTGAAAAAACTTCTGGAAACGGAATCACTTCCAAACGTATGCATACTATTTCAACAAATGAAGGATTAAATTATTACTAATTTTAGTATTTATATTAAAGGTTCCACTCCTATATCATGGTCAACTGGTGGTGGACAGAGAGAGAGAGAGAGAGAGAAAGAAAGAGAGAGGAGGAGTCAACTCTTTTATGGCTTTCGTCTTTAGCACGTGTTAGACTACATTTGAGGTGTTTTGGATTTTTTTTTTTTTTTTCTTTTTTCCTTTCTTTTCAGGGGGGGGGCCATTTTGGGGGGTTTTCGTTAGCAAATTTAGAAGTTCGCCTTCCAAAAGTAAAGTTTTCCTGAAAATTAAATCGCATAAGTCTTCATTCTTCATTTAAACAACACAATAATACAGCTGAGATTTAAGACATTACTATTTTAAATCAAATGTGCATTTTTAAATGAATAGTTTAGTAGAACAAATTTACTGACCTCTGTGAAAAAACTTCTGGAAACGGAATCACTTCCAAACGTATGCATACTATTTCAACAAATGAAGGATTAAATTATTACTAATTTTAGTATTTATATTAAAGGTTCCACTCCTATATCATGGTCAACTGGTGGTGGACAGAGAGAGAGAGAGAGAGAGAAAGAAAGAGAGAGGAGGAGTCAACTCTTTTATGGCTTTCGTCTTTAGCACGTGTTAGACTACATTTGAGGTGTTTTGGATTTTTTTTTTTTTTTTCTTTTTTCCTTTCTTTTCAGGGGGGGGGCCATTTTGGGGGGTTTTCGTTAGCAAATTTAGAAGTTCGCCTTCCAAAAGTAAAGTTTTCCTGAAAATTAAATCGCATAAGTCTTCATTCTTCATTTAAACAACACAATAATACAGCTGAGATTTAAGACATTACTATTTTAAATCAAATGTGCATTTTTAAATGAATAGTTTAGTAGAACAAATTTACTGACCTCTGTGAAAAAACTTCTGGAAACGGAATCACTTCCAAACGTATGCATACTATTTCAACAAATGAAGGATTAAATTATTACTAATTTTAGTATTTATATTAAAGGTTCCACTCCTATATCATGGTCAACTGGTGGTGGACAGAGAGAGAGAGAGAGAGAGAAAGAAAGAGAGAGGAGGAGTCAACTCTTTTATGGCTTTCGTCTTTAGCACGTGTTAGACTACATTTGAGGTGTTTTGGATTTTTTTTTTTTTTTTCTTTTTTCCTTTCTTTTCAGGGGGGGGGCCATTTTGGGGGGTTTTCGTTAGCAAATTTAGAAGTTCGCCTTCCAAAAGTAAAGTTTTCCTGAAAATTAAATCGCATAAGTCTTCATTCTTCATTTAAACAACACAATAATACAGCTGAGATTTAAGACATTACTATTTTAAATCAAATGTGCATTTTTAAATGAATAGTTTAGTAGAACAAATTTACTGACCTCTGTGAAAAAACTTCTGGAAACGGAATCACTTCCAAACGTATGCATACTATTTCAACAAATGAAGGATTAAATTATTACTAATTTTAGTATTTATATTAAAGGTTCCACTCCTATATCATGGTCAACTGGTGGTGGACAGAGAGAGAGAGAGAGAGAGAAAGAAAGAGAGAGGAGGAGTCAACTCTTTTATGGCTTTCGTCTTTAGCACGTGTTAGACTACATTTGAGGTGTTTTGGATTTTTTTTTTTTTTTTCTTTTTTCCTTTCTTTTCAGGGGGGGGGCCATTTTGGGGGGTTTTCGTTAGCAAATTTAGAAGTTCGCCTTCCAAAAGTAAAGTTTTCCTGAAAATTAAATCGCATAAGTCTTCATTCTTCATTTAAACAACACAATAATACAGCTGAGATTTAAGACATTACTATTTTAAATCAAATGTGCATTTTTAAATGAATAGTTTAGTAGAACAAATTTACTGACCTCTGTGAAAAAACTTCTGGAAACGGAATCACTTCCAAACGTATGCATACTATTTCAACAAATGAAGGATTAAATTATTACTAATTTTAGTATTTATATTAAAGGTTCCACTCCTATATCATGGTCAACTGGTGGTGGACAGAGAGAGAGAGAGAGAGAGAAAGAAAGAGAGAGGAGGAGTCAACTCTTTTATGGCTTTCGTCTTTAGCACGTGTTAGACTACATTTGAGGTGTTTTGGATTTTTTTTTTTTTTTTCTTTTTTCCTTTCTTTTCAGGGGGGGGGCCATTTTGGGGGGTTTTCGTTAGCAAATTTAGAAGTTCGCCTTCCAAAAGTAAAGTTTTCCTGAAAATTAAATCGCATAAGTCTTCATTCTTCATTTAAACAACACAATAATACAGCTGAGATTTAAGACATTACTATTTTAAATCAAATGTGCATTTTTAAATGAATAGTTTAGTAGAACAAATTTACTGACCTCTGTGAAAAAACTTCTGGAAACGGAATCACTTCCAAACGTATGCATACTATTTCAACAAATGAAGGATTAAATTATTACTAATTTTAGTATTTATATTAAAGGTTCCACTCCTATATCATGGTCAACTGGTGGTGGACAGAGAGAGAGAGAGAGAGAGAAAGAAAGAGAGAGGAGGAGTCAACTCTTTTATGGCTTTCGTCTTTAGCACGTGTTAGACTACATTTGAGGTGTTTTGGATTTTTTTTTTTTTTTTCTTTTTTCCTTTCTTTTCAGGGGGGGGGCCATTTTGGGGGGTTTTCGTTAGCAAATTTAGAAGTTCGCCTTCCAAAAGTAAAGTTTTCCTGAAAATTAAATCGCATAAGTCTTCATTCTTCATTTAAACAACACAATAATACAGCTGAGATTTAAGACATTACTATTTTAAATCAAATGTGCATTTTTAAATGAATAGTTTAGTAGAACAAATTTACTGACCTCTGTGAAAAAACTTCTGGAAACGGAATCACTTCCAAACGTATGCATACTATTTCAACAAATGAAGGATTAAATTATTACTAATTTTAGTATTTATATTAAAGGTTCCACTCCTATATCATGGTCAACTGGTGGTGGACAGAGAGAGAGAGAGAGAGAGAAAGAAAGAGAGAGGAGGAGTCAACTCTTTTATGGCTTTCGTCTTTAGCACGTGTTAGACTACATTTGAGGTGTTTTGGATTTTTTTTTTTTTTTTCTTTTTTCCTTTCTTTTCAGGGGGGGGGCCATTTTGGGGGGTTTTCGTTAGCAAATTTAGAAGTTCGCCTTCCAAAAGTAAAGTTTTCCTGAAAATTAAATCGCATAAGTCTTCATTCTTCATTTAAACAACACAATAATACAGCTGAGATTTAAGACATTACTATTTTAAATCAAATGTGCATTTTTAAATGAATAGTTTAGTAGAACAAATTTACTGACCTCTGTGAAAAAACTTCTGGAAACGGAATCACTTCCAAACGTATGCATACTATTTCAACAAATGAAGGATTAAATTATTACTAATTTTAGTATTTATATTAAAGGTTCCACTCCTATATCATGGTCAACTGGTGGTGGACAGAGAGAGAGAGAGAGAGAGAAAGAAAGAGAGAGGAGGAGTCAACTCTTTTATGGCTTTCGTCTTTAGCACGTGTTAGACTACATTTGAGGTGTTTTGGATTTTTTTTTTTTTTTTCTTTTTTCCTTTCTTTTCAGGGGGGGGGCCATTTTGGGGGGTTTTCGTTAGCAAATTTAGAAGTTCGCCTTCCAAAAGTAAAGTTTTCCTGAAAATTAAATCGCATAAGTCTTCATTCTTCATTTAAACAACACAATAATACAGCTGAGATTTAAGACATTACTATTTTAAATCAAATGTGCATTTTTAAATGAATAGTTTAGTAGAACAAATTTACTGACCTCTGTGAAAAAACTTCTGGAAACGGAATCACTTCCAAACGTATGCATACTATTTCAACAAATGAAGGATTAAATTATTACTAATTTTAGTATTTATATTAAAGGTTCCACTCCTATATCATGGTCAACTGGTGGTGGACAGAGAGAGAGAGAGAGAGAGAAAGAAAGAGAGAGGAGGAGTCAACTCTTTTATGGCTTTCGTCTTTAGCACGTGTTAGACTACATTTGAGGTGTTTTGGATTTTTTTTTTTTTTTTCTTTTTTCCTTTCTTTTCAGGGGGGGGGCCATTTTGGGGGGTTTTCGTTAGCAAATTTAGAAGTTCGCCTTCCAAAAGTAAAGTTTTCCTGAAAATTAAATCGCATAAGTCTTCATTCTTCATTTAAACAACACAATAATACAGCTGAGATTTAAGACATTACTATTTTAAATCAAATGTGCATTTTTAAATGAATAGTTTAGTAGAACAAATTTACTGACCTCTGTGAAAAAACTTCTGGAAACGGAATCACTTCCAAACGTATGCATACTATTTCAACAAATGAAGGATTAAATTATTACTAATTTTAGTATTTATATTAAAGGTTCCACTCCTATATCATGGTCAACTGGTGGTGGACAGAGAGAGAGAGAGAGAGAGAAAGAAAGAGAGAGGAGGAGTCAACTCTTTTATGGCTTTCGTCTTTAGCACGTGTTAGACTACATTTGAGGTGTTTTGGATTTTTTTTTTTTTTTTCTTTTTTCCTTTCTTTTCAGGGGGGGGGCCATTTTGGGGGGTTTTCGTTAGCAAATTTAGAAGTTCGCCTTCCAAAAGTAAAGTTTTCCTGAAAATTAAATCGCATAAGTCTTCATTCTTCATTTAAACAACACAATAATACAGCTGAGATTTAAGACATTACTATTTTAAATCAAATGTGCATTTTTAAATGAATAGTTTAGTAGAACAAATTTACTGACCTCTGTGAAAAAACTTCTGGAAACGGAATCACTTCCAAACGTATGCATACTATTTCAACAAATGAAGGATTAAATTATTACTAATTTTAGTATTTATATTAAAGGTTCCACTCCTATATCATGGTCAACTGGTGGTGGACAGAGAGAGAGAGAGAGAGAGAAAGAAAGAGAGAGGAGGAGTCAACTCTTTTATGGCTTTCGTCTTTAGCACGTGTTAGACTACATTTGAGGTGTTTTGGATTTTTTTTTTTTTTTTCTTTTTTCCTTTCTTTTCAGGGGGGGGGCCATTTTGGGGGGTTTTCGTTAGCAAATTTAGAAGTTCGCCTTCCAAAAGTAAAGTTTTCCTGAAAATTAAATCGCATAAGTCTTCATTCTTCATTTAAACAACACAATAATACAGCTGAGATTTAAGACATTACTATTTTAAATCAAATGTGCATTTTTAAATGAATAGTTTAGTAGAACAAATTTACTGACCTCTGTGAAAAAACTTCTGGAAACGGAATCACTTCCAAACGTATGCATACTATTTCAACAAATGAAGGATTAAATTATTACTAATTTTAGTATTTATATTAAAGGTTCCACTCCTATATCATGGTCAACTGGTGGTGGACAGAGAGAGAGAGAGAGAGAGAAAGAAAGAGAGAGGAGGAGTCAACTCTTTTATGGCTTTCGTCTTTAGCACGTGTTAGACTACATTTGAGGTGTTTTGGATTTTTTTTTTTTTTTTCTTTTTTCCTTTCTTTTCAGGGGGGGGGCCATTTTGGGGGGTTTTCGTTAGCAAATTTAGAAGTTCGCCTTCCAAAAGTAAAGTTTTCCTGAAAATTAAATCGCATAAGTCTTCATTCTTCATTTAAACAACACAATAATACAGCTGAGATTTAAGACATTACTATTTTAAATCAAATGTGCATTTTTAAATGAATAGTTTAGTAGAACAAATTTACTGACCTCTGTGAAAAAACTTCTGGAAACGGAATCACTTCCAAACGTATGCATACTATTTCAACAAATGAAGGATTAAATTATTACTAATTTTAGTATTTATATTAAAGGTTCCACTCCTATATCATGGTCAACTGGTGGTGGACAGAGAGAGAGAGAGAGAGAGAAAGAAAGAGAGAGGAGGAGTCAACTCTTTTATGGCTTTCGTCTTTAGCACGTGTTAGACTACATTTGAGGTGTTTTGGATTTTTTTTTTTTTTTTCTTTTTTCCTTTCTTTTCAGGGGGGGGGCCATTTTGGGGGGTTTTCGTTAGCAAATTTAGAAGTTCGCCTTCCAAAAGTAAAGTTTTCCTGAAAATTAAATCGCATAAGTCTTCATTCTTCATTTAAACAACACAATAATACAGCTGAGATTTAAGACATTACTATTTTAAATCAAATGTGCATTTTTAAATGAATAGTTTAGTAGAACAAATTTACTGACCTCTGTGAAAAAACTTCTGGAAACGGAATCACTTCCAAACGTATGCATACTATTTCAACAAATGAAGGATTAAATTATTACTAATTTTAGTATTTATATTAAAGGTTCCACTCCTATATCATGGTCAACTGGTGGTGGACAGAGAGAGAGAGAGAGAGAGAAAGAAAGAGAGAGGAGGAGTCAACTCTTTTATGGCTTTCGTCTTTAGCACGTGTTAGACTACATTTGAGGTGTTTTGGATTTTTTTTTTTTTTTCTTTTTTCCTTTCTTTTCAGGGGGGGGGCCATTTTGGGGGGTTTTCGTTAGCAAATTTAGAAGTTCGCCTTCCAAAAGTAAAGTTTTCCTGAAAATTAAATCGCATAAGTCTTCATTCTTCATTTAAACAACACAATAATACAGCTGAGATTTAAGACATTACTATTTTAAATCAAATGTGCATTTTTAAATGAATAGTTTAGTAGAACAAATTTACTGACCTCTGTGAAAAAACTTCTGGAAACGGAATCACTTCCAAACGTATGCATACTATTTCAACAAATGAAGGATTAAATTATTACTAATTTTAGTATTTATATTAAAGGTTCCACTCCTATATCATGGTCAACTGGTGGTGGACAGAGACACACAGAGAGAGAGAAAGAAAGAGAGAGGAGGAGTCAACTCTTTTATGGCTTTCGTCTTTAGCACGTGTTAGACTACATTTGAGGTGTTTTGGATTTTTTTTTTTTTTTTCTTTTTTCCTTTCTTTTCAGGGGGGGGGCCATTTTGGGGGGTTTTCGTTAGCAAATTTAGAAGTTCGCCTTCCAAAAGTAAAGTTTTCCTGAAAATTAAATCGCATAAGTCTTCATTCTTCATTTAAACAACACAATAATACAGCTGAGATTTAAGACATTACTATTTTAAATCAAATGTGCATTTTTAAATGAATAGTTTAGTAGAACAAATTTACTGACCTCTGTGAAAAAACTTCTGGAAACGGAATCACTTCCAAACGTATGCATACTATTTCAACAAATGAAGGATTAAATTATTACTAATTTTAGTATTTATATTAAAGGTTCCACTCCTATATCATGGTCAACTGGTGGTGGACAGAGAGAGAGAGAGAGAGAGAAAGAAAGAGAGAGGAGGAGTCAACTCTTTTATGGCTTTCGTCTTTAGCACGTGTTAGACTACATTTGAGGTGTTTTGGATTTTTTTTTTTTTTTTCTTTTTTCCTTTCTTTTCAGGGGGGGGGCCATTTTGGGGGGTTTTCGTTAGCAAATTTAGAAGTTCGCCTTCCAAAAGTAAAGTTTTCCTGAAAATTAAATCGCATAAGTCTTCATTCTTCATTTAAACAACACAATAATACAGCTGAGATTTAAGACATTACTATTTTAAATCAAATGTGCATTTTTAAATGAATAGTTTAGTAGAACAAATTTACTGACCTCTGTGAAAAAACTTCTGGAAACGGAATCACTTCCAAACGTATGCATACTATTTCAACAAATGAAGGATTAAATTATTACTAATTTTAGTATTTATATTAAAGGTTCCACTCCTATATCATGGTCAACTGGTGGTGGACAGAGAGAGAGAGAGAGAGAGAAAGAAAGAGAGAGGAGGAGTCAACTCTTTTATGGCTTTCGTCTTTAGCACGTGTTAGACTACATTTGAGGTGTTTTGGATTTTTTTTTTTTTTTTCTTTTTTCCTTTCTTTTCAGGGGGGGGGCCATTTTGGGGGGTTTTCGTTAGCAAATTTAGAAGTTCGCCTTCCAAAAGTAAAGTTTTCCTGAAAATTAAATCGCATAAGTCTTCATTCTTCATTTAAACAACACAATAATACAGCTGAGATTTAAGACATTACTATTTTAAATCAAATGTGCATTTTTAAATGAATAGTTTAGTAGAACAAATTTACTGACCTCTGTGAAAAAACTTCTGGAAACGGAATCACTTCCAAACGTATGCATACTATTTCAACAAATGAAGGATTAAATTATTACTAATTTTAGTATTTATATTAAAGGTTCCACTCCTATATCATGGTCAACTGGTGGTGGACAGAGAGAGAGAGAGAGAGAGAGAGAGAAAGAAAGAGAGAGGAGGAGTCAACTCTTTTATGGCTTTCGTCTTTAGCACGTGTTAGACTACATTTGAGGTGTTTTGGATTTTTTTTTTTTTTTTCTTTTTTCCTTTCTTTTCAGGGGGGGGGCCATTTTGGGGGGTTTTCGTTAGCAAATTTAGAAGTTCGCCTTCCAAAAGTAAAGTTTTCCTGAAAATTAAATCGCATAAGTCTTCATTCTTCATTTAAACAACACAATAATACAGCTGAGATTTAAGACATTACTATTTTAAATCAAATGTGCATTTTTAAATGAATAGTTTAGTAGAACAAATTTACTGACCTCTGTGAAAAAACTTCTGGAAACGGAATCACTTCCAAACGTATGCATACTATTTCAACAAATGAAGGATTAAATTATTACTAATTTTAGTATTTATATTAAAGGTTCCACTCCTATATCATGGTCAACTGGTGGTGGACAGAGACACACAGAGAGAGAGAAAGAAAGAGAGAGGAGGAGTCAACTCTTTTATGGCTTTCGTCTTTAGCACGTGTTAGACTACATTTGAGGTGTTTTGGATTTTTTTTTTTTTTTTCTTTTTTCCTTTCTTTTCAGGGGGGGGGCCATTTTGGGGGGTTTTCGTTAGCAAATTTAGAAGTTCGCCTTCCAAAAGTAAAGTTTTCCTGAAAATTAAATCGCATAAGTCTTCATTCTTCATTTAAACAACACAATAATACAGCTGAGATTTAAGACATTACTATTTTAAATCAAATGTGCATTTTTAAATGAATAGTTTAGTAGAACAAATTTACTGACCTCTGTGAAAAAACTTCTGGAAACGGAATCACTTCCAAACGTATGCATACTATTTCAACAAATGAAGGATTAAATTATTACTAATTTTAGTATTTATATTAAAGGTTCCACTCCTATATCATGGTCAACTGGTGGTGGACAGAGAGAGAGAGAGAGAGAGAAAGAAAGAGAGAGGAGGAGTCAACTCTTTTATGGCTTTCGTCTTTAGCACGTGTTAGACTACATTTGAGGTGTTTTGGATTTTTTTTTTTTTTTTCTTTTTTCCTTTCTTTTCAGGGGGGGGGCCATTTTGGGGGGTTTTCGTTAGCAAATTTAGAAGTTCGCCTTCCAAAAGTAAAGTTTTCCTGAAAATTAAATCGCATAAGTCTTCATTCTTCATTTAAACAACACAATAATACAGCTGAGATTTAAGACATTACTATTTTAAATCAAATGTGCATTTTTAAATGAATAGTTTAGTAGAACAAATTTACTGACCTCTGTGAAAAAACTTCTGGAAACGGAATCACTTCCAAACGTATGCATACTATTTCAACAAATGAAGGATTAAATTATTACTAATTTTAGTATTTATATTAAAGGTTCCACTCCTATATCATGGTCAACTGGTGGTGGACAGAGAGAGAGAGAGAGAGAGAGAGAGAAAGAAAGAGAGAGGAGGAGTCAACTCTTTTATGGCTTTCGTCTTTAGCACGTGTTAGACTACATTTGAGGTGTTTTGGATTTTTTTTTTTTTTTTCTTTTTTCCTTTCTTTTCAGGGGGGGGGCCATTTTGGGGGGTTTTCGTTAGCAAATTTAGAAGTTCGCCTTCCAAAAGTAAAGTTTTCCTGAAAATTAAATCGCATAAGTCTTCATTCTTCATTTAAACAACACAATAATACAGCTGAGATTTAAGACATTACTATTTTAAATCAAATGTGCATTTTTAAATGAATAGTTTAGTAGAACAAATTTACTGACCTCTGTGAAAAAACTTCTGGAAACGGAATCACTTCCAAACGTATGCATACTATTTCAACAAATGAAGGATTAAATTATTACTAATTTTAGTATTTATATTAAAGGTTCCACTCCTATATCATGGTCAACTGGTGGTGGACAGAGAGAGAGAGAGAGAGAGAGAGAGAAAGAAAGAGAGAGGAGGAGTCAACTCTTTTATGGCTTTCGTCTTTAGCACGTGTTAGACTACATTTGAGGTGTTTTG
The DNA here is from genome assembly GCA_963585895.1 of Sepioteuthis lessoniana. NCBI lineage: Eukaryota > Metazoa > Mollusca > Cephalopoda > Myopsida > Loliginidae > Sepioteuthis > Sepioteuthis lessoniana. The sequence continues at coordinate 102,167,737 of OY757911.1, forward strand.
GATTTTTTTTTTTTTTTTCTTTTTTCCTTTCTTTTCAGGGGGGGGGCCATTTTGGGGGGTTTTCGTTAGCAAATTTAGAAGTTCGCCTTCCAAAAGTAAAGTTTTCCTGAAAATTAAATCGCATAAGTCTTCATTCTTCATTTAAACAACACAATAATACAGCTGAGATTTAAGACATTACTATTTTAAATCAAATGTGCATTTTTAAATGAATAGTTTAGTAGAACAAATTTACTGACCTCTGTGAAAAAACTTCTGGAAACGGAATCACTTCCAAACGTATGCATACTATTTCAACAAATGAAGGATTAAATTATTACTAATTTTAGTATTTATATTAAAGGTTCCACTCCTATATCATGGTCAACTGGTGGTGGACAGAGAGAGAGAGAGAGAGAAAGAAAGAGAGAGGAGGAGTCAACTCTTTTATGGCTTTCGTCTTTAGCACGTGTTAGACTACATTTGAGGTGTTTTGGATTTTTTTTTTTTTTTTCTTTTTTCCTTTCTTTTCAGGGGGGGGGCCATTTTGGGGGGTTTTCGTTAGCAAATTTAGAAGTTCGCCTTCCAAAAGTAAAGTTTTCCTGAAAATTAAATCGCATAAGTCTTCATTCTTCATTTAAACAACACAATAATACAGCTGAGATTTAAGACATTACTATTTTAAATCAAATGTGCATTTTTAAATGAATAGTTTAGTAGAACAAATTTACTGACCTCTGTGAAAAAACTTCTGGAAACGGAATCACTTCCAAACGTATGCATACTATTTCAACAAATGAAGGATTAAATTATTACTAATTTTAGTATTTATATTAAAGGTTCCACTCCTATATCATGGTCAACTGGTGGTGGACAGAGAGAGAGAGAGAGAAAGAAAGAGAGAGGAGGAGTCAACTCTTTTATGGCTTTCGTCTTTAGCACGTGTTAGACTACATTTGAGGTGTTTTGGATTTTTTTTTTTTTTCTTTTTTCCTTTCTTTTCAGGGGGGGGGCCATTTTGGGGGGTTTTCGTTAGCAAATTTAGAAGTTCGCCTTCCAAAAGTAAAGTTTTCCTGAAAATTAAATCGCATAAGTCTTCATTCTTCATTTAAACAACACAATAATACAGCTGAGATTTAAGACATTACTATTTTAAATCAAATGTGCATTTTTAAATGAATAGTTTAGTAGAACAAATTTACTACTGACCTCTGTGAAAAAACTTCTGGAAACGGAATCACTTCCAAACGTATGCATACTATTTCAACAAATGAAGGATTAAATTATTACTAATTTTAGTATTTATATTAAAGGTTCCACTCCTATATCATGGTCAACTGGTGGTGGACAGAGAGAGAGAGAGAGAGAGACACACAGAGAGAGAGAAAGAAAGAGAGAGGAGGAGTCAACTCTTTTATGGCTTTCGTCTTTAGCACGTGTTAGACTACATTTGAGGTGTTTTGGATTTTTTTTTTTTTTTTCTTTTTTCCTTTCTTTTCAGGGGGGGGGCCATTTTGGGGGGTTTTCGTTAGCAAATTTAGAAGTTCGCCTTCCAAAAGTAAAGTTTTCCTGAAAATTAAATCGCATAAGTCTTCATTCTTCATTTAAACAACACAATAATACAGCTGAGATTTAAGACATTACTATTTTAAATCAAATGTGCATTTTTAAATGAATAGTTTAGTAGAACAAATTTACTGACCTCTGTGAAAAAACTTCTGGAAACGGAATCACTTCCAAACGTATGCATACTATTTCAACAAATGAAGGATTAAATTATTACTAATTTTAGTATTTATATTAAAGGTTCCACTCCTATATCATGGTCAACTGGTGGTGGACAGAGAGAGAGAGAGAGAGAGAGAGAGAAAGAAAGAGAGAGGAGGAGTCAACTCTTTTATGGCTTTCGTCTTTAGCACGTGTTAGACTACATTTGAGGTGTTTTGGATTTTTTTTTTTTTTTCTTTTTTCCTTTCTTTTCAGGGGGGGGGCCATTTTGGGGGGTTTTCGTTAGCAAATTTAGAAGTTCGCCTTCCAAAAGTAAAGTTTTCCTGAAAATTAAATCGCATAAGTCTTCATTCTTCATTTAAACAACACAATAATACAGCTGAGATTTAAGACATTACTATTTTAAATCAAATGTGCATTTTTAAATGAATAGTTTAGTAGAACAAATTTACTGACCTCTGTGAAAAAACTTCTGGAAACGGAATCACTTCCAAACGTATGCATACTATTTCAACAAATGAAGGATTAAATTATTACTAATTTTAGTATTTATATTAAAGGTTCCACTCCTATATCATGGTCAACTGGTGGTGGACAGAGAGAGAGAGAGAGAGAGAAAGAAAGAGAGAGGAGGAGTCAACTCTTTTATGGCTTTCGTCTTTAGCACGTGTTAGACTACATTTGAGGTGTTTTGGATTTTTTTTTTTTTTTTCTTTTTTCCTTTCTTTTCAGGGGGGGGGCCATTTTGGGGGGTTTTCGTTAGCAAATTTAGAAGTTCGCCTTCCAAAAGTAAAGTTTTCCTGAAAATTAAATCGCATAAGTCTTCATTCTTCATTTAAACAACACAATAATACAGCTGAGATTTAAGACATTACTATTTTAAATCAAATGTGCATTTTTAAATGAATAGTTTAGTAGAACAAATTTACTGACCTCTGTGAAAAAACTTCTGGAAACGGAATCACTTCCAAACGTATGCATACTATTTCAACAAATGAAGGATTAAATTATTACTAATTTTAGTATTTATATTAAAGGTTCCACTCCTATATCATGGTCAACTGGTGGTGGACAGAGAGAGAGAGAGAGAGAGAGAAAGAAAGAGAGAGGAGGAGTCAACTCTTTTATGGCTTTCGTCTTTAGCACGTGTTAGACTACATTTGAGGTGTTTTGGATTTTTTTTTTTTTTCTTTTTTCCTTTCTTTTCAGGGGGGGGGCCATTTTGGGGGGTTTTCGTTAGCAAATTTAGAAGTTCGCCTTCCAAAAGTAAAGTTTTCCTGAAAATTAAATCGCATAAGTCTTCATTCTTCATTTAAACAACACAATAATACAGCTGAGATTTAAGACATTACTATTTTAAATCAAATGTGCATTTTTAAATGAATAGTTTAGTAGAACAAATTTACTGACCTCTGTGAAAAAACTTCTGGAAACGGAATCACTTCCAAACGTATGCATACTATTTCAACAAATGAAGGATTAAATTATTACTAATTTTAGTATTTATATTAAAGGTTCCACTCCTATATCATGGTCAACTGGTGGTGGACAGAGAGAGAGAGAGAGAGACACACAGAGAGAGAGAAGAAAGAGAGAGGAGGAGTCAACTCTTTTATGGCTTTCGTCTTTAGCACGTGTTAGACTACATTTGAGGTGTTTTGGATTTTTTTTTTTTTTTTCTTTTTTCCTTTCTTTTCAGGGGGGGGGCCATTTTGGGGGGTTTTCGTTAGCAAATTTAGAAGTTCGCCTTCCAAAAGTAAAGTTTTCCTGAAAATTAAATCGCATAAGTCTTCATTCTTCATTTAAACAACACAATAATACAGCTGAGATTTAAGACATTACTATTTTAAATCAAATGTGCATTTTTAAATGAATAGTTTAGTAGAACAAATTTACTGACCTCTGTGAAAAAACTTCTGGAAACGGAATCACTTCCAAACGTATGCATACTATTTCAACAAATGAAGGATTAAATTATTACTAATTTTAGTATTTATATTAAAGGTTCCACTCCTATATCATGGTCAACTGGTGGTGGACAGAGAGAGAGAGAGAGAGAGAGAGAAAGAAAGAGAGAGGAGGAGTCAACTCTTTTATGGCTTTCGTCTTTAGCACGTGTTAGACTACATTTGAGGTGTTTTGGATTTTTTTTTTTTTTTTCTTTTTTCCTTTCTTTTCAGGGGGGGGGCCATTTTGGGGGGTTTTCGTTAGCAAATTTAGAAGTTCGCCTTCCAAAAGTAAAGTTTTCCTGAAAATTAAATCGCATAAGTCTTCATTCTTCATTTAAACAACACAATAATACAGCTGAGATTTAAGACATTACTATTTTAAATCAAATGTGCATTTTTAAATGAATAGTTTAGTAGAACAAATTTACTGACCTCTGTGAAAAAACTTCTGGAAACGGAATCACTTCCAAACGTATGCATACTATTTCAACAAATGAAGGATTAAATTATTACTAATTTTAGTATTTATATTAAAGGTTCCACTCCTATATCATGGTCAACTGGTGGTGGACAGAGAGAGAGAGAGAGAGAGAGAAAGAAAGAGAGAGGAGGAGTCAACTCTTTTATGGCTTTCGTCTTTAGCACGTGTTAGACTACATTTGAGGTGTTTTGGATTTTTTTTTTTTTTTTCTTTTTTCCTTTCTTTTCAGGGGGGGGGGCCATTTTGGGGGGTTTTCGTTAGCAAATTTAGAAGTTCGCCTTCCAAAAGTAAAGTTTTCCTGAAAATTAAATCGCATAAGTCTTCATTCTTCATTTAAACAACACAATAATACAGCTGAGATTTAAGACATTACTATTTTAAATCAAATGTGCATTTTTAAATGAATAGTTTAGTAGAACAAATTTACTGACCTCTGTGAAAAAACTTCTGGAAACGGAATCACTTCCAAACGTATGCATACTATTTCAACAAATGAAGGATTAAATTATTACTAATTTTAGTATTTATATTAAAGGTTCCACTCCTATATCATGGTCAACTGGTGGTGGACAGAGAGAGAGAGAGAGAGAGAGAAAGAAAGAGAGAGGAGGAGTCAACTCTTTTATGGCTTTCGTCTTTAGCACGTGTTAGACTACATTTGAGGTGTTTTGGATTTTTTTTTTTTTTTTCTTTTTTCCTTTCTTTTCAGGGGGGGGGCCATTTTGGGGGGTTTTCGTTAGCAAATTTAGAAGTTCGCCTTCCAAAAGTAAAGTTTTCCTGAAAATTAAATCGCATAAGTCTTCATTCTTCATTTAAACAACACAATAATACAGCTGAGATTTAAGACATTACTATTTTAAATCAAATGTGCATTTTTAAATGAATAGTTTAGTAGAACAAATTTACTGACCTCTGTGAAAAAACTTCTGGAAACGGAATCACTTCCAAACGTATGCATACTATTTCAACAAATGAAGGATTAAATTATTACTAATTTTAGTATTTATATTAAAGGTTCCACTCCTATATCATGGTCAACTGGTGGTGGACAGAGAGAGAGAGAGAGAGAGAAAGAAAGAGAGAGGAGGAGTCAACTCTTTTATGGCTTTCGTCTTTAGCACGTGTTAGACTACATTTGAGGTGTTTTGGATTTTTTTTTTTTTTTTCTTTTTTCCTTTCTTTTCAGGGGGGGGGCCATTTTGGGGGGTTTTCGTTAGCAAATTTAGAAGTTCGCCTTCCAAAAGTAAAGTTTTCCTGAAAATTAAATCGCATAAGTCTTCATTCTTCATTTAAACAACACAATAATACAGCTGAGATTTAAGACATTACTATTTTAAATCAAATGTGCATTTTTAAATGAATAGTTTAGTAGAACAAATTTACTGACCTCTGTGAAAAAACTTCTGGAAACGGAATCACTTCCAAACGTATGCATACTATTTCAACAAATGAAGGATTAAATTATTACTAATTTTAGTATTTATATTAAAGGTTCCACTCCTATATCATGGTCAACTGGTGGTGGACAGAGAGAGAGAGAGAGAGAGAGAGAGAGAAAGAAAGAGAGAGGAGGAGTCAACTCTTTTATGGCTTTCGTCTTTAGCACGTGTTAGACTACATTTGAGGTGTTTTGGATTTTTTTTTTTTTTTTCTTTTTTCCTTTCTTTTCAGGGGGGGGGCCATTTTGGGGGGTTTTCGTTAGCAAATTTAGAAGTTCGCCTTCCAAAAGTAAAGTTTTCCTGAAAATTAAATCGCATAAGTCTTCATTCTTCATTTAAACAACACAATAATACAGCTGAGATTTAAGACATTACTATTTTAAATCAAATGTGCATTTTTAAATGAATAGTTTAGTAGAACAAATTTACTGACCTCTGTGAAAAAACTTCTGGAAACGGAATCACTTCCAAACGTATGCATACTATTTCAACAAATGAAGGATTAAATTATTACTAATTTTAGTATTTATATTAAAGGTTCCACTCCTATATCATGGTCAACTGGTGGTGGACAGAGAGAGAGAGAGAGAGAGAGAGAGAAAGAAAGAGAGAGGAGGAGTCAACTCTTTTATGGCTTTCGTCTTTAGCACGTGTTAGACTACATTTGAGGTGTTTTGGATTTTTTTTTTTTTTTCTTTTTTCCTTTCTTTTCAGGGGGGGGGCCATTTTGGGGGGTTTTCGTTAGCAAATTTAGAAGTTCGCCTTCCAAAAGTAAAGTTTTCCTGAAAATTAAATCGCATAAGTCTTCATTCTTCATTTAAACAACACAATAATACAGCTGAGATTTAAGACATTACTATTTTAAATCAAATGTGCATTTTTAAATGAATAGTTTAGTAGAACAAATTTACTGACCTCTGTGAAAAAACTTCTGGAAACGGAATCACTTCCAAACGTATGCATACTATTTCAACAAATGAAGGATTAAATTATTACTAATTTTAGTATTTATATTAAAGGTTCCACTCCTATATCATGGTCAACTGGTGGTGGACAGAGAGAGAGAGAGAGAGAGAGAGAGAAAGAAAGAGAGAGGAGGAGTCAACTCTTTTATGGCTTTCGTCTTTAGCACGTGTTAGACTACATTTGAGGTGTTTTGGATTTTTTTTTTTTTTTTCTTTTTTCCTTTCTTTTCAGGGGGGGGGCCATTTTGGGGGGTTTTCGTTAGCAAATTTAGAAGTTCGCCTTCCAAAAGTAAAGTTTTCCTGAAAATTAAATCGCATAAGTCTTCATTCTTCATTTAAACAACACAATAATACAGCTGAGATTTAAGACATTACTATTTTAAATCAAATGTGCATTTTTAAATGAATAGTTTAGTAGAACAAATTTACTGACCTCTGTGAAAAAACTTCTGGAAACGGAATCACTTCCAAACGTATGCATACTATTTCAACAAATGAAGGATTAAATTATTACTAATTTTAGTATTTATATTAAAGGTTCCACTCCTATATCATGGTCAACTGGTGGTGGACAGAGAGAGAGAGAGAGAGAGAAAGAAAGAGAGAGGAGGAGTCAACTCTTTTATGGCTTTCGTCTTTAGCACGTGTTAGACTACATTTGAGGTGTTTTGGATTTTTTTTTTTTTTTTCTTTTTTCCTTTCTTTTCAGGGGGGGGGCCATTTTGGGGGGTTTTCGTTAGCAAATTTAGAAGTTCGCCTTCCAAAAGTAAAGTTTTCCTGAAAATTAAATCGCATAAGTCTTCATTCTTCATTTAAACAACACAATAATACAGCTGAGATTTAAGACATTACTATTTTAAATCAAATGTGCATTTTTAAATGAATAGTTTAGTAGAACAAATTTACTGACCTCTGTGAAAAAACTTCTGGAAACGGAATCACTTCCAAACGTATGCATACTATTTCAACAAATGAAGGATTAAATTATTACTAATTTTAGTATTTATATTAAAGGTTCCACTCCTATATCATGGTCAACTGGTGGTGGACAGAGAGAGAGAGAGAGAGAGAGAGAGAAAGAAAGAGAGAGGAGGAGTCAACTCTTTTATGGCTTTCGTCTTTAGCACGTGTTAGACTACATTTGAGGTGTTTTGGATTTTTTTTTTTTTTTTCTTTTTTCCTTTCTTTTCAGGGGGGGGGGCCATTTTGGGGGGTTTTCGTTAGCAAATTTAGAAGTTCGCCTTCCAAAAGTAAAGTTTTCCTGAAAATTAAATCGCATAAGTCTTCATTCTTCATTTAAACAACACAATAATACAGCTGAGATTTAAGACATTACTATTTTAAATCAAATGTGCATTTTTAAATGAATAGTTTAGTAGAACAAATTTACTGACCTCTGTGAAAAAACTTCTGGAAACGGAATCACTTCCAAACGTATGCATACTATTTCAACAAATGAAGGATTAAATTATTACTAATTTTAGTATTTATATTAAAGGTTCCACTCCTATATCATGGTCAACTGGTGGTGGACAGAGAGAGAGAGAGAGAGAGAAAGAAAGAGAGAGGAGGAGTCAACTCTTTTATGGCTTTCGTCTTTAGCACGTGTTAGACTACATTTGAGGTGTTTTGGATTTTTTTTTTTTTTCTTTTTTCCTTTCTTTTCAGGGGGGGGGGGCCATTTTGGGGGGGGTTTCGTTAGCAAATTTAGAAGTTCGCCTTCCAAAAGTAAAGTTTTCCTGAAAATTAAATCGCATAAGTCTTCATTCTTCATTTAAACAACACAATAATACAGCTGAGATTTAAGACATTACTATTTTAAATCAAATGTGCATTTTTAAATGAATAGTTTAGTAGAACAAATTTACTGACCTCTGTGAAAAAACTTCTGGAAACAGAATCACTTCCAAACGTATGCATACTATTTCAACAAATGAAGGATTAAATTATTACTAATTTTAGTATTTATATTAAAGGTTCCACTCCTATATCATGGTCAACTGGTGGTGGACAGAGAGAGAGAGAGAGAGAGAGAGAGAAAGAAAGAGAGAGGAGGAGTCAACTCTTTTATGGCTTTCGTCTTTAGCACGTGTTAGACTACATTTGAGGTGTTTTGGATTTTTTTTTTTTTTTCTTTTTTCCTTTCTTTTCAGGGGGGGGGCCATTTTGGGGGGTTTTCGTTAGCAAATTTAGAAGTTCGCCTTCCAAAAGTAAAGTTTTCCTGAAAATTAAATCGCATAAGTCTTCATTCTTCATTTAAACAACACAATAATACAGCTGAGATTTAAGACATTACTATTTTAAATCAAATGTGCATTTTTAAATGAATAGTTTAGTAGAACAAATTTACTGACCTCTGTGAAAAAACTTCTGGAAACGGAATCACTTCCAAACGTATGCATACTATTTCAACAAATGAAGGATTAAATTATTACTAATTTTAGTATTTATATTAAAGGTTCCACTCCTATATCATGGTCAACTGGTGGTGGACAGAGAGAGAGAGAGAGAGAGAAAGAAAGAGAGAGGAGGAGTCAACTCTTTTATGGCTTTCGTCTTTAGCACGTGTTAGACTACATTTGAGGTGTTTTGGATTTTTTTTTTTTTTTTCTTTTTTCCTTTCTTTTCAGGGGGGGGGCCATTTTGGGGGGTTTTCGTTAGCAAATTTAGAAGTTCGCCTTCCAAAAGTAAAGTTTTCCTGAAAATTAAATCGCATAAGTCTTCATTCTTCATTTAAACAACACAATAATACAGCTGAGATTTAAGACATTACTATTTTAAATCAAATGTGCATTTTTAAATGAATAGTTTAGTAGAACAAATTTACTGACCTCTGTGAAAAAACTTCTGGAAACGGAATCACTTCCAAACGTATGCATACTATTTCAACAAATGAAGGATTAAATTATTACTAATTTTAGTATTTATATTAAAGGTTCCACTCCTATATCATGGTCAACTGGTGGTGGACAGAGAGAGAGAGAGAGAGAGAAAGAAAGAGAGAGGAGGAGTCAACTCTTTTATGGCTTTCGTCTTTAGCACGTGTTAGACTACATTTGAGGTGTTTTGGATTTTTTTTTTTTTTTTCTTTTTTCCTTTCTTTTCAGGGGGGGGGGCCATTTTGGGGGGTTTTCGTTAGCAAATTTAGAAGTTCGCCTTCCAAAAGTAAAGTTTTCCTGAAAATTAAATCGCATAAGTCTTCATTCTTCATTTAAACAACACAATAATACAGCTGAGATTTAAGACATTACTATTTTAAATCAAATGTGCATTTTTAAATGAATAGTTTAGTAGAACAAATTTACTGACCTCTGTGAAAAAAACTTCTGGAAACGGAATCACTTCCAAACGTATGCATACTATTTCAACAAATGAAGGATTAAATTATTACTAATTTTAGTATTTATATTAAAGGTTCCACTCCTATATCATGGTCAACTGGTGGTGGACAGAGACACACAGAGAGAGAGAAAGAAAGAGAGAGGAGGAGTCAACTCTTTTATGGCTTTCGTCTTTAGCACGTGTTAGACTACATTTGAGGTGTTTTGGATTTTTTTTTTTTTTTTCTTTTTTCCTTTCTTTTCAGGGGGGGGGCCATTTTGGGGGGTTTTCGTTAGCAAATTTAGAAGTTCGCCTTCCAAAAGTAAAGTTTTCCTGAAAATTAAATCGCATAAGTCTTCATTCTTCATTTAAACAACACAATAATACAGCTGAGATTTAAGACATTACTATTTTAAATCAAATGTGCATTTTTAAATGAATAGTTTAGTAGAACAAATTTACTGACCTCTGTGAAAAAACTTCTGGAAACGGAATCACTTCCAAACGTATGCATACTATTTCAACAAATGAAGGATTAAATTATTACTAATTTTAGTATTTATATTAAAGGTTCCACTCCTATATCATGGTCAACTGGTGGTGGACAGAGAGAGAGAGAGAGAGAGAGAGAGAAAGAAAGAGAGAGGAGGAGTCAACTCTTTTATGGCTTTCGTCTTTAGCACGTGTTAGACTACATTTGAGGTGTTTTGGATTTTTTTTTTTTTTTTCTTTTTTCCTTTCTTTTCAGGGGGGGGGCCATTTTGGGGGGTTTTCGTTAGCAAATTTAGAAGTTCGCCTTCCAAAAGTAAAGTTTTCCTGAAAATTAAATCGCATAAGTCTTCATTCTTCATTTAAACAACACAATAATACAGCTGAGATTTAAGACATTACTATTTTAAATCAAATGTGCATTTTTAAATGAATAGTTTAGTAGAACAAATTTACTGACCTCTGTGAAAAAACTTCTGGAAACGGAATCACTTCCAAACGTATGCATACTATTTCAACAAATGAAGGATTAAATTATTACTAATTTTAGTATTTATATTAAAGGTTCCACTCCTATATCATGGTCAACTGGTGGTGGACAGAGAGAGAGAGAGAGAGAGAAAGAAAGAGAGAGGAGGAGTCAACTCTTTTATGGCTTTCGTCTTTAGCACGTGTTAGACTACATTTGAGGTGTTTTGGATTTTTTTTTTTTTTTTCTTTTTTCCTTTCTTTTCAGGGGGGGGGCCATTTTGGGGGGTTTTCGTTAGCAAATTTAGAAGTTCGCCTTCCAAAAGTAAAGTTTTCCTGAAAATTAAATCGCATAAGTCTTCATTCTTCATTTAAACAACACAATAATACAGCTGAGATTTAAGACATTACTATTTTAAATCAAATGTGCATTTTTAAATGAATAGTTTAGTAGAACAAATTTACTGACCTCTGTGAAAAAACTTCTGGAAACGGAATCACTTCCAAACGTATGCATACTATTTCAACAAATGAAGGATTAAATTATTACTAATTTTAGTATTTATATTAAAGGTTCCACTCCTATATCATGGTCAACTGGTGGTGGACAGAGAGAGAGAGAGAGAGAGAGAGAGAAAGAAAGAGAGAGGAGGAGTCAACTCTTTTATGGCTTTCGTCTTTAGCACGTGTTAGACTACATTTGAGGTGTTTTGGATTTTTTTTTTTTTTTCTTTTTTCCTTTCTTTTCAGGGGGGGGGCCATTTTGGGGGGTTTTCGTTAGCAAATTTAGAAGTTCGCCTTCCAAAAGTAAAGTTTTCCTGAAAATTAAATCGCATAAGTCTTCATTCTTCATTTAAACAACACAATAATACAGCTGAGATTTAAGACATTACTATTTTAAATCAAATGTGCATTTTTAAATGAATAGTTTAGTAGAACAAATTTACTGACCTCTGTGAAAAAACTTCTGGAAACGGAATCACTTCCAAACGTATGCATACTATTTCAACAAATGAAGGATTAAATTATTACTAATTTTAGTATTTATATTAAAGGTTCCACTCCTATATCATGGTCAACTGGTGGTGGACAGAGAGAGAGAGAGAGAGAGAAAGAAAGAGAGAGGAGGAGTCAACTCTTTTATGGCTTTCGTCTTTAGCACGTGTTAGACTACATTTGAGGTGTTTTGGATTTTTTTTTTTTTTTTCTTTTTTCCTTTCTTTTCAGGGGGGGGGCCATTTTGGGGGGTTTTCGTTAGCAAATTTAGAAGTTCGCCTTCCAAAAGTAAAGTTTTCCTGAAAATTAAATCGCATAAGTCTTCATTCTTCATTTAAACAACACAATAATACAGCTGAGATTTAAGACATTACTATTTTAAATCAAATGTGCATTTTTAAATGAATAGTTTAGTAGAACAAATTTACTGACCTCTGTGAAAAAACTTCTGGAAACGGAATCACTTCCAAACGTATGCATACTATTTCAACAAATGAAGGATTAAATTATTACTAATTTTAGTATTTATATTAAAGGTTCCACTCCTATATCATGGTCAACTGGTGGTGGACAGAGAGAGAGAGAGAGAGAGAGAGAGAAAGAAAGAGAGAGGAGGAGTCAACTCTTTTATGGCTTTCGTCTTTAGCACGTGTTAGACTACATTTGAGGTGTTTTGGATTTTTTTTTTTTTTCTTTTTTCTTCTTTTCAGGGGGGGGGCCATTTTGGGGGGTTTTCGTTAGCAAATTTAGAAGTTCGCCTTCCAAAAGTAAAGTTTTCCTGAAAATTAAATCGCATAAGTCTTCATTCTTCATTTAAACAACACAATAATACAGCTGAGATTTAAGACATTACTATTTTAAATCAAATGTGCATTTTTAAATGAATAGTTTAGTAGAACAAATTTACTGACCTCTGTGAAAAAACTTCTGGAAACGGAATCACTTCCAAACGTATGCATACTATTTCAACAAATGAAGGATTAAATTATTACTAATTTTAGTATTTATATTAAAGGTTCCACTCCTATATCATGGTCAACTGGTGGTGGACAGAGAGAGAGAGAGAGAGAGAGAGAGAAAGAAAGAGAGAGGAGGAGTCAACTCTTTTATGGCTTTCGTCTTTAGCACGTGTTAGTTAGACTACATTTGAGGTGTTTTGGATTTTTTTTTTTTTTTTCTTTTTTCCTTTCTTTTCAGGGGGGGGGCCATTTTGGGGGGTTTTCGTTAGCAAATTTAGAAGTTCGCCTTCCAAAAGTAAAGTTTTCCTGAAAATTAAATCGCATAAGTCTTCATTCTTCATTTAAACAACACAATAATACAGCTGAGATTTAAGACATTACTATTTTAAATCAAATGTGCATTTTTAAATGAATAGTTTAGTAGAACAAATTTACTGACCTCTGTGAAAAAACTTCTGGAAACGGAATCACTTCCAAACGTATGCATACTATTTCAACAAATGAAGGATTAAATTATTACTAATTTTAGTATTTATATTAAAGGTTCCACTCCTATATCATGGTCAACTGGTGGTGGACAGAGAGAGAGAGAGAGAGAGAAAGAAAGAGAGAGGAGGAGTCAACTCTTTTATGGCTTTCGTCTTTAGCACGTGTTAGACTACATTTGAGGTGTTTTGGATTTTTTTTTTTTTTTTCTTTTCTTTTCAGGGGGGGGGGGCATTTTGGGGGGTTTTCGTTAGCAAATTTAGAAGTTCGCCTTCCAAAAGTAAAGTTTTCCTGAAAATTAAATCGCATAAGTCTTCATTCTTCATTTAAACAACACAATAATACAGCTGAGATTTAAGACATTACTATTTTAAATCAAATGTGCATTTTTAAATGAATAGTTTAGTAGAACAAATTTACTGACCTCTGTGAAAAAACTTCTGGAAACGGAATCACTTCCAAACGTATGCATACTATTTCAACAAATGAAGGATTAATAATAATAATATTATTTATTAGTTTTTCATATCAGCGTAAGCTGATGGTCTTTCACTGGAGATTGAGTGACAGCAAGTGTCCTCAAGTCTCTAGGACTCTTCTCAGTATTCTGACCGTTTTCAATAATGCCGTTGTTTGGATGATCTCCACTCGGCCGCCAACTTCCAAATCCTCCAGGCCCTTTAATAATCTTTTAGTTACCGTGCCAAAAGCACCAATCACAATTGGTATAATAGTTACCTTCATGTTCCATAGTTTTTTTTTCAATTTCCTTGCAGGGTCGAGGTACTTATCTCTCTTTTCATATTCTTTCAGTTTTATTCTGTGGTCTGCTGGGATAGCAAAGTCGACAACATGACAGATTTTCAATTTTTGTTGATTATTATAAGGTCTGGTCTTCGGGCCGAGATTAGGTGATCTGTTTGTACATTATTAATATTATTATTATTATTATTACTATTATTATTATTATTACTATTATTATTATTATATGCGAGTTTTTCACACCAGCGTATGCTGCTAGTCTTCCACTGAAGTCTGTGTGACACCAACTCACCTCAGGTCTCCAGGACATCCCTAAGTATTCTCGCTGATCTTAATGCAGTAATTTGAATGGTTTCAGCTCGTCTTCTGATTTACAAAACTTTCAGCCCGCTTACTAAGTATTTCGATTATTTAGCGTTTGTTCTATGATGTTGGTGGGGATTCAATTTCTATTATTTTGTTTTCAATTCGATCAGGAGATTCTTGTTCTTTCAGTTTTGGGTGTTTCTGTCAACTTAGTAGATTCTTATTGATATGTTTTTCTATTTATTTGTTGGTATATTTCGAGAATCTCAAGATCAGAAAACCAACCATTTTATGATCGTTCGAGCTTGGTCAGCCCGCGTTTGGCGTGTTGCATCAAATCCAGGAAATTCTGGTCAAATTACTATGAGTTTTTCTATACCTTCTTTTTGACGGGTGTACTACTAAAATAACTGTGAAGTGTATGTTTGTTGTCTTCCCTTGTCCATTTTCGAAGTTTGAGTGTCTGAGGTGAGAGATTGCTGAGCTCGTTCTTTGTGTGTCTGAAAGTGTAACTGGCAACATTCCTAAGATGCCAACCGATTACTCAATGATGGCTATCCGGAGAGCAGTTGTCGATCATCAAACCCAAACTTGTTGCCCCGGTTCCACGTTGAATTATGTTTCGAATTGTCATTTATTCATAGATAAATTATGGCTAATAAATATCAAAGTTTTTATTATTATTATTATTATTATTATTATTATTATCAGAGTTGTGACAAAGTACATCTATATTTTAAAAAAAATGACTAAAGGATGTCAAAAACATTTGGTTTATTAATATACTAATTTTGAACTTAAAATACCAAACGGACATTCTATTTCATTGGCTTAATATTAGTATTCTGTACCTTAAAGCTTGTGCTTTCTTCATGCATTCCTGTATTGTTAATTTTGCACTGTTTTTTAAGAATGTATTATTATCATTTATGTCTTCCTGTAACTGATAAGCGGCGTTGCTTAAAAAAACTTAGTCTCGTGACTAGGAAGAACTATCGATATCTATTCAAGCACGTTATTTATGATTACCCCTTACTTTTCCGTTCTTTTCTTTTCCTAATTTATGGGGGTCTCCTCGTCCAAATAATATCCTAAATTTACATTAACTAAATCTGTCGTTTATATTCGAGCAAAAATAAAAAAAAAAGCATATTCACTTTGCTGATATAGCATGGAACTTCGAAAAATATTTACCGACCGATACCATTTTCGCTCGTCTTTGTACGAACATTAAAAGTAAAGGAAAAGCTGTTTTTTCTCTTTTTGTTTTTTTATGTGTGTGTGGGGGGAACAATCGTTGATTTTCAACGTCCTTTTCTCTAAAGGGAGGAATTTCTATCACATTTTTACACCAAAGAATTAGTCTGGGGATTAGGAAGAATATACTATGTCTGCTCCCCTGACACATCACTTAGGAGAGCCCCTTTCCTCCTCCTCCTCCTCCGCCTCGTCCTCTTCTTCTTCTTCTTCTTCTTTACTCATTAGAGTTTTTACATCAGCTTTAGCTGATGGTCTTTACTGGAGATTGAGTGACAGCAAGTCCCCTCAAGTCTCCAGGACTCTTCTCAGTATTCAGCTCGTTCTCAATAATGCTGTAATTTGGATGGTCTCTACTCGTACCCCAACTTCCAAGTCTTTCAATCCCTTTGACAATCCTTCAGTTACTGTACCAAAGGCACCAATCAAAATTGGTGTAATTGTCACCTTCATGTTCCATAGTTTTTTTCAATTCCCTAGCAAGGTTGAGGTACTTATCGTTCTTTTCACAATCTTTCAGTTTTATTCTCTAGTCAGCATTGACAGCAAGTCGATAATTTTGCAAATTCATTTTTTTGTTGCTGTTAATTATAATTAGGCCTGGTCTTCTAGCCGAGATAAGGTGATCCGTCTGTGTGTCAAAGTCCCATTGGAGTTCATATATGTCATTTTTAGGACAGATGTTTGGTTGTGCATATACCATTCGTTTGTATGCATTCTTCGGGAGTTTTTCACATCAGCATTAGCTGAGGGTCTTTCACTGTAGTTTGAGTGACTGCAAGTCCCCTCGTCTCGAGGAATCTTCCCAATATTCTTGGTTATCTTAACAATGCTGTAGTTTGGATAGACTCCACTCATCCTCTCATTTCTAATTCCTCTCGTCCCAGTGCTAAACCTTTGCTGACTGTATCAAGATCCCTAATTCGAATTGGTATCATCGTCACTTTAATTTCACACAGTTTTTTCAGTTCCCTAGTAATGTCGAAATACTTATACTTCTTTTTGATTTCTTTCAGTTTTACTATGGGATCCGCCGAGACAGCACAGTCCACAATTCTGCAAAATTTCTTTTTTTGTTGTTGATTATTATAATGTCTGTTTGTCTGGCTGAGATCAGGTGATCCGTCAGCATCTCAAAATCCCTGAGAAGCCTGTCCATCTCTTTCACCATTAAAAATGTTGGATTGTTCGCATGGTCAAATTTCAATTTCTTGCACAGTTCCCGGTGGAACACCTTGCCCAGTCAGTCGTGTCAGGTCTTTTTTTTTTTTCCCGTGCTAATTTGCTGCATTCACTTATAATGTGATTAATTGTTTCGTCTCTATCACAACGTAACTTACATGTACTGTTTCGTTATGTCTTATCTACTCTTGCTTTGATATGATTGGTCCATACGGCTTCGTTTTATGCTGCTATTTGAAGAAATTACGTTTGTCTTTTTGGTTTTCCTTTTATTAGCTACGATCACGTTTTCTCATATGAGATGTCTCTTGTTATCCGTTTAAAACGACCATTGAGGGTTTTTTTCCTTTACTTTTTTAATTTTCTGGTTATTTCCCTTCTGTTGATCCTAGTGTAGTCAATATTATTTCAGGTTTCTGTAATCAGTCTCCCTCCCTGATTTCTATATAGTCTTCTAGTCGTTGTATCGATGCGTTAATGCTATCTTCAATTCTGATAAGTCCTCTTCTTCCTTCTTTTCTTGAAACATATAGCCTGTAAAGGTCATAACTGAGATGTAAGAACTGATGCATGATCGTTAAATTTCTTCTTCTGCGGTCCATTTGTTTAAGGTCTTTTCTGGGCCACATTAGAAATGGTCTTGGATATCTTACGAGGGAGACTGCCCAGGTATTTATTTCTTTTATAAAGTTCCTACAATATAGTTTTGTTTCGAATTGTTATGTCGTTCTCCTAAGATACTTGATTTTTATTTTTCCTTTCGTCTGAACTTGTTTGATGGTGACAGCTTTCAATATTCCCAAGTATTTGTATTTTTTTTCCCCCGACTGTTGTAATTTTTTCATGGTTTGTTAGGGCTGTCCCTTCCGCCATATATCATTTCCAGCTTTTCATTATTAGCATCGCGCATTTTAATAAGCCAAATTCCATCCTTAACATACATATAAGAGTTTTCCACACCAGGGTTAGCTAATAGTTTTTAACTAGAGTTTCGGTGACAGCAAGTCTTGATAAGTCCCTCGCACTTTTCTCATTATTCTTCTACTTACTCTCCTATTCGTCTTAATATCATTGCATTTATCAATGTGAGTTTTTCAAATATTTATCTGTGTTACAGATATCATTGTAGGAAATTGAATCAGTGACCGAAGATCAAATCCTAGATAAGGTTGTTTGTGTTTCACGTAGCACTAATGACATTGAAAAAACAATGAATCTATCTCTACCAGCAATCGTTAAATAATAGGATACATTGCATTTTACAACTTTGGTAAGGCAGGGAGTCAATGAGGAGAAGTACCGTTAATTCAAACCATCTCTACTTAGCAAAAAAATCGACCTTATTTCATATCCTATTCGTTTTAGGTTTTGGGTAAATAAATATATTTCAAACGTGTCAGCAATCCATTTCATCGACTCATGCTCACAGACATTTTTCCAGGAAACGGGATTGACCTGGATTTCCTAGCGACCTTTCAAGAGATATGATGCGGATTAAAAATAGGTAGTCTTTTACCATTTGAAGAACACAGAAAGGGTTTTATGGAGAAGAAAATCTCTTGAGCACTGCAAAAATATATCCCTAGAATATCATGAGATCCATGCTTTTATAAAATCCAATAGGAGATCGTGTATATTTATATTTTATGTCACATTTTTGGAAATGATCTGTTGTGTAGTGGTTATCGTCATAGGAAATGGACACGGTGACTCGAGTTCAAATCTTGGATGACGCTGATTGCATTTATTATGGAACTAATACCCTAGGAAATGTATGAATCCATTTATCTTCCCTTCTGCTATAGACAAATGGTAAGAGAGATCGGGCTCTTCAGTCTTAGTTAACCAACCTGTCTAGTAAATGAAAAAGTCTGAATTGAAACTCATTAAACCCCATTCAAAAATAAACCTCATGTTGCATCTTGCTCGTATGGAGGGCTTGGTAAAAACGTTCATTTTAAAAGTACCTAATAGTAATTATGGTTATAATCTGGTTAAGTTAAGTTTGATAAAGTCATTTGGTTTAATGCTCCATCAAACCTTGTTGGTTATTTAGTGTTGAATCCCGTTTATGTAAATACACACACACACACACACACGCACACACACACACACACACACACACATATATATATATATATATATATATATATGTGTGTGTGTGTGTGTGTATGTGTGTGTGTGAATCTATGTGTGTGTGTGTTTATTAAGAGAATAGTTTTCAGTTTCCTCCATTTATAAATGAATTAAAGCTCGTTTGTTTTAAGTAGGGCTATTGTTTGCACACACAAAAAAGAATGGTAATTTCTTGTTGCATTCAGTTAAACAGTTTCGGAAATTACAATAAAAACTAATAGTTCACTTGTTCGCTGATAAATTGTTTATGTATAGTAAATGATTAAACAGTTCTATTTGACCCATACATACGACACAAACAGGTACTACCATTATGGGACAGAGTGAACTTGGAAGTAATGGTATTGACAGGGGATTGTACATTCACGAGAGCTCAAAAACTAGAACCTCATCATCAGATGGTTATCTAGACAGGACACATGTTGTCGGAGGTCGTACACCTCTACAGATTTGCAATCGCCGTTTTCAACTGATCCAACCGAATGTACTGATTTATAATCTGATTAAAAACTTGCATTTTAGTGCCATACACAGGAAAGCACCACGCCGAGTATAACCCCTCTGCAGTGGACACAGTGAGGATGGTGGTAAATGAGTATATTTTGAAAATCAGGTCATTATTTGTTTATTTGTTTGTTTGAATTTTATTTTTATACTAATAGACAGTTCTATTTCAAGCATTTCCGGTTAACATAAGAAGAGTTTCAATGTCAAAATCGGTTATTTTTTTCAAATTATTCAGTTCTATTTCAAACTGTTCAGTTTAGCATAATTACCCAGTTTAAACGTCAAAACATATCTATTTGAATCAATTCAGTTTATCATAAGCCCTTTTTAGTTCTATTGACCCATACATAGAACCCTATCAGGTACTACCACTCTGGGCCAGAGTGAACCGGGGAGTGATGGTAATGAAGGTGCTCAGCATCTCTCAAAACTGCATACCATCAGATAATTTAGTGTCATATCAAGAATACTCATTGGGGTGGGGTCTTACCCCTCTGCAGAGAATCAGTCGGTGTATTCCACAGCCACTGCTGACTGGACAATCAGGACATTCAAATGTACTCATAAAGATTTGGTTATAGCTTTAGCTCAGCGAAAATATTAGACTTTAAACCGTTATTAATGAATACTTCCATCATCATTTAACAAATATGTTGTTCACTCAGTTAAAATGTAATATTACAAGGTAAATCATTAATAAGTATTGTCTGTGCTGGGCGAATATTAACTAGTTTCGATTTCCTGGTTTTATAACATATCAACTACGTGGGTTATTTCATTTCAAAGCCATCTTTATAGAAGAACAGAAGTAGTATTATTTCATCCACAACAAAGAGGGGTTAATACCTTCTACAATACTTTAAACACAAAAAGAGGCGTAATAGGGTGAATGTTTTTTTCTAACTCGCTAACTTCAATTCACTTTCATCACTTAAGCATATTATAGGACGGTTACTCTCAAGATTACCATATCATATTTACCAACCCCTCCGCTCGAGCAGGATATGACACAAGGTCAATTTTTAAGCGGAGTTTAACAGGTTTGAATTCTGAGTTTTCCTTCTCCTTGAATAGTTGCCTCACCAAGGCTGAAGAACTTAGTCTGCCCTACTATTTACCCATAGCTGGAGGGAGAATACTTGGATTCATATCTTTCCCAAGTGTATCAGTGCTATGTGAAATGCAATCAGTCTCGTCCAGGATTTAAACTCGTGTCACCGTGTCTATTTCCAACGACGATAACCATTACACCACGGACACCTCCTTTCCTAAGACGATAACTATTACACCACGGGCATCTCCACGGTAACTCTCAGGATTATGATTGCTGCTAAACCAGGAAAAATTATTGCTTCATCTTAATAATTAAAACTACACGGATTTTTTTAAATGTCTCTCCTCTCTCTCTCTCTCTCTCTCTCTCTCTCTCTCTCTCTCTCTCTCTCTCTCTCTCTCTCTCTCTACATGCGACCATATTGGCTATCCGACAAAAATCTTTAAGTCGTGTAGACTGCATTAATAATTTGTACAAAAGTGATGAGTGTGAATTTTTGAAGTTCAACGAGTACTTGTTTGTCCATTAGTAAGTGTTTATAAGAGAACCTCAGTGATGATTTTGCCTGTACTCCTCCGGTTGTGCCCACCGTGTCTTGATCTTCTTACTTGGATAGATATTAGACCAAAGATAAATGGCTGCCCAATTGCTATTTTAATGAATCCTGCTTCCACAATGTTTTGCAAAATAGCAATCAGCATCTTTGTGTAGTTTCTTCTTTCATTCTTCTCCGAGTAAGTAGTGCAGTTATACAGTAGTACTGACTAATCAAGAATTATGAATAATTATCGTTTTATCTTAACAGAGAGAAATGATGTTCGCATGATCGGTAACTTGTTACTTGCAAACTATTCTTTTTCTAATGCGTATATTAACATCGCTTACAGTCAATGAGGTATTGTTAGTGGAGTATGCTTACTGGTCTACTTATTTCGGTGACTTGCTGGTTAATGAGAAAATGCCATGATCTTGATTAAAACTCATGAATTCTGTTTTATGTAAGACGACGTAGAGACAAATACCTCAAGCTGTCTACTCCAGGACTTGCAGCAATTATTCGATCTGAACAGGTGTTTTTCCAAGAAACTATCAATCGTCTCCATAGTTTGCAATAGCGATAGCTTTAGTTTGTATGTAGGAAATACGTCAGAGAATGATTGGGATAAATCAGACTGATTGCTTTAAATTGCATTCAAGAGATCGATTTTCAATGTCTGACTGCATCGGTTGTATATCTAATTGTTGTAGAAGAAGTACTGTCAATCAATATTTTTCATACGTTACATATTATGAAAGTTTATATTTTTTTCTTATTTAAGTTGGATCTTATCACAGCTGATATGGGTTGTAGGATTGCCAACAGCGTTTTAACTCGCTTTAAAAAAAGTGACGATGCAAGAGAAATGTGATAAAATGCAATTTCAAGGAAGACGATGAATGATTAGACTAGATCAATTGGTGGTAGTAAAATGTGCATTCGACGAGAATGACCATTGCCAAAAATTGTCCTTGCTAAATGTCCAAATAAAGAGTAAACATTTTGTTCTTCCTGAATGGTAAAGAATTAAGAATCGCTTAATATTCAAAATACTACAGCAAAAGTGTATCGAAAATATGGCACCGATGGTATTTCCACCCTCGATTAAGAGATAAATTACTTCATTCTCATATATATATATATATATATATATATATATATATATATATATATGTGTGTGTGTGTGTGTGTGTGTGTGTGTGTGTGTGTGTGTGTGTGTGTGAGTGTGTGTGTGTGTGTGTGTTTAATGTTTTGACAAGTTTGAGTTAAGAACGCAGAAGATTCCGTTTTAAAGATGTTATTATCTTTTCTATAGTTTTCTGGAGTTTTTTGTATCACACACACACACACACACACACACACACACACACACACACACACACATATATATATATATATATATATATATATATATATATATATATATCAAAGTATTTTGTAATTTCCTTGTAGCATTGCACATTTTTTTTATTTTATAGCATTGAATTAATTTAGAGGGCTATTGCAATGCTAACATAATAATTATTTGAGTCTAATTAATTTCAATGTAAAACTTCATCGTCAGAGACATTTTTTTATAAATGAACACGAAGTTGAAGTTTCAAATTTTTTTAACGTTGTAACCATGGTGCCACGTGGGAGGTCTACACGCCACGCGGAATAGAAGAGTCTTCCGTTGTCCTAATTAATTTCATTTTCTTTTATTTCATTTAATTTATTTTAATTCTTAATTTTTCTAAAACTTAAGTATATATTAAGAATATGCACGTTAATTAATAATATATTCAGTATTTGATTCTAACCTTCTATTAATCTGAGGGTGTAACGTTCTATTGCTTCTATTTTAATGGGAAAATTATTATCATTATTATCTTTGCATTGAATTAAATATTTATGGAATGAGGATGCGCATATCTTGAGGTGTTCTTTAATTCTGACGTGTAGGGGTCTGATTTTATTTCATATATAAAAATTATGGCATTTTAAGCAAAATGCCCTAATTTTTATATAGGAATTAAAGAACACCACAACACACGTGACCTCATTCCATAGATATTTAATTGAATACAAAAATTATGTTAATAATTTTTCTATTAAAATAGTTCGTAATGTTGGTAATCTCAGAATTAAGGAAGCTTTATTAGTAAGTAAGTTACACCTTCAGATTAACAGAAGTTTAAGGTTAAATATTAAATATATCATTATTTAACATGCATATTTTAAATGTCTATTCTATTTTTAAAAAAATAGAATGAAAAAATAAATTAAATGAAAAAAAATGAAATTGATTTGAAGTACTGAAGACACGTCACGGTGTTTAAAGAACCCACGTGACACCATGTTTACAACGTTCAAAAATATTTGAAATTCCAACCTCTCTTTCATTAATAGATAAAACCTATCAGACCATAAAGGTTTACTCTGATATTAATTAAACACAATAATTATTATCTCGCATTGCAATAGCCAACTAAATTAATTCAAAAAGATTATATATATATATATATATATATATATAACGAATACAACTATGGAAACAATATTTCGAGAATTTACTCAGAAGCCCTCAGAAAGTTAAGCATGAACCAATCATGAAAATGATTAGTAAACAATTAGACAACAAACTAGGACTGTTTATGCAAGAACTCGACTCAATACTAAGAAAAATTAAAAGTAGAAAAGCAGCTGGGTTTAATGACATACCCCCAGAAATATGGAAGACCAGAGAATTCGACAACATTCTACTCCAACACTGTAATGCCGTATATAATCAAAACACAATAGACACATGGACAAAGAGGTCCATCCTCCCTTTCCCCTAAGAAGTGTGACCTCGGATTAGCCAAGAACTACCGAAGTATAACACTTACATCATTAGCGGCCTAGTTATACAATGTTCTGCTACGCAAGCGCATTTAATCCAAAATTGAGAAGATACTTAGGAACAACCAAAATGTCTAAAGGAGAAAACGATCAACATCGTCACAAATTTTGACTATCCATCGAATTCTAGGTGTACGTGCAAAAACCCTAAAGGCAACAATATTATTAGTCGACTTCGCCAAGGCCTTTGACTCCATAGACAGAAAAAAGATGGAACAAATACTATTCGCCTACAGCCTACCCAAAGTAACTGTCGCAGCAATATGATGCAGTATAGAAATATAAATTTAAATATCCGCTCTTCTGATAGAGACACCGACCATTCGGCATTGTTGCTGGCGTGGTACAAGGAGACACATTAGCTCCATACATCATTGTCATCTGTCTACACTACGTGTTTAGAATGTTTATTGATAAAATGAAAAACACAGGTTTTCAAGCTGACAAAGGAAAGAATCAGAAGTTACCCAGCACAAACAATTACAGATGCGCCGATTATATAGCACTTCTGGAAAATACACACGCCCAAGCTGAAACCCTGCTACATAGTCTGGAACGAGCTTCTACTGACGTAGGCCTCCATGTCAACGCAGACAAGACGGAATACATGTACTTTTATCAAAGAGGCGACATCTCCACATTTAACGGTAGTTCTCTGAAACTAATAGACAAGTTCACCTTCCTAGGAAGCAATGTCTTATCAACCAAGACAGACATCAACACGCGACGAGCAAAATGGACAGCTATCAATAGAATCGTTCATATGGAAGTCACACCTGAACAATAAAATAAAACGCATTTTTTCCAGGCAGTGGTCGGTCATATCGATACTCTTGTATGGATGCACTACATGGACATTAGTAAGACGTGTTAAGAAAAAACTTGACGGCAACTACACAAGAATGTGGCGATCAATATTGACCAAGACCTGAAGGCAGCACACCAAAAAGCCGCAGCTGTACGGCTACTTACCTCACATCACGAAAACTATCCAAGTTAAACGAACCTGACATGCGGGACACTCCTGGAGAAGCAGGGACTAACTCATAAGTGACATACTCCTGTGGGTCCCTTCACATGGACAAGCAAAGGTAGGTCGACCAGCTAGAACCAACATACATCAGCTCTGTGCCGATACAGGATGTAGACTTAACGACCTACCGAGTATGATGGACGATAGAGAAAAGTGGTGGGAGAGCGTCAAGGGGATCCGTGCTGGTGGTGTGAAAGGATGACTGTGAGGATGATATATATATATATATATATATATATATATATATCATGGGCGGAGATGGAACTATGCTACTCGTGCCCGGCACGACTGTGACTGCTGACGCCTGTCTTGGGAAGAGAGAGAGGGACTGAGGGAGAGAGAGAGAGGGGGGAAAGCAGATTTTAGCCGTCGCCGACGTCATCATCATCGCTATGGTAAATGTTGGTTAAACGGCGTGTTTTAATTCTTTTTTTTCACTAACAGATCTCTATTTCTTAAATGAATGTTGCATATATTACATTCTGTAACTAAAATTTGTTTATTAGAATACATTTTCAACAAATAATCTTTATTTTAAGCGAAATTGAAACTACTAGCTGTGCCTGTGTATATTGTCATCAATTTCTTTATTCTAATAAACATATTTTTCTCGTCATAGTAATGAACATCTTCTCTTTTCTTCTATACTTTTGAAAGGAAAAAAAAAATTATCTTATCTACTGTATTAACAAGACTACAAATTATATAGTGTCTTGATTGTTTACAAAAAAACCACCATGCAAGGTACGTTGGTCAATCTGTGCTATACAATGGAGAATCACGCAATAGAAACTATGATGACTTACTTTGGGTCCACGGACCACGGGTTGTGAACTGAAGTTGACAGAGGGCGGGGTGGGCACGAGTAGCAAAAATAGGCTAGAGTCGCCACTGATATATATATATATATATATATATATATATATATATATATAAAACAGTTCATATTGTTTTACGTTCCCTCCCTGAATAAAAGGCACCCCTGAACATTTTTGCTGTGGCAAAACACCATCACTTTTTATTAAAAAGGTAAAACTTATCCCGATTTATGTCTTTGTGTTTGTATAGGCGTGGCCATTAGAAAGGTGAGAGGTGAGCGACAAATGCAGATTCTGGGTGAGCCTAAGTACTTTTTGAAAAAAACCCTCGTATATATATATATATATATATATATATATAGTGTTACATGAATAGTTCTTCTTGTAAATATATAAAAACGATTTTCATGAGGAGACGTTTAAACGTAAGAAGTTATACGAAAAATATTTGTTTGACATAATTTTCTAGCCATCATATTGACGAAAGTATTGAGGTTGATTTGACATAAGCATGCATGAGTAAGCTTATATTTTACAATGCAAGCAAAGTAGAAGTATATTCAGGGACTCCAAAACCAGCCATATATCTCTCATGACCCACTAGAACGGAATAAAAAACAAAAAATGAGTCATGTGGTTGAGTATGTTGGCGGGGTCGCTAAGTGTTTTTAGCCCAGAAACTATGTCTCTAGAGAGCTTTTGATGCTTTTTTTTTTTGCCTTGAAGTATTTCTGCTGTTTCATGGAAAGTAGTTGTACCAGTTGGCTTAGAAATGTTCAACGTCAAAAGATGAAGGGAATGGATTTTTTATTAGATTATTTATTGAAAAGGCAAATATACGTAAAAAAACGATGTCACAAGGGTGTTAAACTGAAATAAGATTATTTGGAATAGCTTGCACGTTTAACATGTAAATTCAATGTAGAATTCGTCTAAATGGCAGAATAAATTCAAATAATAAGATAAAAAGATTATTCAAATGATTTGTTAATCCAAAATATTTGGCACTATTCCAGAGATCAATTTTTTATCATTTTTTTTATTTAGGAATATAAAATTTAATTAATCATTTACTTATTTTTCAATTTATCAATTAACTTATCTATTTATTGTCTATTTGTAGATAACTTATTATTTGTTTGTTTATTTATTATCATTAGCTTATTAATTATTCAAGTTTATTGATTCACGATTTTAAACCACTTTTATTTGCATGAATAGACCCTACAATATGAAAACTTTGTGCTACATGCCATAATAATTGTTTACAAAATATTTCTGTCTTTATTGTCACAACAATTTTGAATTGTGTATGTGTGTGTGTGTGTGTGTGTGTGTGAGAGAGAGAGAGAGAGAGAGAGAGAGAGAGAGAGAGAGAGAGTCAACTGTTAAGATTGACACTATATAATCTTAACCCACGTGGTGATTCTTGGTTCAGAGCCCTACATATTACTTCTGCTTCTGCGAGTCTCTCGTAATTGGATATTCATAACGCCCACCTATTTTGCTTCTGGTTCTCAGGTTATATTTTTTCCCGCTGTCCCCTTGTTTTCAGTGGTGGAATATCCTGTTTAGAAATCCACGACTAACATTCTGGCAAATATCAATATGCAATGTTTGCTTCTGCTCAGATCCACACTCTTCTTAATTCAACACTTTTTGTTTACAATTTATTCAATCTGACTCTATTTTTACATCAGTTAAAATATATCGTAAAAATGTCCTTATTTTCGAAGGATTTGATTGAATGTTCGATTGAAATATATAAAGCATTAGCGGACTGACATCATTCAAACAAGTTTCCGGAATTTTAAACAATCTAAATGAAATATTGAGTTATATGACACATATTCGTCAGCATTAGAATCAGATTTTACTTCTAACATTGAACAGAAGAAAATGAAATAAACATGAATGTGTTATTCATCTTACTCTTTACATATCTTATTCCTTGAAACTGAAACTGAATTTGTGTAACAGACATATTAGTTGTTTGATAACTACAATATCAATATGATATAATTCTTACTTGTCAATTAAATTCTTAATGTTCTCACAAATGAGATTATTTCATTTGTCTTTATTCTTATATAGTTTCTCGAGTAGATAAGAATTTTTTATGACATACACCTGAATATACAACTTCGTTTCACCTTTCTTTCCCCTTCATAATTTTATTCAATAAAATCAGATAAAATTGCTGTTCAACTTTTTTTTGTTATTAACGGAGTGCTTTATAATAGGGTCATATTGAGCATTTTATAGAAACACTCCATGTCACACTGGTTGCTTATACACAGTGTTTTCTGTCAGACAAACGAAAGGAGCAATGGAATCTACTTAGAACCAACCCATACAGAAGCTCACTTTACTTACATGGAACTATTAGCGAAGAATGTTTGAGTTGATGTAATACACATATTCTTTTAAAGACAGAGCCAGAAAAAGAGAGGACGTGATCACCTTGATCCGCCGACCATTATTACTATGGAGAAGAATAAAACTCTTCAAAAATCATGCCTTGGCAGCAAGACAGGTAAAAATCGGAAGAAGACAGTTTCAATTCGATGTGTTGCAGTTTAGTGTCACATTGCTTGGCATATCTCATCAAATCTTGGGGTCCTGACAAGGATAATATACAATAAAACTGTACATTGTGAAAGATACACAAAAAGTAAGGTATATATGTGGTTGTAGCAAAATATGTATCATATAGAAATAACTTTATGCATACCCAAAACTTATGCAAACAAATATACTTGGTGCTTCAGTAATCACGCAGAAGCTATTATGGATTTTACAAACACAAAGTCTAGAAGACGACCGCTTAAGTACGGGAGAAATCTAATAACAAAGAACGGAAAAATTCTTGGGTTTACATCGGAAGGACTTGACAAAACGGGGCGAAAGAAGGACATGTGTAGACAAATATACAAAAGAAAGGCTTGTAAAATCTTAATAATAATAATAATAATAATAATAATAATAATAAGAAGAAGAAGAAGAAGAAGAAGAAGAAGAAAAGCTATTGTTAGCATATTCCAAGCGACAAACAAGTGAAATCTCCCGCGAGGACACTTGGGCATAGCTAAGAAAGGGAACCCTTTAGAGAGAAACAGAATCTCGTCCATTAACAGCACAAAAGAACGCCATAATGAAAAACTACGTTAAAGTAAAATAATGATAAATGTAATAATGCGTTCGTATACTAACGCATAAGGATAAATAACTATTATATGATATATAGTTTATCGTAACAATTTCTATCTAATAATAAAAATAACCACTTTTTTGTACTCAGCTCGCGTTAAGCATTACAATAAAATTCGACAAACTTTTGCTGAATTTTATTGTTTCAAGTGTTCCTATCTTATACTAATAATGTGTTCGCACATAAATGGTTTCGAATAACTATTCCGAAGTAAAATAATAATAATTTGTTTTGACACAGCTATATAGATTAAGCTATTTCAAACAAATACAATTGGATATTGACTTGAAGACACTGTTGATATATGTTGATACAGTTACGGAAGACGGAAAATTTAAACGAAAATCACAGGAAATATACCTGGTACCTAAAGTAAACAGGATGTTGGTGTTCCTGGTGAAAATGCCACGTAAATTGCGTGGATTGCATGTTGTGTATATATCACTTATTCTCATGGTCAAATATAAATTTTTTGCACAATTCCTAGTTGATCACATTCCCCACCTAGTCATTTCTTATCCTCTACTTTTTTTCGCAATTTTACTACATCGCTCATTACGTGATTAATGGTTTGGTCTTTATCGCCACATAATGTATATTTGCTATTTTGTTGCGTCTTATCTATTTATGACACTGTTTTTGCTTGTGTTAGAAACGATTCAGTTTCTCACATAATGTGTCCCTTTCTTAGCCATGTACTTGTCTTCTGGAGTGAAATTTCGCTTATTTGTTACTTGAAATATACGTATTTGTTTCCCCATTTTTGTTTCTTAGATATTGTTTGTCTGTTGATCTTAGCGTTGATTTGTTACGTAATTGAACGGCTCATAGGAAAGGGAAATTGGAAAAAAAATTAAATAAGAAAAAGCAGACAGTCTCTGAACGGCAAGTTGACCCTTGAGTGGTTGAGAACAAAGCACTCTTTCTAGATAGACCAGTCACAGGTGAATAACAACTGTAATTAAAAATTTCTAAGAGAAAACCCGGGGGTTCAATATCTTATGTTTAAGTGTCGAACCACCGGAAACTAATATATTCCTCTCTTTAACGAGACAAGCAGAAGTAAAAGGGAGACCCAAGTTTGAGTGACCAGATTCAAGCGGCCGGGGTAGAGGGAAGTCAGGCCTCAGTTTTATTCAAAGAGACGCCATGATCTCTTAAAAGAAATATTAACCAGTATTTCTCTCTCTTTTTGGACAACTCATGGGAGCGAGCCAGCTATAAACCCTAAGGAAAAATGCTAAAGTGCTCGTGTTGTCCTTGTATATCAACCTTTGAATCTTTCAACAAATGCCAGAGTAACCACGAGTCACATCTGTTCCTGCTAGCTACTTATGCCTATGCCTACGCTACAGTTTGTGTTGTTTCTGGTCGCTGTTATTTTTCTCTCTTTGTTCTTTTGTACGTAGTCTTCGAGTCGTTGTATTGATGTATCAAAGGTATTCTTAATGCTGGTGAGTCATGTATCTCCTTTTTTACGGTCACAATTCTCGAGTGCTTGGCAGAGTCATTATGATGTATTGCCACTTACAACTATACGTATAAAATAATGACGAACGAATACACTTCTTTAGAAAAATATACCTCGCACACTTTATTCGAAAGGGTTACGAAAGGGTTGTGTGTGAGAGGTGAGTTGGAAACTGAACAGACTGCAACATATTGACCCCAAGTTCCTCTGACTATAGCAGCACTTCTTCCTCATTCTGTTGGGCTGCTCAACCTGGGGTCCTGAGGGCCCAGCCCTCTGCTGGGAGCTGGTTCTCACTGCTTCGAACTGCAACTCGAACTTCAACTGCAACTAACCCCAACAGACCCAACTCTCCGTGGCACCGAGTTATATAATTGTTTGACCACCACCTGCTTCCTGTGGCGTCGCAATTGCACCGAATTCAACCCGTCCACGATCAAGGTGATACCCTGATATCATCGACCGGACGCACATGTTATTTACATAGGTTTATCTCTTAATTGACAGCTCAGCCGAGTGTCAATATGCATCAATTAGTTTTCTTGTTCTCTGCTCCATTTTCTGAAGTTCTTTCCTCGTCCACTTCACGAATGGTCCAGAGTATCTTAGAAGAATAGCCCAAGTGTTTATAACTTTGATGAGATTTCTGCAATATAGTTTGGCTTCGTGTAGTTTTCTCGTTCTCCCGAGGTATATATTTTTTCTTTCATTTCCGCCTTTTTGAAGGTGTCCGCTTCCAATATTCCTAAGTACTTGTAAGTTTCCTTTTCTCCGAGCGTTCTGATATTTTCTTGCTCTAGTAGTTCTTTTTCTTCTGTTAATTGTCTTTTACACTTTCTTATCATCTGCATGGTACATTTTTTCTCTGCCAAATCCCACCCTTATATCCATACTGTATACCCATCTTATATTCCATAATTCTCCCTGCTCTTTGGATAAGTTCATGGATTTCTGCAGTTTTTCGCTTTCTTTTGCTTTCACTCTCTAAGCTAATAGAACAGCAAAATCTCCTCGTTGTAAAACCCTTTTCTCTTTAATAATTAAAATTAGTCTGATCTTCTGGTGGGGACTGACTGTTATATTTACGTCTAAACATCACAGGAAATATTCTAGAAATTTACTAAGCTTTTTGCTTAGATTTAACACAAGCCTTAGTGAATGGGGCATCCAATGAGACTCGAACTCACGCACGAAAGTTTGCTAGTCTAGTTTGCAACCATTACTCCACTCGAGGCGCCCACAGGGAATATTGTATGTCTTATTTTCCATGACATATCCTGTCTTGTTAATATATCATGTATAAGTCTTTTCAAATTATTGTCACTTACATAATTTTCATCGGATGACCGTACCCATCTAGTCATGATTGTATATGTATCTCTTTTCTTCTGGTATTCATCACAAGCCAGCACTAATTATTCTCTTTAATCTGAGATTATCTAGATTTTGCACAATTAGCTAACACTCCTTATTTTAGATTATTATTAAGAACAATTCTGTATCTCTTTTCACTTTTCCTCTGCGTTGCCATACTTAGTTTATCTCATTAACAATTTTCGTAGTTTATTTGTCGAAGTATACATTTAATTGTTTTTCTTCTCAGTTTTGTTTTCTTGGTTTTATATTCTCTGTTTTCCTTTTTATTGATGTGCAATTTTAAGCAATCATTATATAGACAAACAAGGAAATTGTAGAGTATTTCTCGTTGTTTACCTTTAGAAAAGCCAACATTCGCAGAATGAAAACTGGATCCACCATGATGACTATTAAAAGAGCATCTGCTGATCATCGGCTTATGCGCACGTTTCTTTGAAAGAAATTGTGACATTTTGATGGGTAATATATTGGAGCTATACCAAAACCAGCTGTTGTTTATTATCTACGGTCCTATCTCAGCATTCTTCCAGGAAATTAAGCTGGTCTATTATCTGCGCCATGAAAAGAAGGCTTCATGTCTTCTACCTTAATGGAAACTATAGGTTTGTATGAACAGGCTTTTACAAGGATATCTTTTAGTGATAATTATTTATATTCACTCATTCCTTACACCTCATATTGACTTTTTTCTGTCGCTTTATACGGAGGTTGTCTTAGATATTGAGGTATATGTTCGCTTCTGACATGAAAACATGATTCCATGATTCTTTTTAAATAATTTGGATTAGATTAATTAAAAAGCTTTTAAAAGGTTACTTATCAAGGAATAAAGAAAGACACCGACATTTATTTGGGAAAACATAGTTGTAAGAAAAACTCAACCATCGGAAAAATTATCTGTTAGATTTTTAGCTTATTCTTTGCTATCTGACTGATTGACTTTTAGATATATCTATATATAAAATTTGTTTCTTCATCATTTCAAGAGAGAGCTGGTTGGAAGCACCTGAAGTTGTTTTTTCTCATCGCTTGACTTCTCAAAACAACATAAAACTCTTTGAATTATTTTTTACTCCTCGTGAGGTTTTCACATAAAATTTAACCGGTAGTAATTCATTGGAGTCTGAGTAACAGCAAGTATCAACAGGTATTCAGAACTCTTTTAAGTATTCTAGATGATCTTAACTGTGATGTGATATGTTTAGTCTCAAATCTAATTCAGATCTCTAATTCCTCTATTTTCTTTTCCCAGGCTTTAGAGTCAATTCCAAGTATACCATCTACAATTGGTATTAAAATCACTTTCATATGCTCTGACTTTTTCAGCTTTTTTCCACACTAGAATTATTCTTATCGGTAATGTAATTGATAGCAAGTTTCCTCAGATCACCTGGAATATTCTAAATATCTAAGTCGATTTTAACAGTGTTGTTATATAAAAATTATCGAGCCTTACGCTTATCTCAGGATCATGCCATATGATTTTTTATATTCTTGGAGACTGGTCTAATGTTTCCTACTGAGACAGATACAATCGTCCATTTACCACTACGTTTTTCTCTCTCTGGAAACGTTCAAATATTTTCAAATGGTAATATTAAGTGTGATAACATTGCATTAACAATTCTCATTTAGTTACAATATTTTAAGAGACAATATATACGTCATCATCATCATCATCATATCGCGCTGGTAGCACGGATATCCCTGACCCTCTCTCGCCACTCCTCCCTATCGTTCATCGCCCTAGGTAGGTCTTCAGGACAACAGCCTGTATCCTCATAGCTGCTGAATGTACGTTCGAGCTGGTCGTCCTGCTTTTGCGCGGCCATGTGTGGGGATCCATAAGAGTACATCTCTTATGAGTTCATCTCTGCTTCTCCAGCTGTGTCCTGCATGTCTGGTTCGTCTAACTTGAATAGTTTTCGTGATAGGGGGCAGGTGGCGGTACAGTTGGTGTCTTGTGGGGTGCTGCTGCCAGGACTTGTTCAGGATTGCACGCAGCATTTTTGTGTAATTGCCATCCAGTTTCTTCTCCAGCCGTTTTGTTAGCATCCATGTAGTGCATCCATATAGCAGTATCGATGTGACCGCTGCCTGGAAGAAGCTGCGTTTCATTTTATCGGTTAGGTCTGATTTCCATATAATCGATAGCCTATTGATAGCTGTCCATGCTTTCGTTAGCCTCGTTTCGATGTCCTTTTCGGTTGATTCGACGCTGCTTCCTAGGTACGTGATACATTATCTTAAAATAATCTGTTAGACGCAGGAATGGGACGACCACTAGTGGCCAGAACGAAGTTGGAGAAAAACAATGAAGAAGTGACAGTACACACTCAAGATTTGCAAAACGAGACCCTCAGAGTTCCCTGGAAACGTTTTCCTCGTGAATATATATTTTTTCTACCAAGAATTTGGTGAAACTGTTTATTGAAAGGTAAATATTTTCATTGAATTACCAAATGTCGCCTAATATTTAGAACCATTTTGCAGTTTCAGGGTGTGTAGTACAAACAAAATATTCTAAGTTAAAAAATTTTTTGTATACATGTACACAATTTTATTCCTTAGAATGAAAGAAAAGAGGAAACGTATAAGAACAATGTATTCGATGAATTTATTCATGAAAATATTTCCATAGTTAATATGTTAATAAGAAAAAATATAATTAGAAAAATATATGGATACAAAAATACTGTCTCCCCGGACACATTAAGAAAATCGATATTTAAAAAAAAACGATACTTTTGGAAAATATTTCAAATGTTGTTCAACTTGAAAAAAAATAATTCTGTTAAAAATGTAATGTTGAGTAAACAATAAACATTTTTTTTTTTGCTATGTTTTAAGATTTTACATCGAATATAATTCTTGTTCTAATTTGACAGTATATGAAAGAAAAATTATACTTTAAATGGGGTCGAGACAAAACAGAAGAGAACAAAAACCCTCCAGAATATAAAAAGTCAAAAAGTATCTTCCGAAGATTTAGATCAGTAATCCTCTTTTTATCTATAATTTTCAATTTCTAAAAACAATCTACGCTATATAAATATATCTTTAAAGAGGTTCTTTTTCATAATAACACATCTTCCATGAACTTAATTGGTTGCATCCGATTAGATAAGCATAAATAGTTAACGGAACTGAGTGACAATGGATTACAATATGCTGGCTGTATCCTCTAAAGAAGGGTAAGACACCACCCAGAAAATGGAGGGTAAATGTCAGAAACTAAATTGCATTTGTTGGTGAGGGTCTCTTTTTTGTAAGGATTTATTTTGCGCGACGCACACACACACACACACACACACACACACATATATATATATATATATATATATATATATATATATATATATATATATATATATATATATATTACCGACTGAACATTCTTGAGAAGGAATTTGCTTACCTGTTATCTTGGACTGAAACTTGCTCAGTGCTTGTGAGTATACACCTAAAAGATCCAGGAGAATACGAGCAATAGATTGTTTACCTTTATAAGTCGTCACTACAGGGAGAGAGGTGACGCATGTTGTTTCTCATTAGCCACTTCAAGTTTAAAGCTCAATAGCACAACAATTTTGACCTTTTCAGGTGCTGTGCGGTCTTGCGTACTTGATGATCAAATTCCTGCAGGAATGCCTGCCGGAATAATAATTCCGGTATGGCCGCTGCATAGAGCAACTATGATGTTGAAAGACCCGAAACTTGTATTGACCCCAAGAATATCACTGACGAGGTGAACTTGCGAACTCTTTGTGTCTGTGATTACAATTACAACAATAAGCATAAACATTTAACAAAACAGAATGACAATTGATTATAATTGTGACGTGGTCTACCACTGAGAGGAGAGAAATAAGGAATTTCCCCTACCCCTCCGTGTTTGAATTAACAGGCCGCCAAAAACTGACCGTTAAAAGAGGAATAAGGAATATAGGTCAACTTCGGCCGGCCTGTCGGAGAAAGTAAAGAATGTAGGTTAGGCTATCTGTATTCTGTAACCTCACCCGGGTGAAAGAGATAGTAGTCCGAACGAATCGCCTGACAGAAGATAGACGCTAAATGATTGGCCAGAATCCTAAAGCGGAAGTAGCACCCTTTTTCGTCGGCAGGAATATGAATAAAGGAGATCAGTTTAGTGGACGGAGGCCGCCATGAACTCATGGGCGAATCTCATGCTAAACTCCGGGTGAAAAAGCGGAATGAATCTTGGACAAGAAGAACTGATGCCTTCAAGCCAAAGGTGTACAAAAAAATCCCGCTTGCCCGTAAAAAAGAAAATACTCTCAGAAGGAACCCGCCAAAAAGCTAAGTATACATTAAGATTGTTTCTCCCTACACCCTTCCTAAGTACTGCAATTACATACTCTCTCTCTCTCTCTATCAATTTAAAGAAGGAAGGAAGAAAATAATAAGGAAGAAAGACATTTGTATATTTGATATTATCCGCTGATAATATAGCCGACAAATTAAATATGTGTCCGCATGTATTAAAAACCTTCTTATATTTTATATATCTCCTCGTGTTGAAATTTATTCATTGTGTTGTCTGTCTATCAAGTTGTCTTTTGCATGCTCTTTTTCAGCTTCATTCGCCTCATTTTATTCTCGCTAAATTGTCCGATTCGCCTTTAAAAATATGACACGGGAAATTGGAATTGTTGACTACGATAATTAATATTATTATATCAAAACCTAGAGGCCCATATCTTCCATTATCCTAGGGCTAGGAAGAGGTACTGGCCTGGTGGGTGGGTGTGTAACGTGAAATTTGGAAACCCCTTGCCAGCGGCGATCAGTCTAGCCCCACATTAACCCCAAAATAATCTGCCAGTTTCCCTACGCCCAAAAAGGGAATCTTAACTGGAACTTATTCTGCGTGGGATCAAGTGACAGGCTGCCTCGTCTTCACACGTGCGAGAAATAAACTCCCGTCTGGGATGAATATCTTATACCCAGTCACATAATATTCTAGTTGTGTCCTCTTTAGAAGGGTAAGATACCACCCAGAAAAAGGATGTTCAAAGTCAGAAACTCAATAGCATTTTACGTGATAGTCTAGTTTCGGAGCCCTTGCTCGTATAAAGCAGCTCATACTCTCATCACACTCAGATTTATTCTGACCCGTCACGTTATTACCCGTTCAGGTCCCATGTAAGAGTCAAATAAGTCTGTTTGAATTGACTCACATTCGATAGGATAACGTGAACGAAAAAAAAAATCTCCTAAAAAACAATTACATAAAAATGTAAATATGAATGTTTGGGGAACGTGATAACCAAAAATCTCAACATAAAACAAGTGTAGATAAATTGACATTCCTCAAAAATCAATTATAGACTTTGTATCTTACCGTATGGCTCTAACAGAACACATTACTCAAACTTTCACCTGAGGTTGGGACAATTAAATGGTTAACTCCTGCAAGACCGGATGTAAATGCTACATTAAGAATATATTTTGACACCTATTCCAGTGGAATAGGTCTGGAACTCTGTCAACTTATTTTTTCCAACTGTGAGCTTTTTCTGATAACTTTTGTATTTGCGCCTGGTACTATATTCTTACAACGAAGCGCAACACAAACATCCCGAGAGGCATATTCTTATTTTATGAAATAAATAGCTTATCCTTATTCTATTCGATAATATTATTTATTTAACATGGTTATTGAAAATTATTCTATAAAAATGATTTATGGTGTCAATTTAAAAATATTGACTCATTCAGATCTAAAGTTATTGAAAGGCCATGTAATGTGGAAATGATACTCTGAAGAGAACTGTTTGGTTGTATAAAAGTCCATCGATAAAATAATCAATGACTACAGAGTGTTTGAGTATTTGTTTATTTTGTCTGGAAGTGTATGAATATAGATTGTATAAAATGGAAATCAAATGTGAATTAATTAACAGAGTAAGCGATTAAAAAGAAAAGTCGAAATAAGCGCATCTTTATAATATGCAAATAACAGCTCCAGGAAAATGTATGATTTAATATTTGAATTCTAAAAATCATTAATAATTACGTAACATTAATCAATATGGATCTTATACACATATATATATATATATATATATATATATATATATATATATATATATATATATATACATCGCATTCTTCGAAAAATACATGTTTTGGCATGGCAAATGACGATTAAAATCATTTTAAAATGTAATCTCAATTTTTCAATTAAATGGTAAAACAGTAATTACATTATTTGTGGCGAAGGCAACTTTCTACAGCTGTAAAAAAAAAAGTAACAAAATGAAAATTCAAAAACGCACGTGCACCCAAGGACCTACAACATTATACACAATCCCACATACAACACACAGGGATATGTGGACACTAACACGCATACACCCCTGCATGTATATATCGCGCGCGCACATACACACACACATATATATATATATATATATATAACTATTTTTATATGTGTAAATGTGTTTGCGTGTCTGAGTGCTCGTGTGTGTGTGTACGTGTGTGTGTGTTAGGAAACAAATATTCAGATATGTCAAGAGTATTTGTACAGATGGAATACAATTTCACATAACAAAAGCATCAATACTTGTCCAATGAGGAATGCAGACAGATGTATAAACTGAACAAGGAAAGCTTATAGGCCATTAGTAAAATTAAACGAGACAACAATCACAGATTCTGAAACCGTAGATCAATATATTAGCTGAAAAGATCAAGGCCAATCCGCTATCAATATGATCATTTAAGAAACATGTTGACAAAATTGCAGAGAATACAAAAGATTTAAATAGCAAAGAAATTCTCATAACGAGAAAATGATTTCAAACGCGTAGTATAAATTCCAAAGTACAAAGGATTTCCTACTTGAAGTAAACAATAAACGAAATTATTATGCCAGCATCAGTCTTGGCGTGAA
Source organism: Sepioteuthis lessoniana (assembly GCA_963585895.1). NCBI lineage: Eukaryota > Metazoa > Mollusca > Cephalopoda > Myopsida > Loliginidae > Sepioteuthis > Sepioteuthis lessoniana. The sequence continues at coordinate 102,206,451 of OY757911.1, forward strand.
ATAGGCGAATCCAAAATGTCAATGAAATGAATTGATCATGTTTAGTGATGATTAAAACGCTTGCCATAGTGAATGCATATATTTTAAAAAGACTCAACAGAAAAGAATGTGAAAAAATGGAATAATAACTATTGAAACATTAAAAAATAATCATAGGTAGAAAAAAAACAAAAAAAAAAACACAAAAAAACGAAAGAGAGAAAGAGATAGAGATGACGAGAGAGAGAGAGAGAGAGAGAGAGATTTTGCACATTTTTGATGTGTCAAGGCAGATTCATATATATCACGACCTACATTAAAAATACATATATTATTATGGAACAGTCATAAATTATTTTTATCATTAATATATGTAACGTAAAATCATGGATTTGAAAAAGACCATTCAGTTCTAATTTTAAAGATCTATATTTTCGGCAAATTTACCAACATCAATTCCATACATATATCATTGAATTGATGAGAAACCCCCAAAAGAAAAAGAGGATTGGATGATTCCGAAAATTATCCCAACCCCCGCCAAAAATAGGATTCATATTGAACACCGACTGCTTAACGAAAGCAAGATATATTTTGAAAAGTGCTGTGACAATGAGGGATATTGTTGTCACATGGACATTCGTTGATATATTTCATCGAACAAAATTTCCAATATTGCTAAACATTTCTATGGAATGTAACATTATAAAGAAAATGAATGAAAGTATAGAGATTTTTGTAGAAACATTGTGCTAAATGTCTTTCACGAAACCAACCGAACATTCTTTTTTGAGTGAACTACATCTAAGTTAAATTTGCAAAGGAAAAACTAAAGGTAACAATTAAAGCCTAAACATTCATGAAGATGTGAATGCACACACACACACACACACACACACACATATATATATATATATATATATATATATATATATATTGTCATCCACAGACAGACTGTTTCATTGTATCGCAACTCTTCAGAGTGGCTAGACACGTAGGACACTTGAAGCTGAGATTGAAACCCGTTCAACTTTATGTTAGACTTTGTATCAGACCGCTCGGCCAACAAGCGTACCGCGTCAGCTAGGAAATTATAATATATTAAGTATTAGCAGCAGCGTTCGTTTGTTTACATTTTATACCTTATATATATATATATATATATATATATATATATATAAACACAGAAATCCACAAAATATTCAGAGAATGATCTTATTTATTGGTGAATAGTTCGCTAAAGTTTTACTTTTTACAAGGAACCTTTAAATATGGGTTTAAGTACGTGATTTTTTTTTCAGAATTTTATTTGAATTAAATTAATTATTCTAAAATATTTTTTAAATGGAAAAAAAAAATGAAAAAAGTTTTTAAAATGCTATTTCCTTTATTGGCTTTCAATTTCAAATATGTTTGATGCAATAAGTGGGTAAAATTTATTTTGAAAATAAGATAAAATATCAAATAATTATAAGTTTTTATCTTTGTGCTCTTAGGATAATTTTCGGAATCATCCCATCACCTTTTTCTTTTGGGGGTTTCTCATCAATTCAACTATATATGTATGGAATTGATGTTGGTAAATTCGCCTAAAATATGGATCTTTAAAATTAGAACTGAATGGTCTTTAATTTTAAATGATGATTTGACAATATACAAAAATTATTCACACATTTTCCATATCCAAAGTGCTTTACACAACATTTTAAAGTAAAAGCTCTCAAATGTTAAATGGCATAATTTTCTTGTGACAATCTTTCTAATTATGTCTTATAACACGTATATATTGTTTTACTAATAATTCGATTACGAATACAATTGAAAAATGATTTTAAAAAACTTGAATCAAAACAGTTACTAATTCTTACAAATGAAGAATATGATTAATGAATAATCCATCCAAAAACACTGAAACAAAACTATAACAGAGTGCCTGACACACCAAGTGGTGTCAAACAAAAACAATCCATCGAAAAAGAACCACAAACTTCGGCAAATGAAAACACCACACTCCCAAACGATACACAGCCATACAACCAGGAAGAAACACTATGACAAGAACAAAAGGTAAATCTAGAAAATGTAAAGAGAATCATGAGTAGTGAAAAGATTATTCTACCTTCATTAAGAAACATAGAATGGAAAACAGTGAAGATAGAAACGAATAGAATAAATCACATACTACCTTACATACCAACGAATAATATAACTGAGTTAAATGAATTAATCTATGCAGGAGCGAAATTAGTTTGTGAGAATATTGCGATCCCCTCAACAAGCACGAAGAAACCGCAAAAACTGGGATGGAGATTAGACTGGAATCGCAAATAAAAAATAAAAACTACGAAAACAAGCCCGAATGATAAAGAGAGGCGCTGAAATAAGTGGGTGGAAAAAGGAAGAGGCTACATGGGGAAAATAACAGTACAACTTGAGGAAATAAACCAGAAAGTACTGGCCAAAGAAGGAAGATTAAAGAGATATCGACAAAGGGTAAAACAACACAGACAAAAGAGGACATTCCAAAAAAACAAAAGGAAATTCTATCAACAATTAGGAGGGAGTGACACGCAAACATACCAACAACCGGATACAAAAGTAACCGAGCCATTTTGGACAAAAATATGGGAACCAAAGAAACATAACGAACATGCTGAATGGATAAACAATATTACAAGAGAGCTAGACGGACTTGAAGAAGGCCCCAAAATGGAAATACACGTCGACTTACTCAAAACAACACTAAAAAGAATATCAAACTGGAAAACGCCAGGTCATGATGGAATACATGGCTTCTGGTTCAAGAAATTCACCTCCATTCACGGAAGACTAGCACTAGAAATGAAAAGATGCTTACAAGACCTGCAAGTAGCTGAATGGATGACCAAAAAAAAAGACTACATTAATCCAAAAGGACCCTAGTAAAGGAACTGCCCCAAACAATTACAGACCCATAACCTACCTACCAATGATGTGGAAAATACTAACAGCACAAAAAAGAGAAAAGATCTACTATTCGCTAACAAGCCGCGAATTGTTTCCTGACGAACAGAAAGGATGCCGCAAAGGATCCGGAGGCACAGCAGAATCACTCTACATGGATCAACATATCCTACATGAGAGCAATACAAGACGGTAAAATCTACCTATGGCCTGGATTGACTACAAAAAGGCATATGATATGCTCCCACAAAGCTGGATACTACACTGTCTCAAAATGTACAAAATATCACATGAAGTCATGAACTTCATCGAACAGACAATGAAAACCTGGAGAGTGAAGCTGACACCTGGAGGAAGAAGCATAGCTGAAACAAAGATCCAAAGAGGCATCTTCCGAGGAGATGCACCATGGCCCTTACTATTCATAAAAGCCAGGATGCCACTGAATCACATATCCAGAAAATGCACAACCGGATACAAACTCAGCAGATCACAAGAGAAGATCAACCACCAAATGTACATGGATGAAATTAAATTATTTGCAAAAAATGAAAAAAGAACTGGAAACTCTCATACACGCAGTTTGAATATACAGTCAGGGCATAGGAATGGAATTTGGCATAGAAAAATGTGCCATGCTCGTCATGAAAAGTGGCAAAAGACATATGAATTACGGAATGGAACTACCAAATCACGACAGAATTAGGACGCTCGAAGAAAATGAAACCTACAAATACTTGGGTATCTTGGAGGCTGACACCATCAGGCAAGTGCAAATGAAAGACATGATCCGAAAAGAATATCTCAGGAGAACGCGAAAACTACCCGAGAAAAAAAACTCTTCTGTAGAAACCTCATCAAAGGAATAAATACTTGGGCTGTGCCACTAGTCAGATATTCGGGACCATTTCTCAAGTGGACCCGTGAGGAACTTAAACAAATGGACCAAAGAAAAAGAAAACTAATGACCATGCATAAGGCATTACACACAGAGACGACGTTGACAAACTATATGTATCTAGAAAAGAGGGAGAAAGAGGACTTGCCAGCATTGAAGACAGCGTTGACACATCCATACAACGGCTCGAAGATTACATAAAAAAACACGAACGAGGACTAATTACAACCATCAGAAGCGATACGGACAACACGATAAACGAAAGAATGACAACAACTAGGAAGCAAAAATGGGAAGGAAAACAACACTATGGCCACTTTAAACGTCTAATAAACAACATCTCACACAAGAAACATGGACCTGGCGAAGAACAGAAAACCTTAAGAGAGAAACGGAATCCCTCCAAATAGCAGCTCAGGACAATGTCATAAGAACGAATCATATCAAAGCGAGAGTAGATAAGACGCAACAAAACAGTAAATGTAGGCAATGCGGTGATAGAGACGAAACGATCAATCACATAATAAGCGAATGCAGCAAATTAGCACAAAATGAGTACTAGGCAAGACACGACTGGGTCGGCAAGGTGATCCGCTGGGAAATGTGCTGGACATTTAACTTCGAACATACAAACAAATGGTATATGCACAACCAGGCACCTGTCCAAGAAAATGAGTCGCATAAACTTCTATGGGACTTTAACATAGAAACGGATCACGTAATCCCGGTCAGAAGACCAGACTTCATAATAATAAAAAAAAAAAATGAATCAGGAAAATTGTCGACTTTGCTGTCCCAGCGGACCAGAGAATAAATCTGAAGGAAAGTGAAAAGAAGGATAAGTAACTCGACCTTGCTAGAGAATTAAAAAAGCTGTGGAACATGAAAGTAACGATTGTGCCAATTGTGATGGGCACAATTAGGCATAGTAACTAAAGGATTATTAAAGAGTCTGGAGGACTTGGAAGTTGGCGGACGGGTAGAGACTATGCAAACGACAGCATTCCTGAGGACGGCCAGACTACTGAGACGAGTCCTGGAGACTTGAGGAGACTTGTTATCACTCAGACCCCAGAGAAAAACCATCAGCAAATACTGATGTGAAAAAATCTAGAGGAGTAAATAATAATAATAATAATAGTCCCGAGTAACTTACACAGGGACAGCCTTGGTATTTATCCTTTTGACAAGGTTCCTGCTCTAGAGTTATATGTCGAGTAATTTCAGTCTATTCAAAGATATTCTTTTTTCTTTTTTCTTTTTTAGAAAATGAAAGAAAAAATTAAATCAGTATCAAATGAAGTATCAAATGAAAGAAAAAATTAAATCAGTATGTCAGAAGAGCCAGAAAAGTACCTGAGATAAAACTTTATAGCAGAAACCTTGTCAAAAGTTTAAATACCAGGACTTGGAAGATTCTCGGGACCATTATTGAAGTAGAACAGAGAATAATTTAAGCAAATGGACCAGAAGACAATAAAACTAATGACCATGCATAAGGCATTGCTTCCCATAGATGATGTTGGCAGACTATATGTGCCAAGAATAGAGGGAGGAAAACCACTTGCCAGCATTGAAGATAGCAGTGACACATCCATACGACGACTCGAAGACTACATTCAGAAGCGCGGAAGAAGATTGATTAAAGCCACGAGAAACAATACAAATGCCACGAGGACCAGCGGAACGAGAATAACTAGAAAACAAAAGTTGGAAGAAAACCAACTCTATGAATGTTTCAAACGACTAACAAACGACATCTCGCACGAGAAAACGTTGACGTGGCTAAGAAAGGGAAACCTTATGGCAGAAACAGAATCCCTTCTAATAGCAGCACAAAACAACTCCATAAGGACTAAGTATATCAAATTGAGGATAGATAATACACAACAAAACAGTAGATGTTGGTTATGTGGTGAAAGAGACGGAACAATCAATCACGTAATAAACGAAGGCAGCAAATTAGCACAGCCAGAGTATAAGACTATGCATGACTGGGTGGATATGATGATCCTGTAGGAATTGTGCAAGTTGAAGATTGGCCATACGAACAAATGTTGCATGCAAAACCCAACATCTGTCCTGGAGAATGAGATGCACTAACTCCTCCGGGATTTTAAGATACAGACGGATACCAAATCTCGGCTAGACGACCAAATATTATAATTAATCAACAGAAAATAGAGAACTTGCAGAATTATGGACTTTGCTGTCCCAGCGTTCCACAGAGTAAATTTTAAAGAATGTGAAAAGAGGGATAACTACCTTGAACTTGCTTGGGAATTGAAAAAAAAACTGTAGATCATGAAAGTGACGATTATAACAATTGTAAATAGTGCTCTTGGTACAGTTAATAACGGATTGATACACGGACTGGAGGATTTGGAAATAACGGGATGGGGGAAGAATGTTCAACCTACAACATTGTTGAGACCGGCCGGAATACTGAGTAGAGTACTGGAGACTTGACATGCTGTCACGCAATCTCCCGTGGAAATCCATCAGCTAACACCGATGAGAAAAATAATTATGATAATAGATAAAGTCATAAAGTTCATCGAGAAAACCACGGAACCCTGGAGAATGGATTTTACAGCGGGGGGAGAAGTTTAGCTGAGGCAAAGATCCAGACAAGTATAATCCAGAAAAATGCTCTATCACCACTAATTTTTGTTTGAGCGAAGATGCCACTCTACCAATTATATAGGCGGATAAAAACTTAGTAAATCGTAAGAAAGGACTATTCACCTAATATACATCGACGACATCAAATTGTTTGCCAGAAGCAAAAAAGAATTGGAAACCTTAATACTGGCAGTGTGAATATACAATAAGGAAATAGAAATGCAATTTGGAATAGAAAATGTTCCATGCAAGTAATGAAAAGCGGGAGAACACACGACGGAAAGAATGGAACTGCATAATCAAGAAGAAAATTAAACGTTCATAGAAAAGGAAACCTACAAATACTTTGGAATATTAGAAGCAGATACCATCAAACAGGAGGAGAAAGAAAAGAATTTACAAAGAATATTGCCGGAGAACGAGAAAGCTAACTGAAAAAAAAAAGTAGCAGGAAACTCTTAAAGGGATAAATACCTGCGCTGTCCCACATAGTAAGACACTCGGGACTATTTTTAAGTGGACCAGAGAAGAACTCAAACAAATTGACCTGAGAACAAGAAAATTAATGACCATGCATAAGGCCTTACATGCCAGAGATGACGTTGACAGACTATATATTTCAAGAAAAGAAAGAGGAAAATTTGCCAGCATTGACGATAGCGTTGACACATCCATACAATTTGAAAACTACGTAGAAGAGAGTGGAGGAAGACTGATTACAGTCACCAGAAACAATACTGAAAACACGGGAATCAACAGAAGGAAAATAGCCAGAAAACACACATGAAAAGATAAACAGCTATATGAAAGTTTTAAGTGTCAAACAAGCGACATCTCACTCGAGAAAACTTAGACGTGGCTAAAAAAAGTAAAACATCCATATATAAGAGCATGCAACACAAACTATGTCTCAAAACAAGTTTGCAAAAAATAAAGAGATGAATAAATAAAAACAATACCAACAGAAAACCAAAAAATAATACAAAAAAATAAATGATTCATTTCACATGACCCAAGGAAAAGACAAACCCTTTCTTAGTCCAATCACTGAAATAAGAACTTCTTTAGTTCGGACAATATTTGAGCTGACCATCAGATAATGAATTACACAAAGCAAGAACATTGTAGATACCCACCTGTTCTCTTTCTAATACATGTATGAATATATAAGTAGTATTTGTTAATGACAAGAATTCATCCAGTCTTGATAAAGTACAAAATGTACACCTCAAAGATTGTAGGAATACCAAAGAAATCAATAAAACGCTTTTCCAAATTTCATTTATCTATTCAGTTTTTTATGATCAGGAAACAGAATCGTCTCAAATAGCAGCACAAAACAACTCCATAAGGATCAATTATATCAAAGAATGGATAGATAAGACGTAACAAAATATCAAATATAGTTTATATGGTAATAGAGACGAAACGATGAACCATGTAATAAGTGAATACAGTAAACTAGAATAGAAAGATCATAAGACTTGACATGACAAGTTTGGGAAGGTGATCCACTTGGAGTTGTGCATTTAGTTTATATTTGTCAATTAGAACAAATGCTATTTGCACAACACAAACTCCGTCCAGGAAAATGAGACGCACAAACTTCTCTGGGATTTTGTGATACAACCGGCTAGCGTAATCGCAGCCAGACAACCAGACTTAATAATAGCCCACGAAAAAGAGGAAAACAAGCCGAATTGTAGGTTTTGACGTCCCGGCTGAGGAACAGGAAAGTGACGGTAGTATCAGTTGAAATCGGTGGTATCAGTACAGTCAGCAAATGAACTGTAGGCTATGGAAATAAGAAAAGGAGTGGATACCATCCCAAATACAACATTATTAAGATCGGTCGGGATACTGGGAAGAGTCCTGGAGACTTGAGAAGACTTGCTATCACTAAAGAGCCAGTGAAAACCATCGGCTAACTCTGGTATGAAAAACTTTCAAAGAATAATAATAATAATAATAATAATAATAATAATAATAATAATAATAAACGATCACCTAATATCAACCACATGACAAGCCAAGTGATAATTAATAAAAAGAAAAAAGAAGAGAACCTGCCGAATAGTCGCCCTTGCCGTTCCGGCTGAACACAGGGTAAAACTGAAAGAAAGCAAAAAGAGTCTTAAGTATCTAGATGTCACAAGAGAACTAAAAATATATGGTACATGAAATTAACGGTAATACCAATTGCAATTGACGTGATTGGTAGAGTCACCAAAGGATTGTTACAGAGATTAGATGACCTGGAAACAAGAGGACCGGAGGAGACCATCCAATCTACTGCGTATTGGGATTGGCCAGAACACGAAGAAGAGTTCTGGTAACTTAAGGTGTATTACTGTCATTAAGATTCAAGTGGAGAACCATCAGCTAATGCTTGTAAAAGAACTCTTAGAAGAGTAGAATAATAATAATAATAATAATAATAATAATAATAATAATATGAAACCTACAAATACTTGGGTATCTTCGAGGCTGACCCCATCGAACAAGTTGAAATGAGTGACAAGATTCGAGAAAAATATCTCAGAACTAGAAAACTACTCGAGACAAAATTCTCCAGTAGAAATTTCATCAAAGAAATAAACGCTTGGGCTGTGCCCCTCGTTTGATATTCGGGACCCTTTCTCAAGTGAACCAGAGATGAACGTAAACAAATAAATCAAAGAACAAGAAAACTAATGACCATGCCTAAGGTATTACATCCCAGAGACGACGTTGACAGACTATACGTATTTAGAAAAGAGGACGGAAGAGGACTTACCAGCATCGAAGACAGCGTAGACGCATCGGTAAAACGACTCTAATAGTACATAGAAAAACACGAACGAGGACTGATTACAGCCATCAGAAACGAGAAGGACAACAGGATATACGATAAAATGACAACTACTAGGAAACAAAAAAGGGAAAAAAAACAACTCTATGGCCGCGTTAAACGACTAATAAACAACATTTCACACCATAAAACCTGGATCAGGCTAAGAAAAAGAAATCCCAAGAGAGAAACGGAATCGCTCCTAATAGCAGCTCTGGAAAATGCCTTAAGAACCAATCATATCAAAGTGAAGATAGATAAGACAAAAACAAAACAGCAAATTCAGGCTATGCGGTGATAGAGACGAAACCATCAATCACATAATAAGCAAATACAGCAAGTTAGCACGGAAGGAGTATAAGACGAGACACGAATGGATAGGCAAAGCGATCCACTGGGAAATATGCAAGACGTTTAAATTTGACCACACTAACAAATGATATATGTAAAACGAAGCATATGTACTAGAAAAAGACACACACAAACTCCTATGGGGCTTGAAAATACAAACGGATCACCTAATCCCAGTCAGAAGACCAGGTCTTATAAGAATCAGCCCCCCAAAAAAAGATAATTTGCAAAACTGTCGACTATGCTGTACCGGTGGACCACAGAATACATCTGAAGGAATGTGCAAAGAAGCATAAGTACCTTGACCTTGTTATAGAATTGAAAAAAGCTGTGGAACATGAAAGAGACGATTTTAACAATTGTGTTTGGTGCTTTTGGAAGTTGGCGGACGGGTAGAGACTATCCAAAAGACAGCATTGCTGAGAACAGCCAGAATCCTAAGACGAGTCCTGGTGACTTGAGGAGACTTGCTGTCACTCAAAATTCAGTGAAAACCAATCAGCTAACTCTGATGTGAAAAACTCTAAAGGAGTAAGTAAGTAAGGAAATAATAATAATATTAGTAATTATAATTTCAATCAATCTGATGCTGTCATTTACTTTATCCCATGTCAGGATATCAAAAAAAAATTGTAAAAACATCTCGTATTCTTCAAAAAACAATTTTGGTACACAAAAGTCTTTATAAAAAGAAAACGTAAATAATGCTATGATCAGACATATTTTAGAAATTTGCCCTTGTTTTAACTTCATATATTTAAAAAATCGACATTTATATCATCATCATCAACATGTCGCACTATCTGCACGGATATTCCTGACCTTCTCTCGCCATACCTCCCTTGTCGATTGCTTTTGGAAAATACTCAGAGCTACATCCCGTATCGGTACAGGGCTGCTGGACGTCCTACCTTTGCTCGTCCATGTGAATAGGACCACAGGAGCACATCACTTATGAGCTCGTCGCTACTTCTTCAGAAGTGTCCCGCGTGACTTGTTCGTCTAATTTTGCTAGTTTTAGTGATGGATGGTATGTGGCCGCACATCTGCTGCTTTGTTGGGTGCTGTCTCCAGGACTTTTTCAATATTGCTCACAGCATTCTTATGTAATTGCCGTCAAACTTTTACTCCATTCTGTTTAGTTAGCGTCCATGTGGTGCATCAATATAGCAGTATCGACACAATCGCTGCTTGGAAGAAACTGCGCTTCATTTTATCGGTCAGGTGTGACTTCCATATGACCGATAGGCTATCGAGAGCTCTCCATGCCTTTACTAGTTGCGTGCTGATGTCTGTCTCGGTTGATACGACACTGGTTTCGAGGTAGGTGAACTTGTCAACATTGGTGTAATGGTTAGAGTGTTCTCCAATGGCCCGGGAGACCTGGGTTCAATCCCAGGTCGAGTCATACCAAAGACTTTAAAAATGGTACTTGACGCCTCCTTGCTTAACACTCAGCATTATAAGGTATGGATCAAGGGTAAAGTGGAGAAATCCTGGGAAAGGAGTAGCGTCCTCCCCTACATCTTGGTGTAGTAGCTATCGAAAAAGGTGCCTTCAGGTCACCCTCGACTATGGTCGCCAACTTTACTTTTACTTACCGTTTAGTGTGGATGTGTCACCTGTTTGATCAAAGTACATATATTCCGTCTTGTGTGCATTGACATGGAGGCGGATGCCTGCAGCGGCTCGATCCAGACTATATAGCAGGGTTTCGGTTTGGGCGGGTGCTTTTGCCAGAAGCGCTATATCATCGGCGTTGTCGGCGTCGGTAATTGATTTTGCGGGTTACCTTCTGCTTCTTTCTTTTGTTAGATTGAAACTGTTTTCTTTGATTTTATCGATGGATTTAATAAGTACATAATCTAGACAGATAATAAATAGGTATGGGGCTAGTTTGTCTCCTTCTAATACACCTGCTACTATGATGAAGTAGTCTGTGTCTCCATCTGGAGAACAGACTTTTAATTTGGTGTTTCTATGTGGCTGCGACGGTTTCTTTTGGTAGGCCCTAAGCTAGAAGAATTTGCTCCATCATACCTCTATGAATGGAGTCAAAGGCCTTAATAAAGTCAACAAATAATATTATTGTGTGTAGGTTTTTCAGCGTACACCTTCAAGAATTCAAAGGATAGCAAAGGTTTGTGAGGTTGTGGATCTATTTCCCCGGAAGCCATTTTGGTTCTTCCTAAGTACGTTGTCAATTTTTGGTTCTATGCGGTTGCGTAGTAGGGCATTGTATATCTTGGCCGCTATGGACGAAAGAGTTATACCTCGGTCGTTTTTGGCTAATCCGAGGTCTCTCTTTTTAGGGAAGGGGAGGGTGCATCCCTTCATCCATTTGTGTATAGGATTTTATATACATAACAAACAACGCCGAAATCATTTCTAACACTTACATTTAAACAAAGATCCATCTTTTTTAGCTGACCCCACTATTTTGAAAAATTAACGTTAATTTTTTTTTTAATTCCTTATTTTAAATAGTTTTGATTTGATTTTGCTTTTATGGCATATCAACCATTGGATGATATTTAACACATCCTCTTTTCACACACACACACACACAGATATATATATATATATATATATATATATATATATATATATATATATATATATACTTTATAAACACATTTTGTGGATTAGATTTTTAAACGAGCCTCAGCGTATATTTTGCACACATTAGCCTTTTCATATATTTCATCTAATACGAACAATTCTATTTACAAGGCATCATTTCTTTTTACAAATGGAAATGGTTTCCTGTAAGTATTGATGTTTAATACTATTGCTAGGTATCACTATCAATTGCTATGTATTTATCTATTGCTATGTACCAATAACAATTAACATTATTGCTATGTATCACTAACAATTGCTATATATCTTTCTATTGCTATATATCGCTAACAATTGCTATGTATCTATCTATTGCTATGTATCACTAACAATTGCTATATATCTATCTATTGATATGTATCACTAACAATTGCTATATATCTATCTATTGCTATGTATCACTAACAATTGCTATGTATCTATCTATTGATATGTATCACTAACAATTGCTATATATCTATCTATTGATATGTATCACTAACAATTGCTACGTATCTATCTATTGCTATGTCTCACTAACGATTGCTATATATCTATCTATTGCTATGTATCACTATTAATTGCTATGTATCTATCTATTGCTATGTCTCACTAAGAATTGCTATATATCTATCTATTGCTATGTATCACTAACAATTGCTATGTATCTATCTATTGTTATATATCACTGACAATTACTATATATCTATGTATTGCTATGTATCACTAACAATTGCTATATATCTATCTATTGCTATGTATCACTAACAATTGCTATATATCTATCTATTGCTATGTATCACTAACAATTGTTATATATCTATCTATTGCTATGTATCACTAACAATTGCTATGTAGCTATCTATTGCTATATATCACTAACAATTGCTATATATCTATCTATTGCTATGTATCACTAACAATTGCTATATATCTATCTATTGCTATGTATCACTAACAATTGCTATATATCTATCTATTGCTATGTATCACTAACAATTGCTATATATATATCTATTGCTATGTATCACTAACAATTGCTATATATCTATCTATTGCTATGTATCACTAACAATTGCTATATATCTATCTATTGCTATGTATCACTAACAATTGCTATATATCTATCTATTGATATGTATCACTAACAATTGCTATGTATCTATCTATTGCTATGTATCACTAACAATTGCTATGTATCTATCTATTGCTATGTATCACTAACAATTGCTATGTATCTATCTATTGCTATCTATCACAAACAATTGCTATGTATCTATCTATTGCTATGTATCACTAACAATTGCTATGTATCTATCTATTGATATGTATCACTAACAATTGCTATGTATCTATCTATTGCTATCTGTCACAAACAATTGCTATGTATCTATCTATTGCTATGTATCACTAACATTTGCTATGTATCTATCTATTGCTATCTATCACAAACAATTGCTATATATCTATCTATTGCTATGTATCACTAACAATTGCTATATATCTATCTATTGATATGTATCACTAACAATTGCTATGTATCTATCTATTGCTATGTATCACTAACAATTGCTATGTATCTATCTATTGATATGTATCACTAACAATTGCTATGTATCTATATATTGCTATCTGTCACAAACAATTGCTATGTATCTATCTATTGCTATGTATCACTAACAATTGCTATGTATCTATCTATTGCTATCTATCACAAACAATTGCTATATATCTATCTATTGATATGTATCACTAACAATTGCTACGTATATATCTATTGCTATGTCTCACTAACAATTGCTATATATCTATCTATTGCTATGTATCACTAACAATTGCTATGTATCTATCTATTGCTATGTCTCACTAACAATTGCTATATATCTATCTATTGCTATGTATCACTAACAATTGCTATGTATCTATCTATTGCTATATATCACAGACAATTACTATATATCTATCTATTGCTATGTATCACTAACAATTGCTATATATCTATCTATTGCTATGTATCACTAACAATTGCTATATATCTATCTATTGCTATGTATCACTAACAATTGTTATATATCTATCTATTGCTATGTATCACTAACAATTGCTATGTATCTATCTATTGCTTATTATCACTAACAATTGCTATATATATATATCTATTGCTATGTATCACTAACAATTGCTATATATCTATCTATTGCTATGTATCACTAACAATTGCTATATATCTATCTATTGCTATGTATCACTAACAATTGCTATATATCTATCTATTGATATGTATCACTAACAATTGCTATGTATCTATCTATTGCTATGTATCACTAACAATTGCTATGTATCTATCTATTGCTATGTATCACTAACAATTGCTATGTATCTATCTATTGCTATCTATCACAAACAATTGCTATGTATCTATCTATTGCTATGTATCACTAACAATTGCTATGTATCTATCTATTGATATGTATCACTAACAATTGCTATGTATCTATCTATTGCTATCTGTCACAAACAATTGCTATGTATCTATCTATTGCTATGTATCACTAACATTTGCTATGTATCTATCTATTGCTATCTATCACAAACAATTGCTATATATCTATCTATTGCTATGTATCACTAACAATTGCTATATATCTATCTATTGATATGTATCACTAACAATTGCTATGTATCTATCTATTGCTATGTATCACTAACAATTGCTATGTATCTATCTATTGCTATGTATCACTAACAATTGCTATGTATCTATCTATTGCTATCTATCACAAACAATTGCTATGTATCTATCTATTGCTATGTATCACTAACAATTGCTATGTATCTATCTATTGATATGTATCACTAACAATTGCTATGTATCTATCTATTGCTATCTGTCACAAACAATTGCTATGTATCTATCTATTGCTATGTATCACTAACAATTGCTATGTATCTATCTATTGCTATCTATCACAAACAATTGCTATATATCTATCTATTGCTATGTATCACTAACAATTGCTATGTATCTATCTATTGCTATCTATCACAAACAATTGCTATATATCTATCTATTGCTATGTATCACTAACAATTGCTATGTATCTATCTATTGCTATGTCTCACTAACAATTGCTATATATCTATCTATTGCTATGTATCACTAACAATTGCTATGTATCTATCTATTGCTATGTCTCACTAACAATTGCTATATATCTATCTATTGCTATGTATCACTAACAATTGCTATGTATCTATCTATTGCTATATATCACAGACAATTACTATATATCTATCTATTGCTATGTATCACTAACAATTGCTATATATCTATCTATTGCTATGTATCAGTAACAATTGCTATATATCTATCTATTGCTATGTATCACTAACAATTGTTATATATCTATCTATTGCTATGTATCACTAACAATTGCTATGTATCTATCTATTGCTTATTATCACTAACAATTGCTATATATATATATCTATTGCTATGTATCACTAACAATTGCTATATATCTATCTATTGCTATGTATCACTAACAATTGCTATATATCTATCTATTGCTATGTATCACTAACAATTGCTATATATCTATCTATTGATATGTATCACTAACAATTGCTATGTATCTATCTATTGCTATGTATCACTAACAATTGCTATGTATCTATCTAT
Source organism: Sepioteuthis lessoniana (assembly GCA_963585895.1). Classification (NCBI taxonomy): domain Eukaryota; kingdom Metazoa; phylum Mollusca; class Cephalopoda; order Myopsida; family Loliginidae; genus Sepioteuthis; species Sepioteuthis lessoniana. The sequence continues at coordinate 102,222,360 of OY757911.1, forward strand.
TGCTATGTATCACTAACAATTGCTATGTATCTATCTATTGCTATCTATCACAAACAATTGCTATGTATCTATCTATTGCTATGTATCACTAACAATTGCTATGTATCTATCTATTGATATGTATCACTAACAATTGCTATGTATCTATCTATTGCTATCTGTCACAAACAATTGCTATGTATCTATCTATTGCTATGTATCACTAACATTTGCTATGTATCTATCTATTGCTATCTATCACAAACAATTGCTATGTATCTATCTATTGCTATGTATCACTAACAATTGCTATGTATCTATCTATTGATATGTATCACTAACAATTGCTATGTATCTATCTATTGCTATCTGTCACAAACAATTGCTATGTATCTATCTATTGCTATGTATCACTAACAATTGCTATGTATCTATCTATTGCTATCTATCACAAACAATTGCTATATATCTATCTATTGATATGTATCACTAACAATTGCTACGTATATATCTATTGCTATGTCTCACTAACAATTGCTATATATCTATCTATTGCTATGTATCACTAACAATTGCTATGTATCTATCTATTGCTATGTCTCACTAACAATTGCTATATATCTATCTATTGCTATGTATCACTAACAATTGCTATGTATCTATCTATTGCTATATATCACAGACAATTACTATATATCTATCTATTGCTATGTATCACTAACAATTGCTATATATCTATCTATTGCTATGTATCACTAACAATTGCTATATATCTATCTATTGCTATGTATCACTAACAATTGTTATATATCTATCTATTGCTATGTATCACTAACAATTGCTATGTATCTATCTATTGCTTATTATCACTAACAATTGCTATATATATATATCTATTGCTATGTATCACTAACCATTGCTATATATCTATCTATTGCTATGTATCACTAACAATTGTTATATATCTATCTATTGCTATGTATCACTAACAATTGCTATATATCTATCTATTGCTATGTATCACTAACAATTGCTATATATATATCTATTGCTATGTATCACTAACAATTGCTATATATCTGTCTATTGCTATGTATCACTAACAATTGCTATGTATCTATCTATTGCTATGTATCACTAACAATTGCTATGTATCTATCTATTGATATGTATCACTAACAATTGCTATGTATCTATCTATTGCTATCTCTCACAAACAATTGCTATGTATCTATCTATTGCTATGTATCACTAACAATTGCTATGTATCTCTCTATTGCTATTTATCACAAACAATTGCTATATATCTATCTATTGCTATGTATCACTAACAATTGCTATATATCTATCTATTGCTATGTATCACTAACAATTGCTATATATCTATCTATTGCTATGTATCACTAACAATTGCTATATATCTATCTATTGATATGTATCACTAACAATTGCTATGTATCTATCTATTGCAACGTATCACTGACAATTAACACTATTGATATGTCTATCTAACAATGCAAATAAACTGTCATTTGCAGTTCCATTTATATACAGTCAAATGATCAAAGAGTCTTATTTCTAAGAATTCAATTTATTATACGTATTTAATATCTTTAAACGAGTCTGAGATAATTTCTCTGCACACTGATAAATCGTTTCAATATTTTTATCTTACATGAATAATTCTATTAAAGATTAATTATCTGTTTGCAATCAGTGAAGTGGTTAAAACTCATTACTCTATTTGTACACATTCAAATTGTTCCAAGTATTTATATGTAATAACAATGATTAAATTTAGGCAAATAGTTAAAAAAGTTTCAAGTATTGTTATTAAAGTCTAATAATTCTCTTCAGCATTACTCATTGTTCGCAAACATTTAAATAATTCCAAGTGTTGCTATGTATTATTAACAAGTTTTGTTTACAAACAGATAAATGTCTAAAAATTCTATTTATAAAAATTCAATTTAAACATCAGTCTTTTGTTTACACCCAGTTTAAACGTAAAACAATTCTATTTTACACGGAAATAGGAATCTATAAAGTGCTAGCACTTAGTTTCTGAGTGAACCTTGAAGCGATGGCAAAGAAAGGGCTTTCCATATTCCTCAAAGCTCCAGCATTACTCGAGCCTCATCATCAGATGGTATAGTGTCATATCCAGGATACGCGTTGGGAGGGATCATAGCCCTCCTGAGAGACGCAGTCTGTGTATTTTATAACCCCAGCCTCCTGGGCTAAATAGTTTGGTTTCATCGATTATATATATATATATATATATATATATATATATATATATATATATAAGATAAGGTTTGTAAAATATATTAATACTCTGTTCTTCGCCCAGCCAAGGAGTACGACGGATTGACTTGACAATCAGTCTGCGAGAAGGAAAATCTAAAATCAAACAAGCTAAATCTGCCCATAAATTGACATTGTGTCACCTATTGCCACTTGATGGTTTGGTTTGGTTTCTTCGTTTAATGGCATATCAACACTTTTTAGGTTATTTAATGCCAAAGCCATTCTCCCAGAAGAACAGCAGTGGTACTATTTAACCCATAGCTGGGAGGATAGGGGGTCTATACCTTTCCCAAGGGTATTTGCCCGAAAGTGAACGTAATAGCGCGACTGGAGTACGAACTCGCGTACTACGATTCCGCAGTCCATCGCTTTAACCATTACACCACGAGGACACCCCCCTATTGCCACTTGAGTTCGATATATATATGTGTGTGTGTGTGTGTGTGTGTGTGTGTGTGTGTGTTAATGACTCTGTGTATGCCTGTGTATGTAATTTTATGGAATTTTCTTCATTAGATCATCTTATGAGGATTTTTTTTCGCTTTTTTTACGATATTCAATTTTTTATTTAGAAATCTGGAATGAATGGAAGGAAACGGCTAGAAGCTAAATATGTGAAGAATATGTTATATCATACAAGACAAAATAATCATTGCTTTATCCTATATCGATCAGTGTAAAGACGTACCTACATAAAAAGGGAAAATAAATTATCAAACACTGACACACTCATTATATATATATATATATATATATATATATATATATATATATATATATATATATATATATATCATTTAATCAAATATATTTTGCTTGATTATAACATTATGAAAATAATTACCTCAAGCGTTCTCAGTAAAATAGGAAATATTTGGAAATACATTTTATGTACACAGCAAAATTCGAAATGGTAGACTGGCTTGAAAAATATTTGGAAAAATGAAATATCTTAAATAGGCTCTGTAAAACTAAATACGTTTGATAGGCTTTAAAAATATCTAGGAATAATTGGAAATACACAGACTTTGCACAGTAAAATTTGATAAGATAAGCAAGCATGAAATATCTGGAAGTATCTGTTAAATTATGAAATATGAAAAGTAAAATTAAACTCGACTGACGAGGCTGAAAATGTCAGCAAATATATAGACATATGAAATGTGGACAATAGAATTGAAAATGATTGACAGTCTTGAAATTATCTGATTCAAACCTTGAGAAACGACACAGTGTTAATTACAAATCTATTCATTGAAAGACTTTATGAAATTAATGCAGATTATACGAAGAGAATATAGCAATTATATTTTTTTGCAAAGTACAAAGCCATATCAGTTGATTTATATTCCTTGGTTAATGTAATTTATCTCATTTTAAAATCACCAAATTTTTCATGATTAGACTATTACAGAATGAAATATGAATACAATTTTTGGAAACAGGTTGCATTATTAATTGCAATTAAATTCATATTATGTTTATTTGTTTCAATGAATCGTAATGAATATTTTGATATATTGTCTACTTTCTCCATGGGCTGAAATTCAATTGATTGTAGTTCTGTTGATTGACTGACTGAATTTAACGACATGTCAACCAGATTAGGGTTATGTTATGTTTACAATTAGGCAATAGCGTTGATTGTACGTTCATATTTTGGCCCAATGTCCAATAAAATAGGAATAATTTTTAAACAGATTTGATCCATAGACGAGATTCCCAAAGATACTGCGACTACGGATCAGAGTGGACAAATGGATTAACGGAAATGATGGTTTACTCTAAATTTCCCAGAGTTCCAAGATTGGAAACTCACCATGAGATGCAAATTCGTGACATATTCAAGTACGCCTTTCTTACTTTTTGTGAGTTACAGAATTGCCCCTCTTTTGGTGATAAAGATAGCGATTAGATCGCGTGAGAGACGAGCTGAAAGTAGAGGCCAAATTTCGTTCAGTTAGATTAAGAACCTTATCCTTGCAGTGTAATGCCTAACGACTTCGCTTTTTTTAATGACAAATAAATCATTGTAGGTTATTAAATACCAAAACCATCTCTATAGAATAAAAGTTGAGATACTGTTTAACATATATCTGGGGGAATAGGGGGTTCAATCCTCATCCAAAGGTTTTTGTTTGGAAGTTAACGTAATACGATGTCGCAGTCTAACAATGCCTTCTTTTGGAGAATCACTAAATTAAGAGCAATGCATGCAACATTGCCTATATCGGTTGTGTTGTTGCATAAAGGAAGCGGTGAATCGAAAAGATAGTTCCAGATAAAAAGAAAATGCACATAATCGGCTTTAAAAACGGTGACAGTGTATATAATATAGACGTAGATAAACGAGGACGAGGAACTGCAAGACTGCTGATAAAATAATAACAAATGAGGAATCAGCTGAAAATGCAGCACAAACGTAAAGTAAAAATAAACAGAAAAAAAAGCACGGATAATTCATTTAAACAACAGATTATATAATGAATAAAATAACAGGTATGAAGACAGCACACTAAAAGCGAAGTCAAATCCCTAGAAAAATTGTGAAAAATAAATATCATTAGAGTAAATTACATCAATGTCAAAGAAAATAATGATTGGAAAAATAAATGAAACATAGATAACAACAAAGGTGAAAAAAGAGAGATAGAGATAGAAAGAGAGATAAACAGAGAGAGAGAGAGAGAGAGAGAGAGAGAGGAAGAGAAAGATTTTAAAATTTAACACAAATCAGGAATATATGGTTCGATTAACATGTTAGTTCATTTTTTTTTTCGTTTAATGGCAAATAAATCTTAGGGTTATTTAATGTTGGCGACTTAATACTGGCATTTATATATTGTATGGTGATATATATGATTATATATAGAGAGAGAAATGGAAAGATAGATAGACAGACGGAAGAAGAGAGAGATTTTCAAATTTAACACAAATCATGAATACAAAGTTCGATTAACATGTTTATTTATTGTTTAATGGCATATCAACTCCTTATCGGTTACCTAATACCGATTTCTTATGTATTTTTGTAAGTTTTTGGTTATTCTCATAATCATTTATATTTCTAAAGTTCCGTAGCAACCATTCATTTTTTTAAATCGAATATTCTTTTTTTAAATCACATATTTAAGGGAGTTTAATGCCCTTCCAAAGGTCTATAATAATATTTTTTTACATACAATTTTATAGCATAAAGAATTATTTTTAATAGAAAAAATTTGCACACAATTATAATATTTCATATATATGTATCCAATACTAAAAATGTTCTAAATCCTATCTGACCAAAAGATAATGTTGTTGTATTTTGACCTTCGGCCCGGGCAAACTTGCCATTCCAAAGTGATGCACCGGAAGGAGGTGACACATTCCAATGGCCAGTAATCGAAAGAGATCACGTGGGCGAATTTGGCTGATGAAATGGGACAAGGTAAAAATCCCATGATACACTCATAGACTGATGCACCGGAAGAGAGTGACCTCTGAACTGCATGACACTTATTTCTGTTTGATGATGATCAAACATGCCATTCCAAAGATTGAGTGGGCGATTGAGTGGGCGTTGAATTATTATATAACTCGGTCAAGACAGGAAGTCAGACAGTTGGGGTCCAGAGAGTTGCTGATAAGATGTGGTAGTGAAAGCCACTCCCGGTCGAAGGGGCCCTCGGGGCCCCCAGTAGTTTTAGAGACCCGTTGGTGACAAGATGTGGTAGAGAAACCCAGCACTCAGCAGAAAGCTGAGCCCCCGGGCTTCCGAGAAAGACACAACGCTGACGGCCATAAGAGTGGGGGTCAATATATATATATCAGTTCGGTCTCCAACTCCCTCTCACAGTAAAACTCTGAGTAATCCTTTTCGAACCCTTACAATAAAGTGAGAGGTACATATTTTTCTAAAGAAGTCTTCTCTCGTCCTTTATCATTGTGTCATTGTGATTCATTCAGCATATATATGTATATGTGTATATAAGCATATTTTTTGTGTGAGTATACAACAATGTCTGAACAGGTACTTTGATTCTGTGTCAGAATGGACCTAAGAATAATGGCTGTGGAGGGTTACTACACATTCCTTAGAGGCTCATAACTGCACTCTTACCATAAGATGCAGGTTTGTGTTGAATGGCAAGCTATATAATTTGAAGATTTTTTTTTTATTCATTGATCATTTCTCTCTAGATTTCATTTTCAGTCATGGTAGTTTTTGAACAGCGATTAATGAAAAAATACTCCGGAATGTGCTGTTGAGAATTGTGTCAAATAATTTGAAATATAAACAAATTCACAATGTAAAAAATTAATAGAACAACCAATAATACTTCATAATGATGTTGTTATTTATCATATTCATATTGGTTTCCTTATATTTCTGTCCAACACTGTACAAGAAAAAGAACATGCTTGACCACGATGACCCAGACAGCGTAGTAGACAGAGGACATCTTTTAATACCGGAAGAATTAGAACGTAACTTTTATGCTTAGATTTACGACCTCACAAAAGAAACTTAAGGAAATTTATTCATAAAACTTTATTATTTTAGAAGTCAGCTTATTTAATGAATAGTTGTTCTTTTGTTTTTCTTTTCACAAGCTCGGACTATTTCAATTAACCACGAGTATGTACACAGTGGTTCGTCTGAGGAAAAGCCACGGTGTTAGGACTTTGGCTTAACCGATTCATCTGTTGTAATAAAGACAAACAAGCGATAAACTCCGCTAAGTAAATTTTACAATATTAGATGAAGCTTTGATCACAGAGCATTCATTGTTGTTTGATGTCAGATCTAAGATAGACTATCAACTAACTGAATTATGATATCTTCATCACACGATGGTAAGAGAACAGATTTTGAAACTTTATATACCAACTAGTAAATTTTTAATCCATTTCTAGTGATTTTCTTCTTTAAAAATCAAAGGCAGCCAGCAGAATATAGAATTAAATTAACACCAATAAAACAAGTTACCTAACATGGTAAATGTCAAGTGACAGAGGCAGGCAGACTGCTGTAAACCAATTCGGGTCTCACTATTTGCCTTATATTTCTTGCCTATGCTAAGCTTAGGGAATGATCTCCCTACATATGTATAACATGGTAAATGTTTGTTTTTTTGTTTTTGCTTAATGGTAAATTAACATTCATAGGTTATTTATTGGCACATATATCCTTGTAGATGAATAGCAGTGGTAATATTTCACCCACAGCTGGGGAATAAAGCAAGGATAAACTTCTTTATTCCCGAGGGAATTAGTCCGAAAATGAACGTAACGTAAAATAGAGTTCGGACTCTTTTTCCATGATAATGCAGACAAGCTAGTTAGCCATTTGACAGCAAAAACCCACCGATGGAATTTGGATGAGTTTTTTTTTTTGTTTGATTTGGTTTCTTTGTTCAAGGCATGTCAATTTTAATGACAAAGACATACTTTTATGAAAAGTGGGGGTGGAACTATCAACCCATAGCAAGCAGATAATAGGGTTTAATACCGTTCCAAAGTTATATGTCTGAAAGTGAACATAATAGCGCAATTGGAATTAGAAATTTCTGACCATGATGAAAGAAAACACAGTCATAAATGGGCGTAGGATTGTTAAACTTCGGAATCAGGATCTATGATGTAATAAAGCTAAGTAAATAAATAAAATCAACGAATTGTAAAAAAGAAAATATTTGTTTCTTTGTTTGTTTGTTTGGCTGTTTAGTTGGTTGGTGTGTTGTTGCTGTTTTTTACGGTGTATAAACACTTTTCGATCATTTAACGCCAGATTAAGTCAGTTTGATAAAAGTTTGTATGTTTCAAGAACTTCACATCTTCAAATATGCATTGTTACAGTTTTTGGTTTACACACAGTTAAATGTAAAACAGTTCTATTTCTATTTCAAACAATTCCCTTTAGCATAAGTACACAGTTTAATTTTATTTGACCCATAGATAAGACCCTATAAAGTAATACCGCTCTAGGCCCCAGTGGACTTGGGGGCGATGGCAATAAAAGGGGTTTCCGCGTTCCCCATAGCTGCAACATTACAAGAGCGTCAACGTCAGATTGTTTTGTATCATATCCAGGACACTCGTTGGGGGAGTATTTCCCTTCTGCAGAACCGTCTGAGCCACGAAAATATTTAATGTAGATTTAAAAGCAAAAGAGCTCAATAGTAATTGGACGATGTTATCAGAAATCTGTTGCAAAATCATAAGCAGAATCTGTTTTGTCGGTGTTAAAAGTTAGCAGGCAACATTAAATGTTAAATCACAACACAGGAATAAAAGAAAGAAAAAAAAAGCTTATAGCTTTCAGCACTGAAATTGATCCACGTGCATAATTTACTTTCAAGATTTCATCTAACATAAGATTAGAGGTTGTTGAACATTATCTTAACACACACGAAGAAATTAATCTAGACCCCCAGTATTACTGACAAGAAAACATTTTCAAAATGAATTTGTGGAAATGGAACGCTCATGATTTGGAGGTGTAACGCATAACGATAAGATGAAACTTCATTTTGTTGACAGAAGCCTAGACGCAGCTGAATTCATACATATGGTAAGAAACAAGGATTTATTTGTTTTACTTGTTAAAAGAGTTTTGATTATTCGCCCTTAGTTCATGTTTCATCAAGGAAACTCTCGAAATATAGAATTACGCAAAACAAGTGGATACCTTGCATAGTAAATGATTAAAGACGGAGGGAAGCAGGCTGCTGTTAACGAGTTCGAGTCTCACTAGTTCCCTTATATTTCTTGCTTATTATTTTCTCTATCATATTACCAATATTTCGTTATTATGTTCTCGTTTGTTATGCGTCCTTGGTCACCTACACATTTTAATATTCTCTCATATCAACCTTATAAAAATCTTTGCACAAAACTTATGCAATATGGATACAAAATTTATGTACACATAAAATTCTGTTAAGTAATCCATCTGATAATTCCTAAATATACCCATCTCTTTTTTTCTAAATATATTTTAGAAAACCACACAATTTAATCGTAATTTTTATACACTATTGACGATTTTCATATAATTTGGTCATTTTTTTGAAAATATATATTACTGCATAAGACAAGAACTCAAATGGTTGATAGAATTATTTTTAAAGATCTGTCTTGACAGCAAATTTGTTGTTAACGGAGAGTTTTTGAAAAATTGCTACTTTGATTAGAAATTGCATTGATTATAATGAAAGTTTCCTCGAAGATCACCTCTAATTCTTCTTTCCAGTATAGTAAGTACTATTTACCAACCCCTCCGCTCGGGCAGGATATGACACAAGGTCAATTTTTAAGCGGAGTTTAACAGGTTTGAATTCAGAGTTTTCCTTCTCCTAGACTAGTTGCCTCACCAAGGCTAAAGAACCTAGTCCGTCCTACTATTTACCCATAGCTGGAGAGAGAATAAGGGGGTTCATACCTTTCCCAAGGGTATTTGCCCGAAAGTGAACGTAATAGCGTGACTGGAGTACAAAATCGCGTACTACGATTCCGCAGTATAGTAAGTAAGTTAAGTGGAACATTGTAGTCGAGGGTGAACTGAAGGCTCCCTTTTCAATAGCTACTACACCGAGGTGAATGGGGTGCTACTCCTTCCCCTGAATTACTCCACTTTACCCTTGATATGTACCTTATAATGCTGAGTGGTAAGCCAAGAGGTATCAAGTACCATTTTTAATTCTTTGGTATAAATCGAGCTGGAATTGAAACCCGGTCTCCCGGGCCATTGGCGAATACTTTACCCACTAGACCTATGAACAGGTTAGTTAATCCTCATTCCCCCCCTCTCTCTCTTTCTCTCTCTCTTTCTCTCTCTCTCTCTCTCTCTCTCTCTCTCTCTCTCAGTAACTGTAATCTGATAAATTTTAAAAGTATATTTTTGTCACTCTTTTTCGATGTCTTTCAATCACAATATTATATTCCAAAATAGTTTTTTGATATATTTTTCAAATTACATTAGCCCTCCCTTGAAATAAAATTTCTAATCATCCAATCTATATTTTCCATTTTGGACTCGATACAATATGCAAGATATGGTTGTTGTCAACTCTAAAACTACCAAGAGTTGATATGCCATTAAACAAAGAAACCAAACCAAATCTAAAACTACCGTCAAAGTAAATCCCTAGATAACATTTTTTCTTTACTTTTTTTGACTTCCGTATTACTTAAATTTATATTAAACTTTAAATTTTTGGAGTATTTAGGATATCGCTTTTTTTTATTTTAATAATTGCTTCTCTGTAGTTCATTTCAAATACCTAACAGCCTGCATTCTGTCATGTAAAATGTATTGTTATGTTTGATTAAGAGATTTTTCAAGGATAGAGAGCACGTTGTGAGTAATTAAAACTTATTCTTTAGGTGAGTGGAATTAAATGGTTATTGGTTTTCGTTATCATTGTGTTCTATGCACTCCAGTTCAGTTTTTGCAAATAGTAAACTGAAACTATTTTGCAACAATATATTGGCCTAAAGATTTGATTTTACGAAAAATCAAAAAATACTTTCAATGATCACTAAAATATGTAATTTATTTAAACCTTCCCAAAATGTGGTATTTATTAGCCGATTGGTACATTTGACTTAACATTGATCGTGAGCGGAAATGAAATCTGGGAGCCAAGTTCAAATCCTGGACAAAGCTCATTACGTTTTCCTTCACGTTCAACTACAGATAGATACATAGACATTGCTTTTAAGTCATGGTAGCTTAGTTGGACTACGAGAAGGACATACTCTGTATTTCGAACCAGCAATGTAAGGTAGGTCAGAGGTGTCTTTCTTTCGATTCGTATCATGTAAGACAAAAGAACAATTATATTTGCAGAAAGCTATTGCTTTCTAAGTTCGCATGAATTTTATACCATAATGTGTTAATAATTGTAAAATTTGAAGTAGAAGAAGGAAATATTTGTTCAAAATGGTAAATAAACACCTTTATTAAGATTTGTATGACTCATTAAAAGTTAAGAAAAATATGTTAAATTTCTGCCTGATTTTACAATTTTGGATCCCCTCACACACATATCTATCTATCTATCTATCTATCGAAATGTATATTAGACGGTGTAATATATACATATATATATATATATATATATATATATATATATATATATATATGCACAAATTATATAATGGGTATTGCTGTTTGAAATCAGCACGACAACACTAATTCTAGTTCTTTGCCTTTAATATAGAGCTAATTCACTTGTAATTGGTATGAGTGCTTTACAAGGATCATTAGATATGTTTCCAGAATTCTTTCGTTTGGGCACTTTTATTGATAGTACATACATGAAACTCTAGTCCCATTCGTAGTAATCTCCTCCAGCTGCAATGCACTGGTAGTACCGTTCCAACAATTTCTGGAAGCCCCCATGGATGTCCTCTTCTGTGAGAGTGTCAATGACCTCCGTCACAGCCTCAGTCATCTCCTCAATTGTCTAATAACGACAGCCTCTGAGCTTAGGGAATAACCAAAAGTCACAGGACAGCAAGGTCTTGACTATAGGGAGGCTGATGAACTGTCTTGATGCCTATCTTGGTCAAATAGTCTGTGACAAGGATGGAGTTGTGGACTGGTGCATGGTCCTGCATGAAATACCACTGATCCGATTTGAAGAGTGCTGGCCTCTATCGACGGAATCTCTTCCTGAACTCCCTTAAAAACACAACATTGTAACCCTAACTCTTACCCTTTGGCCAATCAACTCTGGTGAACTGACTTCCTTACTCCTCGTACACCTCTCATTATCCCCCACAGACTGCCTGCCTTCTTTGAATCTCTTATTCCACTCAAAAACTGATGCTTGATTCATGCAAGATGCTCCAAAAGCAGTCTGAAGCATTCCATAAATTTCTGTGGCATTTTTTCCAAGTTTAAAACATAATTTTATGGCATATCGTTCTTCTAAAGTATCCTTACGTCCAGAAAATTCACCAGCTGTGACAATCGGGCTTTAGTAGAGTGTATTCTAATTCCTGCTGTAGCTGTTTATTTGAACCTGAAATTATAAAAATCGGTCAGTCATCTCATATGATGTATAGCAATGACACACTGAATTTTCAAGAGTCTACGACAGTTTTAGATGCCTGTACAAAAAAAGTCTGGACACTTGAGGAATGCACCACGTACGTAAAAGGATGTTAAAATCAACAAATGTCTTGTTCAGCTGGGTGTAAAAAATAGACTAATGTATCATGCCTTGCCCATTTGAGAAGAAAACCTAAATACTGCATCATGCCTAATACAATTTGTGATGTGATACTGTTCCACATCCAAATGCAATTAGAAGATGTCGGCGTGTTTTTAGAATATTAATTAAGATACTAAGTACAAAAGACGTGTGGCTATTTAACCGAATTACCACAAAGCCGACATGACACAATAACGTTTTGTTGTGGGTTGCCTCGCAGAAATCTAGAATAATTACTGAGAAATCAGAAAAGGCTGGGCCTCTTTGACATTCCTCAAAGTAGGGTACCCTAAGCCTCAAATTAAGCCCCGAAAAGCAGATATTAGCCAGTGGGGAATGCCCACTTGGACCAAGTAACTCTTGTTTTGACCAGTGTGATCGCTAGTCATTCTATAAAATAAGACTGGGTACAGAACTACCAAAAGTCCAGTTATAACAGGAAAATGGTCCATTATTAAAACACTAAAAAAGAACTAGAGAGAGAGAGAGAGAGAGAGAGAGAGAGAGAGAGAGAGAGAGAGAGAGAGAGAGAGAGCTATTTAGACTTTGTGTTGTAACTGGTCTAAAAGAAGGAAAATTCTGAATCCAAAACTGTTAAACTCTGCCTAAACTATCGACCTTCTCTCACGCTAAGTTATGACGGAGGGCTTAACACACACACACACACACACACACACACACACACACACACATAAATATATATATATATATATATATATATATATATATATATATATATACACATGGTGGGGGTATGAAATATAAGGAATCTCATCAGATATATAAATATGTATTTAGGGAAAAATAGTACATCATTTTCACAAACGTGTAATCATTTTCCCACGATTAAAGATTAGCGTAAAGAATGGGTAGAAAACTATGACATGAATCGATATCTAACAAAATTTTATTCTTCTTTTATACAAAATATTCAAAAACAACTTTTTACTGAAACCTGGAAATAATCCTTCGTGTTTCCTTTTTTTTGTAAATGTCAAAGCTTCCATTTTTTAAAAATGAATACGTGTAATTATATGTTGGATCTTCTGAAGTTCAATATAATTTTATTCTTCGTAGTCATACACTATAGCATTGCTTCAATATATATGGATTTTCTCTTATACACAATATTCTTCGTTTCTTGTCTTATAAAGTTATTTAATGGTGTCCATGGTTAGATTTTAAATATATTCTGTAGATATAATTTTTAACGAGTCTGAGCTCATTTTTCTTTTCAAAGTTAAATGGATTCATTTATTTTTATCAAATGCAAATAATTCTGTTTAGAAAATAATCAATTGTTTGCTCACAGGTAAATGTTTTCAAGTATTCTTATTTAATACTAACAATTTAATTAAACAGCAGTCATTTGTTTACATACAGTTAAATGTGAAAACAGTTATATTTCAAACAGTTTAGTTTAGCATAAATACACAGTTTAAATGTTAAAAAATCTATCTAACACATAGATAGGACCCTATTATGTGCAACCACCCGGGGCTAGAGTGGACCTTATAACGATGGCAATGAATGGGTACTTCGCATTCCCCAAAGCTCTAGCATTACCGAACTTTCGCCATCGGGTCGTTTTGTGACATTGGAGGTGTTTTACTCCTCTGCAGAAATGCAGTCGGTATATTCTACAGCCCCAGACGTCTAGGTCATTGACAGTTGGAGATTAAGTTGACTCTTTTAGTACTTTGATATTAATCACCTTCATCCGTTTCGATTATTTTTTTCGTGTGTTTAGAGTCCTTATGTGTTTGGAATATTCATTGCTTCATAGGATCACTTAACTTGCTGAGGATTTTAGATCATTTCATAAAATTTAACTCAAAAAGATTATCATTAACACAGCTATTTACACTAATAACTTTCAGAAAGATTTTGGAAATCATGTACAAAATATTAGTTCCTTTCTCTTTATAATACTGATAGGCAAACGGAACATTGTTTTTATGTTCTTGGGTTCGATCATTTCTAAAACCAGCAAGTTTTGGCTTCGACAGACAATCTATTTTTTACACCATAATAATTCGGTTTTGTTCTCATATTATAAATTCCTACAGATGCAACGTGGTCAAAATCTTTACGAATGCATCTGAAATTTTGGACCTAGATATATAGCGATTCGTGATGCTTTGTATTGTATGTAACATAGGATTTTTATTTGGCCATTTGTGAAAGCAAACATTAGTTCTGGACTGTGTCGTGCCTCTTTAAATTTTCTTAGAGACCGGAAGTAAACAGCGATACAACTAAAAAAACAAAAGAATAAAACTCGTCTCAAATGCCAGAGACTTAAAACACCGAAATCCGGTGGACCAACAAATAATAAAGTTTCTGATAACTAATAAAACTCACGTCCGATCAAAACCAAAATAAAACTTTATAAAATAAAACTCTAGATTAAACAAGGGTATAACAATTGTCTATGAGAATCTATAACTTTCTCTCCAATAACTTCTTGTAATAACATCAAAGCAGATATCGACTAACACTTACTAATATGACTTCCAACTTTGTTTAATGGAAATAAATTCCATATTACCCACATGCATATTTTGGCAACGAAATCTTTGTTTTCATATTATCTCAGTATTGTTTACTATCATCAGCTGCCAGTTAACAAAGACACATAGATCACCTTTCTTTAACCTACTTGCTGGGGTGTAGATCAGATTGAAACTAAAGAAGTTGCTAATGATTTCCCATTTTCACCTTCATTACAAGTGTCTGGCCTAGTCGGCTGGGGCTGCAGAACTCACCGACTGCATCTCTGCAAAAAGGTCAGACTCCCACAATGAGTCATGGATATGACACAATCTGACAGTAAGTCTTCACTAATGCAGGAGCTTTGTGGAATGCAAAACACTCATTCATTGCTGTCGCTCCAATGTTCACTCTGACCTAATAGAATCCTATCTATGGGTCAAACAGAACTATACAATGTACTTATGATAAATTGTTTGAAAGAGAAGTGTTTATATGTATAAAAATGGATTTGATATTAATAACCAAAACGCTTGATAAAACCCAACCAAAGCAAATCAACCAAAAAATGTTAATTTTCATTGACATCGAGATTGTGGTTAAGTGGTGAAAGACCTAGTTGATTTCTACCCTGATACTCTAAAATAGGAATTGTAATTTCGAGAAATATCCTACTAGAATTTGTCTTTCTTATGCAATTCAATTACCTGCATCCATAATTCCCGAGTAATATTTTTTTTTAGGTTTTTTCCTTTAGGACAATTAAAGCGATTAAGCAATTGATGAATTAATTTAAGAAGCATAGGAAGAATCGAATAAATAAATATATATATATATATATATATATATATATATATATATGTATGTGTGTGTGTGTGTGTGTGTGTGTGTGATTATATATATATATATATATATATATATATATATATATATATATATATACATATATATATAAGGGATGGTGTTGAAGTTTATCCATTTGCCCTCAATGTAATAGTAAAAATCTTATTTCAAATATTAATACACAACTTCTATTAATATTTTAATCTACAGAATAAGCCTATTGTTACATGTTAAGATAATGAAATAATTTATATAAATTTATGGATTTATGTTATTACAGTAAAACCTTGAGTTTCTAAACGTTATAAACACACATTCACATGCATACACACGTATTATGAGACAGAAATATGCACACATATACGAACAAACAAAAAAAAAATATATATATATATTGATATAAATGTTGAGTATATTTTTGAAGGAAGTTATTGTTTTTACAATATTTCTTACAGACCAGTGAACATTCATTTCTAATAACGAATTATGCATTTCTCTAGTTTTCTTGCTAGTTCATTTACATAAATCATCGCTGATAGTGTTGCCATCAAACGACATATTGTAATGACATCGACAAACTGGCATCTACTGAAATACGAAACATCCTCACCAATAGCACCAAAATTATATACAAAAATAACATCAAAACGATCTACACATCCTTGAAACCAATAATTTGAAAAAAAAAAGGATAAAAAAATGAAATAGTATTCAGCCCTTGTGGGAGGATTCTACACATCTTTAACAAGTAACATTTAAACCAAAAGAGCTCCGACAACAAAAATCATTCGAACAAAATGAATTTCGCAACCAAACTTAAAAAAATAAAACATCTATCAATATAATCTGAAGTACTCGTCAGTAGCACCAACTGTAAATTTTCTATCAATTAGACTCTGAATCAAAGAAACAGAAAAAAATTAATATTATTGTGAAAATGGGAAGTTCTGTTGTCAAAAATTAAAATTATCGAGAGAATATTTACACACACACACACACACACACACGCACACACACACATATATATATATATATATATATATATATATATATATATATACATATATATATATATATGTGTGTGTGTGTGTGTGTATGTACACATATATATATATATATATATATATACGTTTGTGTGTGTGTGTGTGTGTGTGTGTGTGTGTGTGTGTGTGTGTGTGTGTGTGTGTGTGTGTGATGTGTATTGACATTCAGTGGATGGTATGGTTATTGAATTTAAAACTTCCTGAAAGTGTATAAATGAAATAAAAATTTCATACTAAAATTTCATAATAATGTATACTCAGATTTAATTATATTCTACTCCTCCAAATGTCAGCAACACCGTTCGTAAATGAATACTTATTATAAATATCCTTAGGATATTGTATGAGTTGATAAAATAGAATGCATCAGTTTCAGAGAGGAGGTCTTCGTGGTGTCGTGTTTAATGTACTGGACAATAATATCGTAGTAAGCGATTTCGAATTCCAGTTATTCTATCACGTTTACTTTCGGAAAGGTATGAACGCCCTTATGCTGCTAAGTATGGGGTCAATAATATCTCTACTGTTCTGCTAAAAGGATGGTTTTGACATTAAATAACTGCAAAGGTTGATAGAGTGTTAAACAAAGTAACATAAATCATAATAATATCAATTTCCGATATTTTTATTTGCCCCTGAATAGCGGAAGTTGAGTTGAATGCAGATTCTACCATGTTAATTGCGCAAAAGTGGTATTTAAACCCCTGGTATTACAATTATCTTTAGATTTAATGAATATAAGTATGGCCTATTTCCTGTAAAATTATTAATTTGCTTTTATGAAAACAAATTGTATACATGAAAAAACACGCTGTATATACTATATGTATATAAGATATTTTCTGAGGATATATTCAGTGGAATTCAAACATTTAGAGATTAATTCGAAACAGGCAAAATAAATACATCTAACAAGAAAATGGAATTCGTGGAAATTTGAGTAGAAATGTTCGCTGTTATTTTGGAAAAAAAAACTGTTCGCTTTTGAAAAACAAATATCTGTTGGTAAATATTAAAGCCTGCTTATAGCAATATCATGAAATATATCACAAAGAAGCGATGAAAACAATTCTTAGACTGTTTTATTTACTCAAAATATTACCGAACGTTTGCTTTTTGTCAAAACACTTTTATTTGATATTCGAAGATATAACCATATTGACATGTTTAGCGTAGTTGGTATCTTATTTCTATTTTTGCTTAAGATATTGCTACGTTGTCTCACGTCGTGTTTTTATTATCTCAAGCATCTCTTTTTTATTTTGTTAACTCCACCATTCTCCTTAATTTGTGAGCCTTGCTGAACGTTGCAAGCGATTTCACGGGGTATTTGAGTCGTCTGATTTTTGGAGACGTTGAGCTTTAATCAATAATCTATAGATCCGCTCTTTGTAACATGAAATGACGTTTAATAATCAGAACTGTTCCTTTAAGAACTTTATCTGTTTTCTAAACAATAGTGAAAATAACAAAACATCACTGATCCTAGCGGCGGAGTGAAGGGAAAGTAGGAAAAAAATCAAAGGATTAAAAAGCAAAACTCACAGAGAAACTTACATGCAAATTCTAAAACGATTTTCCCAGAATACTTAATTTATTTTCAGTGCATATTTTACTCGATTTCACCTTTCCTTTTCTTGTTTATTCAACCGAAAAAAAAAAACAATGAAACTTGAAGTAGCGTTTTTTCCTGAGTTCATGAAGCAAAAGCAATCGTAGCTCACTCCCAGTAGGGTGACGATTTTGCTCAAAAATTTCAAATTTCTACCAGTCTTCAGTCAGCTATATACAAATGGACTGTCTGATTGACTCTTAAACATCTCGTACTCTTGCGTGACCGCCTCTAGCAATCAACGTAAGTGTTATCATCACTGACCCTTACTTGTTCGTCATCAGTTTCACTGGTCTTGGAGAGGCTGCAACTAAATTACATATTCTGGGAATATTAATTTATTTTTGGTGAATATCTTAATGATAGCAATGCCGTAATTCTTAGTGGCATCACAATATCTTATATTTCAGATAATATACTTTAATTTGCAAGATCAGTTGACTAAATATAATCTAAAATCTGTCCAATGAAATGATGTGTGACCTTTGTTTCGGAAACTAATTTCAAACTGTAACGAATACACAACCAGTATTACAAATAAACGATTAATTACTCGAACTAGAATATTTATGTTTATTGTTTGATAACGACTGTACCAACAATGGCGAGGATTATAGTCTGAATTCATTGAATAATGAACACTCTTAACCCCAGGATTCAAAAGTGTAATTATTGAATTCGATAACATTCCACATTAGATCAATCACTTTTATCGCTTCAGAATTGCTCTTTTCTTTCTACACAGTTACCTATTTCTTTTCTCTTGAGCGCTGCTTTCACGTTCATTAGAGAATCAGCGGCATCATTAGATCTTATTAAACTTTATCCATAATCAATGCAAACATTTCTTTCATGTGATAACTAAGGTTTCCGATCAAACAGTTGTACTGTTCTCGTATGAATACTATTGATGATTACAGGTGGTCATTATCGTTCCACGTCGAGGTTTTATTGAATTAATCTGCTATTTTGATTGTGAGTTAATATCGTATAATAGAATAAAATTCGCAACATAAAATAATTAGTTGGACAACGATTCAAATCAGGAGCTGCGCTTAGTGTTAATGTTATTGTCGTAAGAATTGGGATCAGCGACTTGAGTTCATATCTTAAACAAGACTGTTTTTAATTTGTTTTTTAATTTATAGCGGAATTTTTGTCTTCAGCTTGGTATTTTTTAATTTCTTTTAAATTTTTTTTCTTTCTTTTTTTTTGTTTTTTTTTGCCCATGGCACAGTGGATAGTGGCGTTGAGTCTCTACGGTTCCTGGTGAGCATTGTCAGAAGATAGCAGTTTCAATTCCTACCCAAGCCGGCTTGAGCTTTACTTGGTAAAAACGTGGTGCAATAGACAACAACTATGGAAGGCAGTAATTACTGCGGATACGGTTACAAGACTCAGCATTCCTATCTTTGGTCGCGGTTAATCACCTGAAGAAGGGCAGAGATCGAATTTGGCCGAAACGTAGTGAGGAAAAAAAAAACTACCAAGATGAGGACAAAAAGTCCGCAATAAATAAAAAAAAATTCTCAGATTAAGAAGCCTCATCTGAAAAGGATTCCCAATAAAGACAAGACTGTTTTTCACTTTCCAATAATGCTCTTGGTAAAATACTAAGTCCATCAGTTCCTTCCATTGATATCGGTAAATAGTAGAGCACTGTCTTTTTAGACTTGATTAAGCAACTAATGAGGGAGGAGAAAAACTCTGAAATAAAACCAGCTTTACTCCACTTAAATACTGACGTTGTGTCACATTTCGCTCGTGGAGAAGGGGTTGGGTAAATGTAGATCCGTTCAAACTATTGAGTTTAAACTTATAACTTTTTAAAACAGTAATATAGTTAAGCAGAGAAACAAATATACTAAAGTGTTATTGCTAAGAATATTTGAACAACTGAACTCATGTTTATTGTTATATTCTCTACATTTCGACGGATACGTCCCTTGGCCTTCTCCAAGAGTTTTATGTCAAACTCGGGAGTCCACACAGAATCACGAAATTAACTCTTTATTTGACCCTCTACTGTAGACTGTTCCAATTCTGTAAACCATGACCGGATACAAGTGTTAAGTTTTAGTAAGTGTTATTCTTACCTGAAGTTGGAATTGAACCTGCAAGTTCCTGATGATTGGAGGTACTTTCCAACCTAACACCTAATCCACTGTGCCATGTGTACTTGCTGGACAATTCAGGGTGAATCTTTGGGAATTATAAGTAGTAAAACTAATCAAGCTTCATCGCAGAAATTTAGACCAAAAATATTCTAAACTTTCGTTGATGACTAATTTGCCTTGCATGATACAATGGTTAGCAAACTATGCAAGCATATGATAATGATTTAGTTACTGAACAAAAGAAAAGTCTGCAAAAATAGTACCTGGACTGCCGTTTGATAATCATAAGAGTTGCAAGCAGGTGCGTCTGGTGATCAATATGCGTCTTCAAACTTATGCTGTAGAGTCATCATTAGGGATTAGACAAAGGTTTGTAAATACGCCCCGCAAACCAAGCGTTATATCAGCCAGTGAATCTTCGTGATATCACTGAGATCAAAGAAAGCCAGGCAGTTTAAAGTCAAACGTCAAATTCAGGTTGATCACGTTCTTCGATGTGCTGGGCATCGTCAACATTACAAAGTGCTTGACGATTAATCAGCAAAACTCTTTGGGGATTCTGGGACTTATGCTACATATAGATGTGTTAGAAGAGATGAGAGTTATGGCCGGTACATTCAAGTGGAAACTCTATAAGTTGTTGTTTGGATTTAAAACAAATTGTTTGCGACACCAGTCCCGTTATTTTTCAAACACATAACCAATATAATATATAAAATAATATAATAAACCAGATAAAAAAAACTCATGATTCAGATTATCAGATGAGCTAGAATTCAACCCATCTAAATTCCTTAAATTAAACTGTATAAATAGGTACGCTTTTTTAAATTCACGTGACTCATGGTGTGGTTGAAATACAAACTGGGAGCGTCACCGTGGTGTAATGAGTAAAGTCCTGGACAGTGGCATTGAAGTAAGTGAGTTGGAATCCCAGACGCGCTATTACGTTCACTTTCAGACTTATAACATGGGAAATGGATGGACCTTCTTATCCTTTTCTTATGTGTTGAATAGTTTCACTGTTGTACTTCTGCAAAGATAGCTTTAGCATTGAATAACCCATGAAGGCTGATATGCCACAAAACAATGAAAACAAACTAACAGATATACTAAGTCATGTGGTTCTATCGGGCGTCCAATTATAAGGTGTATTTTTACATTCAGAGCTGCATTCAACCACAAACTCAGATCGTTAATGCAGAAAATTATTTTAATCCGAAAACTTTACGTGATATATTTTCTTCCAAATACTATGTACAATTTCTCATGGATTCATGAAATCATTCACTGCTTTTAGGATATATATATATATATATATATATATATATATATATATATATATATATATATATATATATAAAATCCATGATTAAAATTAAGCTGTTTTTTTTAAATAAACTGTCGAGTTTAAAAATTCAAAATGTTTGATCAAAACCTAAGATAAGCAATGTTCCATTAAACCTTCCCTGGCTGCCCCATTACTATCAGTTTCACAGAATTTTCTTGAGTGGAGGAAACCAGCAAATTTCATATATATACATATATATATATATATATATATATGTGTGTGTGTGTGTGTGCGTGTGTGTGTGTTTCTGTCTGTCTGTCTGCCTCAGTGTGTGAGGGTGTGCGTGTGTGTCTGTTTGTCTGTCTGTCTATCTGACTGTCTATCTCTGTGTTAGTGTGTGTCAGTCTTTCTGTCTGTCTGTCTCTCTGTGTGTATTTGGGTGTGTGTGTGGGTGTGGGTGTCTATATTTCTCAGTGAGTGTGTGTCTAAGTATGATGGGTAAATTGGTGGAGTAGCATTAGAAGACAATTTATTAACTTAGTGTTAAACTATCTAGTAACTTCCTCGTATATCAATAAAGTTTTAAATCAGTCTGAATGTGGATTTTGGTGATGTGAACGTGGCACTTAGGCAATTATTTTAAAATCGCAGACGCAGCCTATTTTCTTCCTGCATACATTACTCCGGGAAATCACCATGAAAATTATTTATGCACTTTATAATCACACACACGGCATGCGATTTTGTACTGATTCCTGAATTTACACAAATTGGTACGATTTTGTCAAATTATCGTTTTTAAGTGTTTTAATCATAGTTATTATTTTAATGTCATTCCTCAGATTATGTAACTTGTTTTCTACTCCTCGTGCTGTATATTGAACTCCGACCCGGCCAAGCTGTTAAAATAGGAAATGCACCTGTATAAATAACAGGTGCTTCCGGTCGAAGGTATCAAGGGGATAACCTTGACTGTCGACAGGTTGAATTGAGTAGGCGTAAAACAATAATATAACTCGGTGCACAGGAAGTTCGAGTTAGTTGGAGATAAGATGCTGTAGAGAGAACCAGCACTCAGCAGAGGGGTCTTCAGGACCCCCGGTTGAGCAGTTGGAGTTCAGATCATGTGGAGAGAAGATGAAGGAATGAGGACCATGTCCCAAAGAGGCTGGACCCCAGGCCCCAGTTGAGCAGCCCAGAAGAACGGGAAAGAAACGCTGTTATGGCCATAAGAGTGGGGGTCAATAAGTTGCATTTCTGTTCAGTTTCCAACTCACGTCTCACACAGTAAAACCTTTAGTAAGCCTTTCGAACCCTTTCAAATAAAGTGAGAGGTATATTTTTCTGAAGAACTGTGTCGCTCGTCTTTATTGTGTCGTCGTAATGATTCAGCATGTATATAAGTATGTATAGTGGTTATGGCTATACAACACTCGAACAAACATTCGATTCAAATGTAAATGGATATATACAAATAAATTTATCACTTTTTTTTATATTAGAAGTATATTTAACCTTTTTAAGTTTAACGTTGTAAGTAATTTTTAAAAAGAAATGTGAATTAGATGATGCTACGAACAAAGGAAAAACAAAAATTTAATTAATTGACTAAATGATTGTTTCTTGAGGCATACCAACCCATTAAGGGTTATTTGATACCGATTTAATAAGGAATTACGTTTATGCTACGTTAATACTTGCATTGTTTTTGTGGTTGTCAGTAAGGAAATTTTATTTTCCACACACAGTCCGATCGAATACGAATCATTTCTTAACATATCAGTTTTGACCCATAGATTGGGCACCATATTGTCTGTGAGAACCAGGCGATAAAATTGAAGATACGTTTGCTTCAAATATTTTGAATAATGGAGAATGTTAGTGACATTGTATATATATATATATATATATATATATATATATATATGTTGTGTGTGTGTGTGTGTGTGTGTGTGTGTGTGTGTGTAATGGTTATTGTAGTTGGAAATGGACATGGTGACAAGAGTTCAAATCCTAGACGCATTTCACATAGCACTAATACCCATGGGAAAGGTATGAATACAATTATTCTCCCTTCAGCTATGGGTAAATAGTAGGGCAGACTGGTTTCTTTAGCCTTGGTGAGGCAACTAGTCTAGGAGAGGGAAAACTCTGAATTCAAACCTGTTAAACTCCACATAAATAACCTTGTCTCATATCCTGCCCGAGCGGAACGGTTGGTATATATATATATATATATATATATATCGGTGTGTGTGTGTGTGTGTGTGTGTGTGTGTGTGTGTGTGTGTGTGTGTGTGTGTGTGTGTGTGTGTGTGTGTGTGTGTGTGATTCAAAAAGTAGTTATCATCACCTGAGGAGAAAAGCTGTTGCTGAACATTTTAGAGGTAGCAACTGATGACCAACAATTAAGGTTCAAGGAAGAGAACTCTTTTTATAAAACTAGAGAAAACTAATTCAGATATCTGACAAAGTGCCTGTGTGTACGTGTGTATGTGTGTGATAAGTCAGTCTTTCAGTGTTCATTTAAGATCCAGGAATTTCTACACCTGAATAAAAGAAGTCAATATAATTCGGCTACGTGTTCTTCAACAGCTGGCAGTTTTCGCCGAGTACATCTTTTTACAACCTCTTTAACGCAGGCAGGATCAGATATAAGTTTGTTTTTAAGTGAAAACAAGCTGGTTTTATTTCAAGTTTTTTCCTTCTCGAAGAGTAGTTTCTTAACCAAAGCTAAAAAACTCAGTCTTCCCTAATATATAGAAAAAGGGTGTGAATAATTCGATTTATTTCTTTCTGAAAACTATTGGCCTAGAAAAAAGCGTTAACTGCCTCTGGCATTATTTGAACTTTTGTCACCGATTTGATTTCCGACGATGATATCCAGTGGACTAAGAGTATGAAGAAGTTCTTGAACGAATTTTACGGAACGTCAGAGAACCAGAATCAATCTGGTTTTAGAGGATGTCGCTTATCAGTTGATTTCATCTATGTGTAAGAAGTATATACATCCCCAAAGTCTTGCATGTCAAAGAGAAAATACGAAGATGTGGAACATTTTGTTCCCTAAACTCCAAAATAATGCTATTTTCTATGACAGCTAGAGAAGTTGTTTTTTTTAATACACACTAGCCGTAACTGCATCTGTAACATTATGTGAGACAGAAAATAAGAAAATATGAACACATTCAACCGTAATATCTTTAACATTTTTTTTCCAGAAATAGTTTGACAAATTAACATTGATAGTAGAAAAAATGTATTTTTAAAATAATACAAACCAAAACAAAAAAGTCATTTGTTTCTTTCTTTCTCCTAATATTAAATTTTCTCATGTTTTTTATCCTTTTTTTAGCAGGCTTATATTTTTTGTCGTTCAGTGTTTTGTAGAAAAGACATCTGTTTTTTGGGGTTTTTTTTTCGAATATTGGTTTCTTTTTTTTTTAACTTCCTTCTTGTGATGGTGTGTCGGTAGTTATTCCGTACTCTTATTCTTTTGATTATTTCTCATTCATGGACAGTCAAAATACGAAACAAAAGCATCCTTCCTCGATTGGCTGTTTTCTTAACTTTTTCTTCTTTCTATTAAATCTGCCATTTTCTCATTTTTCCCTGCCTTTTCATTGTTTTCCCCACTTTATTTTCACACTGTATATCTTTTTCATTTTTCTTCTTTCTGCCATTATTTTTTTTGCATTTTTCTTATTTTCTTTAATATATATATATATATATATATATATATATATATATATATATACTGGCATAATGCTTAGAGTATTCGCCTGGGCTCCGGTAAAATGAGGCTCAACTCCAGGTTGAGTAATACAAAAAACTCCAAAGATGGTACTTAATGCTTCCTTGCTTAACACTCATCATTATAAGCTAGTGGGAGTAGAGAAACCTATGGAACGGAGTAGTACCCTCCTCCTCACCTCAATGTTGTAGCAGTTGAAATGGGAATCTTCGGTTCACCCTCTACTTCGGTAGAACAACTGATTTACATATATATATATATATATATATATATATATATATATATATATATATATATATATATATATCCCTGCTTGAAGCATCCAACTTATCTAGCAACTCTGAAGAGTTGTGATATAACGAATCAGTCAATCTTTGGATGACAATACATACGCTCCCCTTCCGGGTCATGAGCACTCTGGCGAAGGAATTAAAGGCTCCCACTCACGTAATGCAAAATTCTTCTAACGAAATAAGCACTCCAGGATCCGATAGCGTAAAATGTAAACAATCAAAATTTGATACAAAATGCATGATATTCTTGAGCTGACGTTAATCAACAAAACGGCCGAGCGGTAAGTTATCGGCCTAACGTTAAGTTCTGCGGGTGTCGATCCCATCTCTAATCGTCGAACATGTCTAACCACACTAAAGAGTTGCTATACAACGAAATATTCTGTTTGTGAATGACAATATATATATATATATATATATATATATATATATATATATATGTTAGAAGATTATTAAATGAATAATGAGAATTTTGTATAAACAGTTGGCGATCGGAAGGACTGTTTTCAATTACAACACTTTTTCTAAAGAAATAGAGAAAATTGTGATGGGTCCTCTCTTATCCCAGAAGACTTTCCGTGTCCCCTTTCCTGACTGTTGGGGCTGAAAATTCATTGACTATTTTTCAGCACTTGCCCGAAGTGACAAAACGCAAATTTAACACCCTTCCATAGATTTGTTCCCTTAATCATACTTCTTCACACACATCACACATTAGTCTGTAAATTGTACAGGGTTCGTAGCACTTGGCAACCAATATCTTGATGACAGACCTCTTTTCCCATCTTGAGGAGTCTTTTTCATTTTCCGCGATTTTGAATAGCCTCAAAAGCGTATATATCTGCGAGACTAAAATAATTTTTGCTACCAACAAATTCCAAATCATGCAGATTTTAATGTAACGGCGAAAGAAAATCGAAAACAATTTGTTTTTTTAAGTCTTTTCTAGTTGTGACGCGAAATTGACTATAATCCCAAAACGGGACTTTATTTTCGCACGTGTGAAGACGGGGCATGTTGGCACTTGATCCCCTACAGAAATAAGTCCTGTTCAGAGTTTTTCTCTCAGGCAGATAAGAACTGGCATATTACGTGAGGGACTAATTTAGGACCAGACTGACCGCCGCTGGCAAGGGGTTCCAAATTTCACACTATCACACACCCACCAGGCAGCTTTCTTCCTTCCCCGAGATAATGGAAGATAATGAGCCTATAAGTTTTAGTCGTAATAATATTAATATTGTAGTAGTCGGCAGCTCCGGTTTCCCGTGTGATACTTTAGTAATTAATAGGACAATTCTAAGCAAGATAACATAAGGCGAATAGAAGCTGGAAAGAAAGCATGAAGTAACAACATAGACCACATGGTAAAATGAAAATCCATAGGTTCTTTACTACGGTTTTCTATATACGTTCAAAGTGTCAAAACATATAATTGGATTGTCCATGAATATGAATGTCTTTTCTTGGCTTTTATCCTTTTTTCAAATTGAGAGAGAAAGTGGTAAACAAAATTTGGGTGTAAAGGAAAAATGTCCCCAAAGTTACTTATCTTTTTCTCGACGGGGTTCCACTGGAGAATTTTCTTCTTTCACGGGCTACTAGACTTTGTTCTGTTTTTAGTACTGGCTTGAGGGACTCCGGTCTCTCATGTCTCAGTTAATCTTTTTGTCTCCAGCCCGGAGTAAAATGGCTATGGTCCGTCTGCCAAGAGCCTTGCTCAAAAACTACCTTTTTTTGTCCTTTACTTCCGCTGAGGGGAAGGGAACCCCACTTCCGTTTTGGGGTCCCAGCCAATCATTTGGCTTCTCTCTCTTTCCCCTTCCGATGTCCGGCGACCTGAGTTCACTAAGTGTGAACATCTGGTCTATCTCCTCTGTGACCCACATTCTCTCCTAACGGTCACTTTTTGACTGCTAGATAGTGTTAGTTCAACGGGGGGATAGTATCAGTCTTACCTCTTCGTCTCCGTGAGCTATCACGTGACACTAGTGAATGACTATTTCGTATATGTATTTTTTCATATATATTAAGTCCAAAAAAAAAAGACTTATAAGGAACCATCCTACGTAGAATATATAATCATCAATATGTTCTAACAGACTGCTAAATGAATGGCTATTAATACATAAAATATTTATCTAAAAACTCACATACAGCGCAATAATATTATTAATATCGAGTAAAACTCAATAGTATAATCCATTATCAATTCATTTCAAAAATATTTTTCACAGATTGCTTCCTTAGATGGCAAACAATTTCAATAGAGCGTTACAGCTTTTCCGGGGGAAAGAAAGCTTATCTTAATTAAAACATTTAAGAAATTATAGATCTCTTTTCATATATTAAAAAAAATAATGTGCTCACGTTGCAGGAAAATGATGATTTGATACGTTTGGACGAATCATAAATTTACTTCAAAGTGGATCATATAGAGATGATTGAATTATTTTCATACCAAACAGTAACGGTCCAAAAACATCGAAATTGCAAAGAAGAATTATTCGGGCTTTCATATCACTAGGACGAAAAATGAAATATCTTCCAACTTGAAGATAGCAATTTTTTAGACGTTACATTTAATTTAGATTAAAATACTTTCAAACCATTTAAAAAGGATAACCACATTCTTAACTATATCAATGTCATCTAGAACCATTTTAGATCTATTATTAAAAAGATTCCTAACGCAGTCAATTTAAGTATTGATTGCTTATCATCTTGCAATTTCTTTAAAGAAAATAAAGGAAATTGTAATGAAGCAGTTTCAAGAAGTTTTCATCAGAAATTTGAGTACTTGGACATAAAGAAAGTTAATACAGTCGAAAGGGACATTACTATGAGAGTAATAGTTCGAAGTTTAATAACCATGGAAAGAGTGAGATTAAGAATAACAATACGCATAATAGAAATAATAACAGTAGAAATTGAAAAAAAAATAATATGGTTTAACCCTCTCTTTTGCAATCATTCCCTTATTGATAAAGGAAAACATGACTTAAATTTGATTGATAAGCATTTCGATAGGGATAATCCTTTAAGCAAATTATTCAATAGAAATCTCATTAAAATTTGTTATTCGTGTACTAACAATATTTCAAAATTTATTCATAACCACAATAGGAAATGATTAGATCTATCTAGTTTGAGAAATAAGGAAACACGTATATCTACTAGTAATTGTAGAATTACAGAAGATTGTCCCATCGATGGAAATTGTTTCTTGGAAAATGTAGTTTACCAAATTAACATTTTCCCGAAATAAGGTAATTTTAAAGAAAAAATATAATTTGGAATCTCCTCGATTAAATGGACATTTATCTAAACAACCACAAACAATCACTTATCAATCCAATTCATAAGAATCAACTTCTTTACGTAAATATTTTTGAAAGCAAAAAGACCGTTGATGAACACAATAAATAAATTTGGAAATCATCAAAAACACTCCATCGTCAAGTTGTTTAAATGGTAGATACAATTTATGCCTCGAAGGAAAAAATGCATTTTAAACATAAAGATACTAATGATTCATTAAATAAGAGAAATGAATTAATATACAAACGTAGACACAGACGTAGATTTAACATAAAATGATACGCAGTAACTTCACCATATTGGCTCTGATGTATAAATTGGATGAATAGTGGTTATAATACCTACTTTTAATATGTAAAAATTATAAATTATATTAGGGTCACGATAGACCTATATAATAATTTCACCTATTAATCAGTTCTCTAAAAGTTACATAAAAATTATACACTAAAATTGAACTGAACAATTTGGATTAATTTCCTCTCAAGGAATTAAATACCTTGATCTGGTATTTTAGATTAATTAATGGAATTGATTACACACAAAAGTAGTGAACAAATTTTAATCAGAATTATAACGAAATTAACCAGCTGTAAAAGGAAACTAACTAATTAATGAGCCGGTAAGAATATAAACAAAAAATATCTACATGTATAATTTAAATCAATACAGTCATATATATTTGCATTTATTTTTAATTGACTATATGATCATGATATTATCTGATTAATTGAAGTCTATTGAATTTATCATCTGCTACCTTTCATAATTTTAAATTGAGTTAGGAATATTTTGTTATACGAGAAGATTATACTTAGAAGATACGATTTTTAAAAAAATTGAATAAATGATTCGATTTGATTAATGAATATGAAAGCACTTAATATTCAGATTATAATAAATATAGGAATTTTACAATTTGTTTTAGAAAATGAGAAATGAATTTAGACTTAAAAAATGTAAACTGTTTTTATCGTTCAAATTTTTCTAATTCTGCACCGAACAGCTAACGCGATGAAAACTAAATTATCCTCTATTGGGTTAAAATTTTATGTAAAGTATTGAATATCTGTAACCCTCCATTGAAATTATTCGTCATCTGAGGAAGCAGTCAATGAAAACAGATTTTTAAAATGAATTTAAAATTGTTCGTATCTTTCGAGTTTTACTTATATATATATATATATATATATATATATATATATATATATATATATATATATATATATATATATATATATATATATATATATACTCACTACTCACATATTTTCTTTATTTTCATGATTTGAATTTTTATCACACAGCAATAATATATACAACGTGAATAAAACAATCAAAACAAATTTAGACTTAAAAATGTAAACTGTTTTTATCGTTCAAATTTTTCTAATTCTGCACCGAACAGCTAACGCGATGAAAACTAAATTATCCTCAATTGGGTTAAAATTTTATGTAAAGTATTTTCATGAAAATTAAAGTATAAAACCTGAATTGTTCAAATCCAAGTAAACTTTATTTCCTTGAATATCTGTAACCCTCCATTGAAATTATTCGTCATCTGAGGAAGCAGTCAATGAAAACAGATTTTTGAAATAAATTTAAAATTGTTCATATCTTTCAAGTTTTACTTTTATATATATATATATATATATATATATATATATATATATATATATATATATATAATTATATATTATATATATATATTCGTTAGAGAAGTTTTTGCATAATGTACAACTGATTAAAACATATTATCAACTAAAATGAGACAAAGTTTATTTGTTCAGAGCAACTTACAAATATGACAAAAGTCTACCAAAAAGTATTTGGTGAAACAGTTTCAATAACCTGTTAAACTTTGGCGATTTTCTTCGCAGTTAACGAAGCTTTTGCAGACACATGAGATGAAATCAGACTACTCACATATTTTCTTTATTTTCATCATTTGAATTTTTGTCACACAGCAATAATATATACAACGTAAATAAAACAATCAAACCAAATTATTGAACAAAGCATAAAATAGATTTCTTTACAAGCGAAGTCTCACAATATTCTTTGACTCTTAGAGGTCACATTGTTTCTAGTTGTTATGATCTGACTCATAATCTCCATTATATGCTCAGCTTACATTGTTACAAATTGTTTTACTGAATGAGAAAAAAGGGTGCTAAAAACTATGCTTTCTGCAAAACAACTCATAATATTGCTGGGGTTTCAGAGGAGAAGGCTTAAGTTTTGAATAAACTACTAAATTTAAACTGGCAAATAAACCACGTTACTTGTTATCTTTTAAAATATCTAAGAGATTCTTCAATACATATTACAAAACCAACGTCGAATCCTTTTTTTGCAATTTATACGGAATGTATTAACTTACTGTTCCGACAACACACACACACACACACACACACACACATATATATATATATATATATATATATATATATATATATATATATATGCGAAACATCTTTTACTGTTAAAATTTCATTTTTATTCGGCATGTTTATGCTTACATCCCTCATTTTTTACGTTTTTTCTCTTCCTTTATTACGATTACATTTCCTCTATATTATCCATATTGAATCGTAATGGTTTCTGCGATTGGATATAGAGCTGGTTTTTAAGCTAAGGAAAAAAAATGTGACATACATTCCAGGACCATGGTAACTTTTCTCTCAAAGGAGGATTTAACTACTATCAGCGACGCACGTCTAAGAAACTTTTTTTCGTACTATCGTGATAGAGAATTAAAAATTGAAAAAAAATTACAAAAAGAAAGAAAAAGGATATTCACTTGATCATCTCTTAATGAAAAAACAACTGGTCTAGTCAGCTGGGTCTGTAAAATACACCGACTGCTTCTCTGCTGAGGGATAATCCCCACCTCAAAAAGGTTTCTGGATATTGCACAAAACAACCTGATGGTGAGGTTCCAGTATTGCTGCAGCTTTGGAGAATATGGAGTATCTCTTTATTGCCGTCGCTCCGAGGTCCACTTTGGCCCGGAGAGGTAGCACCTGATAGGGCTCTATCTATGGGTCAAATAGAACTAAATTGCGTACTTATGCTAAACTGAATTGTTTGAAATGGAACAGTTTTTGACATTGAAACTTTACTAAGGCTAAACTGAAGTGATTCAATAAGAACTGTTTGACTAAACTGAAAAGCTTGAAATAGAAATGTTTTTGAAAATTAACCTCTGTAATCATGCTAAACTGAATTTTTGGAAGTAGAACTGGTCTGGTTTTGTTTGGTTTGTTGTGTTTTATGGCATATCAACCTTTGTAGGTTATTTAACGCCAAATCCATTTTTATGTGATGAATAACTAGTTCCATTTAAAACAATTAAGTTTTGCTTGAGTACTTAGATTAATGGTGAAAAACAGTTCGATTTAGAACTATTCAAGCAGTTATATGTAACAATTCAGTTTAGTGAAAGTACAGTTTCAATGACAAAAACAGTTCAATTTCAAATAATTCAGTTTAGCATAAGCACACTGTTTAAATGTAAGTACATTTTAATAGTGCAAAACATTTTTTCGAGCTATCCAATTCTAATTCAGCTAATTCAATTTAGTATAAGTACAGATTTTGTTTACACAGTTATATGTCAAAACAGTTCCATGTCAAACAATTCAGCTTAGAGTAAATACAGTTTCAATGTCAAAAAATAGTTTTATTTGAAATAATTCAGTTTAGCATAAGCACGCAATTTAAATGTAAGTACGGTTTAATTGTCAAAAAAAAATCCTATTTCAACCTAGTATGCAGTTAGTTCTATTTAATCCATAGATAGGTGTTACCACGACAGGTGTTACCACGCCAGGCCAGATGTCAAAACTGTTTTATTTCGAGCAACTCAGTTTAGCATTCGGACGCAGTTTTGATGTCAAAACATTTCCATTTTAAACAATTTTAGTTCAGTATAAATACGCAGTTTAAATGTATGAAAAAAGTAAACGCCAACCACAGTTTAGTTCTATTTAACCCATAGATAGGACCTTATCAGGTGCTACCTCTCCGGGCCAAAGTGGACCTGGGAGCGATGGCAATAAAGGGGTACTCTGCATTCCTAAAAGCTCCAGCATTACTGGAACATCGTCATTAGATTGTTTAGTGTCATATCTAGGACACTCGTTTTAGGTGGAGGGTCTTAACCCTCTGCAGAGAAGCAGTTGGTGTATTCTACATCCCAAGAAATAGAATTGTTTATTTGTATAAAAATTGATTCGGCATTAAATAACCTAAAACAGTTGATATTCCATAAAAGTCAACCAACCAAGCAACCAACATGAATCAACAACATTAAAACATTCTATAAACAGAATTATCCGTTGTTTACATTTTTAGCTTTTATTGGATCGGTGTGTTGGAAACAGATATAATTTTTTCGTTCTCGTTTCAACTTACATTTTAGTTTGGTTTTAGTTTTATTTAGATACGGGTTCTAAATCGCTTTTTCGGTTTCCCATCGCAATAACTGACTACTTTCAGGCTGAGGGTTATGCAAGAATCTCTCTATTTTGATTATCGTTCAACGGAACTACTTGCTAGAACTTTGGCTTCTATATATACGGTACATTACGCCTGCATGAACACTTGTGTCAATACAAGCTTTATATCGGGGCGTGTCTTTGGCATTTTACACTCTGCCGCCCCTCAACATCTGGACATAGCACATCAAATGAAAAAAAGTACCAATGCACATTAATCTCAGACCCATCCATTGCAAACAAGCAGGTTTGGCAATATCCATAACAAGACTTGTCGTACCTGGCATCATCAAAACGAACTCAGCTGTGAACAAAAAAGCTTGGTAGTCTATAAATAAAAACTGACTAAACCAAGTGCCGTGTGCACCTCAGATATCCCTGGTGATGCTTCGATAATATTACAGCTGAATGAACAAGCGGTAAGCTGACAGCTTTCTTTATTGATATAATAAAGATGACATGCTCTATGGTCTTTAGGACTATCAAGTAATAAACTAGCGATCGGGACAATGTTATAAAATCCCATTTTGGTATGTTTTTAGTAGGAGTTTTGTCTTGTCGTCATGTTGGTTTTAGATCATTGATATCATAGACATTTATAATGGATAATCAGGTCGTATGCTAAACTAGATATCAAATAAACATGTCCGTGTGAATATGTTTTTCCTATAGTTACTTGAAACAATTACAGTAAGTCCCATTAATTAACAGTCCATGAAAATATACATTAAAATGAGTTGTAATAGCGCTTTTTTTTTCATCTTTAATTTCGTTTCATTTTATTCAATTTTATTGCCATTGGCCTAATGAGTAGAGTGTTCGCCAATGATTCGGGAGGCCAGGGTTCACACCCAGGTCGAGTCGTACCAAAGACTCAAAAAAATGATACTTGGTGCGGCCTTGCTTAACACTTACCATTATAAGGTACGGATCGAAGGTAAAGTGGAGCAATCCAAGGAATGGAGTATTGCTCTCTCCTACACCTCTGTGTAGTAGCTATTAAAAATGAGCTTTCGGGTCACCCTCGACTAAGGTCACTAACTTTAACTTTTGGTTTTTCTAAGTCAATTAATATTATTCATATCATGAGTAAAGATCAGGGAATAAATAACTTTTTTTCGGATCATACAAATAGATTTATATGCTTTTTATTGTGGTATGTTGGGTTAATATTAAACTGGATCTCATGGTGACGTACCAATTCTGGATATTTGGGGTAAGTGACGTACCGATTCTGTGTCATTACACGCTAGCTCACTCTGACCCTGAGTGGTTGCATCTGTTAATGTATCATCTATAGTTCGAGTAGGTCTGTTTAAATTTATTAATATTTGATAACGACACCTCCCACAAAAAAACTTACAAGAAACAACAACACAAAGATTTTATCATAATGTTCCATGAAAGCTAGTCTCTAAGCTTAAGATAACACAATAATGCTTGATATGCCTTTGAAATCAGTAAGTCAGCCTGTCAATTGCAGTGGTCTCCTAAAACGGTATGGGTGACGATTGAGATTCACCTACAAAGAGGTAATGCTGGCGAAACGACATCACTCATACTCTTTTGCGCTCCGTACGTTAACCTGACCTTTTATCACACCTTGTAACAGGAGGTGCCCGTGGTGTAATGGTTATCGTCGCAGGATATGGACACGGCGACACGAGTTCAAATCCTGAACGAGACTGATTGCATTTCACATAGCACTAATACCCTTGGGAAAGGTATGAATCCAATTATTCTCCCTCCAGCTATGGGTAAATAGTAGGACAGACTAGGTTCTTAAGCTTTGGTGAGTCTAGGAGAAGGAAAACTCTGAATCCAAACCTGTTAAACTCCGCTTCAAAATTGACCTTGTGTCATATCCTGCCCGAGCGGAGGGGTGGGGTAAATAGGATCACACCTTGTAACAGCAAAAGGGGTTGATGAATACATTCTCAGAGAATATGTTTACATAACAGCGAAATATCTAAAATCATTTTTTATTTAACTTAACCTGTAATAGAGTTTTCATGAAGAGAGAATTAATTTACAATGTAAATTTAATATGTCGTATGAT
This sequence comes from Sepioteuthis lessoniana, assembly GCA_963585895.1. Classification (NCBI taxonomy): domain Eukaryota; kingdom Metazoa; phylum Mollusca; class Cephalopoda; order Myopsida; family Loliginidae; genus Sepioteuthis; species Sepioteuthis lessoniana. The sequence goes on from OY757911.1 coordinate 102,258,188, forward strand.
GTATGTAATGGGATATGTGTTTGAATGGGTATGTTACGCTTATGCTTTACTATTGTTAAATATTTGTGAAGTATTTAGTTAATTTCCAGAGAATGTGTTCTCAGATTCAAATCGAAAATAACTAAGTTGAATATATCATTTACAGCGACCAATTTTAAGCGTGTCCAACTGAGACAATTCAGCTCCTGTGGAGATAGTTTAACATGATAATTAATACATCGAAACAAGGATACCAGCAGGTAACGCATAAGTCATGATCAATGTATATTGTTACTTCCACTTTTATTCATTCTCTTAAGCGTGTGTTTGACCTCTTGTTCTTTTATTTTGTTTATTTATTGAGAATGTTGAATTAATCAAAATGACTACCTGGTTGGTTTCTTGAAAAGAAATACTGGAAATGTCTTACCAATAACATCACGTAAAGTTGAGTTTATAAAACAGTATGAGAGACTGCGTCAGTTTGTAACCAGGAGAACGAGGAATTTTAGCATAAAATTCCTACGATAACATTTCCCTTGATTTACCCGACGATGAAAGCTGAGTTGGTTTCTAGTCAAATTAACTTCAACGAGAGTGAGTTGAAGATAGTTTTGTAATCTTAAATCTTACAGACCGCTATACTTTTTTTTTTCTCTGAGCTAGTTCCTGAGCTGTAGATGCTACTTAAGCGATATCGTTATGAATTCGCACTCCAGTTGTGCTATTGCGCTCAGTTTTTTGCTAATAACTTTGAGAAAAGTACAGATCCTTATTCCCTCAGCTGAGGGTTAAATAGCACGTTCAATAAAATGGCTTTGGCAATAAATAACCCACAGATTTTTGTATTCTATTGAACAAAGGATAAATATTTATCTCCTATATACTTTCTCATTCAAAATTAAATAAAAACCGCAAATATTTTTTCATGGGTTATTATAGACATTTCTCATAGAGATACGGCCTGAGAGAATGTAATCGTTAAAACGATTTTGAAAAGTCGCATACCTTCTTACAGACAATTTACCATGAATTGTAAAATGAAAAATGCATTAAAACTAGCAATTTTTTAATTTGGAGACTATTTTGTATTGTAGAAAAAAATATTCGTTGAAATATTTGCAAAGCCTGTAACTTCAATATTTTTTAAATGTTTGTTTTTAATTTTCGAAAAAAAAAAAGAAAAAAGAAAATCGGAAATTTATTATAAAAACCAAATATCTTCATGAAAAAATATTTCTGTTTCTCATTTATATTTAACAAGCAGACGAAACTCTATTTTAATAAAGATTTTACAAAGATTTACTTCTCAATAAAAACGAATAAAATGAATAAATTAATTATGTCGGAAGAAATATATTATAGAACCTTCTTGAGAAAATATTTCTGTTTCTCATTTACATTTAGCAGCTTGACAAAACGCTATAATGATTAAGATTTCACTAATATATATTTCTACATAAAAATAAATAAAATGATAAATAAAATGAAAAAATTGGAAGAAATATATTATGGAACACAATTGATCCTTGACTGTTATATGTGATTTTATTTACTCATCTCGGGAACACTGAGTAGCTCTTGCAATTATGTTTACTCATTTAATATTAAAGAAAATCGACTGGTTATAATTATTTGTATACACAAATCATTTTATTGAGCAGATTGAGATAAATAAAACTTCATGCTATAAATTTAAATAGAAAAATACACTCAATACTACTGAAGATTATTTCCTTTCCTTTTTTCTTTTTACTTTCTTCCTTTCCACTTAAACACCCTATCATAGTCAATGTCTTTGATGACATGGAATATGCCTGAACCCTTCACCTCCATCCGTTCCCTTTCTTTCCCTCTTCTTTTTTCTCTCTAAAATCAATTCACTTCCATTTGATCAAATATCTGATGAAACCTGATACATTTGACTCCACCGAGCTCCACCATATGCCCACACCGTCACAGTCAAAACCAGTAACCCCGACCACCATCATTTAAACCCACATCTGCTATCCTTTCAATATCTTCCCTTATCTTCTTCTTGTGTTAAATTTTCCCTCCCCTTTTATATCTTTATTTTTCCTTTATTTTGTTTATTTCCTCAATTGATTAAATGTAGCAAAAATATTTACTTTGAAGAAATTTTGTGAATAATGAAATATTACTACAAAACCTAATATAAGTGGCTGATTTATCCACTTATTTTTATAATCCTGTCAGATTCACCAAAATATACCATTTCACCAAATGCGTATTTGCAAACGTCTCATTTTGAGTTGTTCATTGAAATTGCGAGCGACGACAAACGAACTCTACTGTAAGACTGATTATTCTGTAAAAGATAATTATTCATAAGTAACCAATCTGTTTGTCGTATATTGCACCACTGGACAAATAACGAAAAACTCGTTGATATATAAAATGTGATTTATTTTTTTATTCTTCAACAGCGACGATTGTATGCCGTAGGAATACAGTAAGAGACAGTTCGCACATATCTTTCTTCGGTGACAGGGACCCTTTTTGTGAAGTAGTGCGGCGACCGGAGAACACACACGAGGAGCTGACTGGTCTACTTGAGTGACCAGAACGTTCTCCCTTTGCTTGAATATGGATCACTAAAATATATTTGAGTTACATAGCTACACGTATCGAATACTTTTTGATGACTGGACAGTCGACTGGGATAGTAAAATACACCGACTTGTGACGGCAAATTAAAATAAAAAGATCCCCGGATGAGCAACCTTTTAAAAGCGTATGGGAACTGGTGCATTTAAATATTGTTATCACAAAACGGGAAGTTTATTTTCCGCACGTGTGAAGACGGGGCGGTCTGGCACTTGATCCCTCGTAGAATAAGTCCTTGTTCAGAGTCCTTTCTCGGGCATATAGGAACTGGCATATTATGTGGGGGTTAATTTATGGCTAGACTGACCGCCGTTGGCAAGGGGTTTCCAAATTTCACACTACACGCCCACCCACCAAAGCCACTAGTTCTTCCTCCCCTAGAATAATGGAAGATATGGACCTCTAGGTTTAGATGTAATAATATTAATTATAGTAGTCGGCAACTCCGGTTTCCCGTATAATATTTTTAAAGGGATTCATAGGAATATAAGCGAGAATAACAAAAGGCGAATAGAAGCTGAAAAAGAAACATGAAACAGCAACTTGACAGTAGAGACACTAATGAAGAACTTCAACAAGTGGGAACATGAAATTATATCAATCTTTTCACTACACACGCGGATACACATATTCAACGTGTCGGCTATATTATTAGCGGACAATACTTGATTCTAAATGACTTTCCTTTTTCCTTTCCTTTAGTCTTTCTTTAAATTGAGAGAGAGAGAGAGAGAGAGAGAGAGTATATAATTGGGTACAGGGAGAAACAGTCTTATAATTTACTTATCTTTTCCGATGGATTCCTGTGGAGAATATCTTCTCTTTTACACGCTGACGGACTTTATGTTATATTTAGTTCTGGCTTTAAGGTATGGCTTCTTCTTCTTGTCCAGGATTCTTTCCGCTTTCTTTACCCGGAGTCTTAGCATGAGACTCGCGTCCTCTCATGACGACCTCATCTTCAAAAGTGATTTTCTTTTACCCTATTTCCGCTGACGGAACTAAGGTGCAACTTATGTTTTAGGGTTCTAGCAAATCATTTAGCTTCTACCTTCTTCCTTCCCCTGTCAGGCGACTTGAGTGAGGTCACGGAGTACAGATAGCCTGACCCACATTTTTTTCTTCCTTCAACAGCCGGCCAAAGTTGACCTACATTCTTTATTTGTTTTTTAACGGTCAATCTTTGGCTAATTCAAACATGGAGGGTAGTGGGAATTCCTTATTTCTCCTCTCTCCTCGGAGATCACGTGACAGACTGCAACTCTGCTGAGGGGTAAGACTTCCCCAATGAGTGTCTTGGATATCGCACTAAGCAAATTCATGCCAAAACCCTCTATTGAAGCTTTAGCGAATGTGGATTAACCCCTTATTGCCATTGCTCCTATTTCCCCCTGACTCGAAGGGTAATACCTGATAGAGTCCTATCTATGGGTTAAACAAAAGTGTTTTGCGATAAAACTGAGAGTAAATACATGGCTTGAGGTAAACTGAGTTGTTACAAATAGAACTGCATGTAATGATTGATATTTAATTGAATTGTTAGAGACACACAGGAAAACATGAAACTATTTAATTTTGTGCCAAAAATGACCTCAGGTCTGTTTAAAAATCTCATTAACGAAATATGTTTACGGAGGTGCCCGTATTGTAATGGTTATCGTTGTAGGAAATGGACACGGCGTCTCGAGTTCAAATCCTGGACGAGACTGATTGCATTTCACATAGTACTAATACCCTTGGGAAAGGTATGAATCCAATTATTTTCCCTCAAGCTATGGCTAAATAGTAGGACAGACTGAATTCTTCAGCTCTGGTTAGGCAACTAGTCTAGGAGAAGGAAAAGTCTGAATTCAAACCTGTTAAACTCCGCTTAAAAATTGACCGTGTATCATATCCTGCCCGAGCGTAGAGGTTGGTAAATAGGATTAAGAAAATATGTTTACAAATTCTATATATCTGATATATGAATAAACAGGATTTGGCATTAAATAACCTACAACGGCTGTTATGCCATAAAAGCCCACAAAACCAAACTAAACCAACAAAATCATAGTTTAAATCAGTACAATCAAAACGATTTACCAATCAATCTTGTTCGTTAACTGTGTAAAGAGTTCCATATTCACTCAGAGCTCTATACAACTTGCCTAAATTCAAATCTAAACCATTATTCCTAAATAACCCAAGAAAATGTTGGAAATGAATATCTGAATAAGTATATCATTACGTTTATGATTTCAGGTGTCAATATCGATTTTCAGCGACTAATGAAATATCAACTTATTAGTTTTCTAACTCTATTAAACAACTATGTGAATTTACCTTAATCAAATCATTTACAGGAATATATTTTTCGGGTAAAAATTCGATTTTATATATGCAAGCATTTTGCAGAAATTCAACTTTTAAAACAAAACAAACATGATTAAAAGCATGCTTTGTGATCACGAGAAAATGTGATTTTTCTTAAATAATGTTTTAGTTCTTATCTGTCTAAGACAAATGATTAAAAGTAAAGTTTATATTTATTCAAAGATATATCAGCATTGAATATATATATATATATATATATATATATATATATATATATATATGTGTGTGTGTGTGTGTGTGTGTGTGTGAGTGTGATCTTTGTAGAGATTGGTGAAATACAATCAAGGACGTCGTCAGTGATGTTGCATCGGCTTAATTGCAGATTTCGAGTTCCACAACCACCTATCTGCTCCACTGGTATATGTAGAAATAATGCTGGTTCGAAAGTGCACTCAGTATCGGTGAGAGAGAATATTCATCTAAGATAGAATAGCGTTGACGCAGAGTCAACGGTACTCAGTGACTGGTAGTCTTGGGCAAATATGATTATGCATAAGCAATGATGGGAAGAGTGATCTAGTGTGAAGGGCATTTTGGGAAGAGCCGTGTACATGATACAGCATGGCTATATTATAATAATTTTAGCGATCTGTTAATTTATTTTCTCTATCATGTTGAATTTGTAATGAGTATTTCAATTCTTCTTCTACTTCTTCTTCTTCTTCTTCTTCTTCTTCTTCTTCTTATTATTATTATTATTATTATTATTATTATTATTATTATTATTATTATTATTATTATTTACTCCTTTAGAGTTTTTCACATCAGTGTTAACTGATAGTTTTTCACTGGAGTTTGAGTGACTCAAGTCTCCTCTACTCTCCAGGACTCGTCTCAGGATTCTGGCCATTTTCAGCAATGCAGTCATTTGAATAGTCTCTACACTCTGTCAACTTCCAAGTCTTCCAGGCCTTTTAATAATCCTTTAGTTATTGTGTCAAAAGCACCAATCACAGTTGGTACAATCGTCACTTTCATGTTCCACAGCTTTTTCAATTCTCTAGCAAGGTCGAGGTACTTATCTTTTTTTGCACATTCCTTCAGATTTATTCTATGGTCCGCCGGGACAGCAAAGTCTACAGTTTTGCAAATTCTTTTCTTTTTGTTGATTATTATAAAAGGTCTGGTCTTCTGGCTGGGATTAGGTGATCCGTCTATATATTAAAGTCCCATAGGAGTTTATGCGCGTCATTTTCTAGGACAGGGGCTGGGTTGTGTGTGTTTTTCACATCAGTATACGTAGATGGTCTTTGACTGAAGTTTGTGTTACTGCAAGTCTCTTCATGTTGCCAGGACTCTTTGTGTCTCAATAATGAAATAGTTTGGATGGTCTCCACTCGTTTTGTTGTTTCCAAGTTCTTCAGTCCCTTTTTTAATCCTATGATGACAACACCAAAATTACCAATTACAGTTAGTATACACGTCACTTTCATCTTCTATAGTTTTTTGAATTACTTAGCAAGGTCGAGGTACTCATCCTTCTTTTCACTTTCTTTCAATTTTACTCCGTGGTCAGCTGTCCCAGCAAGGTCCACAACGTCTCATTTTATTGATGATTATTAAAAGGTCTGGTCACCTGGCTGATATTTAGAGATCCATTTTTATGAACAAAATCCTATTGGAGTTTGTGTCTCATTCTCCTGAAAAGATGTTGGTTCGTGCATATACCATTTGTTTATATCGTCAAATTTAAAGTTTTTGCACATTTCCCAGTAGAATACATTAACTACCCAGTTGTGTATTCTTCTTCTTCTTCTTCTTCTTCTTCTTCTTATTATTATTATTATTATTATTATTATTATTATTATTATTATTATTATTATTGTTGTTAGTAGTAGTATTAGTAGTAGTGCAAGTTATTCGTAACAGCGTTACCTGATCTTCTTTAGCCGTCGTGTGAATGACAGCAAGTTTCCTCAGGTCACCAGTCCTCTTCTCAATATTCGAGTCAACCTCAGCATTGCTGCAATCTGAATGGGCTCAGTTATTCCTCTTATATCCAATTCCTCCTCTCTTTATTCCCCAGGCCTTAGAGAAATGTTTCTCCAACTTAAATTGGTATCACCAGCACACTCCTATTCCAGAGTTGTTTAGTTCTCTGGCAAGATTTAAGTATTTCTTAAAGTTTTTGCTTTCTTTGATTTTTACTCAGTCGTCCATCGTTAAGGCAAAATCTACTCTATCGCAAATTTATTTGTTTTTTTTTTTAAATATCAATAGCGGTTTGGTTTTAGGTGATCCATTAGTATTTAAAATTATAGTTGATTTTATGCCTTACATTATCTAAGACAAATTCTGCTTTGTGCTTATACTTTTTGGTAATATAGTCACATTTTAATCTCTTGCACGATTCTTAATTGATCACCTTTCACGTCTTGTCTTGTTTAGTCTTGCATTTCTTTTCTGCACATTTACTGTATTTGCTTATTACATGATTAATAGCTTCATCCATATTTTCACACTGTTTACGCTTTCTGTTATTTTGGGTATTATCGAATATCTCATTGAAATACCCAGGTCTTCTGATTTTTTTGTTGTTATTAAAAGAGATTCGGATTTTCAGTTGGTGTTTCCTTTTCTTAGTCATATGCAATCTCGCCAGTTGGTCGCTTGAAATATCAATGAATCTTGTTTTTTCCCATTTCTGATAGCTAGTTTGTTTGTTTGTTTGTTTGTTTTTTAATTTTTTTCTCTTTGTTTTTATGTTGCTACAGCGGTTTCCTATTGCTGTAATTTGTCTTTCTTTGCACTCTTTACAGTGTAAATTGAGGCCTTGGGTTGACGTAACTCCTAAGTCTTCAGTCGTTTTCCTCCATGTTTCTATAACACAAGCGTGGTGTTTCAATAAGGTTCCAGATATTTTACAGGTATTTGAAATTGTCGTAGACTCTTTAAAATTCAGCATGTTATTCCTATACATCTTATGAGATGACTGATTCATTTTTATAATTTCAGGTTCAAAGGAACAGCTACAGCAGCAATTGGAATACACCAAACGGTTAGGGCTACTATGTTGACGTTCTAAGGGAGTTCAGGAAGAGATTCGGTCGGAAGAAGCCAGCACTCTTCAAATTGGGTCAGTGGCATTTCCATCAGGACAATGCACCAGTCGACAACTACATCCTTGTAACAGGCTATTTGACTAAGATGGGCATCAAGACAGTTCCTCACCCTCCCTATAGTCCGGACCTAGCTCCCTGTGACTTTTGATTATTCCCTAAGCTCAGAGGCTGTCGTTATGAGACAATTGAGGAGATGAAAGAGGCTGTGACGAAGGTCATTGACACGCTCACACAAGAAGACTTCCATGGGGCGTTCCAGAAGTTTTTGGAACGGTACAACAAGTGAATTGCAGCCACAGGAGATTACTTCGAAGGAGACTAGAGTTTCATGTGTGTACAATCAATAAAAGTGCCCATACGAAAAAAGTCTAGAAACTTATTTAATGATTCTCGTATTATCTGTCGATGTCATCTCTCAGGTGTAAGATCTTTTGCAGTCATCAATTTACTTTTAATTTGATCCATTTCTCAGAGTTTATTCATTGTTCATTACAAGAACGCTACCGAAAATCTTACATGGGTTTCGGCTCAGGTGTTTATTTCTTTGGTAAGGTTTCTTCTACAGAGTTGTGGTACACTTCTTTTTCGATTTTCTTCTCTCCAACTATTCGCCAAATATGAAACAGATATCCATGTATATTTTTTATGATCTAATCAGTTACGTTTTCATATTATGGCTGATTTTTTGCAAATGATTTCATATAGGCTTTTCTCTCACTATCCAAATGTTATGATGGCGTACGTTGGTTTCATATATATATAAATATATATATATATATGGAAAAACTCTGTCAATGCCTCGGTAGGAGGGGTGGGAATTCTTATAGGACCAAGAGCGCTAAAAACACTAAATAGCATTGAAAGAATACAACCTAGGATGATGGCCGCAACGTTTAATGGCAACCCCAAAGCAACGATCATCTCCTGTTACAGCCCTACCAATGTTAGCGAAGAAACCGAACTAGTCACCTTCTACGAGGAGCTATCCTCCCTAGTACGTAGCATTCCGAAACACAACCTGCTAGTCATTGGCGGAGATATGAATGCACAAATCGGGAAAAACAGAAACAACAAATACAGCCTACACAACACATCAAACAGGAATGGACAACATCTAATTGATTTCATGATAGAAAATAGATTAACATTCCTCAATACAAACTTTCAAAAAAGGGAGGGAAAATTATGGACCCACACATACGCGAACAAGAGTAAAGCACAGAAAGACTACCTCTTTATAAACAGAAAATGGAAAAATAGTGCGATGAATTGTGAGGCATACTCCACTTTCAAGGGTGTGTCCTCCGATCATCGAATAGTCACGGCCAAAATACGTCTAAGCCTACGAAAAAACGCCACACGAACAGTGACAACTAGGCACTATGACTGGGCCCTACTTAACAACAGAGACATTAGAGACAAATATGCATTAGAATTAAGAAACAGGTTCGAAACACTACAAGAGAAGACAGAAAAAGTTACCCCAAATTACGAATATGAAAACTTTGTTGAAGCACACCTAGAGGCGGCATCAAAGTGTATCCCAACAAAACCTAGAACTAAATATACAGTCCCTTGGGAAACGTCAGAGGTTAGAGAAAAATGTGCACTCGTGAAAACTGCCTCCAAAAGCTATCGGAAGAACCCAACAAACACAAATGCCCGAAAACTAGAAAAAGCACAATATCAGTTAGCAGGAATATATCTAAAAGAACAGGCAGAATACATACAAAATCAGATAGATAAGATTAGAGACTCGGGGGAATATAGACAATCCAGGATAGCCTGGCAAACAATAAACGAAGTAAGTAGAAGGAAGAGCACAGCCAAAGCAAAATTGAAAGCTGCAAGCGAACAAGAAAGGGTAAAACTGTGGGAACAGCATTTCAAAAATCTACTAGGAAACCCACCGAAAATAATGGATGAACCGATCACCAGAATTATCAGTAAGCAATTAGACATTAAACTAGGGCCTTTCACCAAAGTAGAACTCGACTCGGTTCTTAAAAAATTAAAAATAGGAAAGCTGCAGGGCTAGACGAGATCCCCCCAGGAGTGTGGAAGACTAGATAATTCGAGGATATACTGCTCCGGCAATGCAATTCTGTCTATAGTCAAAATAGGATAGAAAGATGGATGAAGGGATGCATCCTTCCTTTCCCTAAAAAAGGCGACCTTGGATTAGCCAAGAACTACCGAGGGATAACACTTACATCCATAGCAGCCAAAATCTACAATGCCCTACTACGAAACCGCATAGAACCCAAAATAGACAACATCCTTAGGAAAAACTAAAATGGCTTCCGGATAAATAGATCCACAACCTCACAAATATTGACCATCCGTAGAATTCTTGAAGGCGTCCGGGCAAAAAACCTTCAGGCGACATTACTATTTGTCGACTTTACCAAGGCGTTCGATTCCATCCACAGAGGGAAAATGGAACTAATCCTACTAGCATACGGCCTATCTAAAGAAACCGTTGCAGCAATAATGATCCTCTACAAAAACACAAAAGTAAAAGTACGTTCACCATATGGAGACACGGAATACTTCGACATTGTTGCAGGAGTACTACAAGGAGACACGCTAGCCCCATACCTCTTTATCATCTGTCTACACAACGTGCTTAGAGCTTCGATCGACAAAATCAGAGAAAATGGCTTCGAGCTGACTAAGAAAAGAAGCAAAAGGTACCCCGCAAAAACAATCACAGACGGCGACTACGCTGATGACTTAGCGTTAATGGCGAATACGCCTAATCAAGCAGAGACACTACTGCATAGTTTGGAACGAGCTGCACCGGTCATTGGCCTCCATGTCAATGCGCACAAAACTGAATATATGTGTTACAACCAAACGGGCAACATTACCACTCTAGACGGAGCCTCTCTGAGACTAGTGGACAAATTCACCTACCTAGGGAGTAGCGTCTCATCAAAAGAAAACGACATCGACACATGACTGACGAAAGCATGGACGGCTATAGATAGGCTCTCAATAATATGGAAATCAGACCTGACAGATGAAATGAAGCGCAGTTTCTTCCAGGCAGCGGTTGTATCGATACTGCTATATGGATGCACTACATGGACGCTAACCAAACGGCTTGAGAAGAAACTTGACGGCACTACGCAAGAATGTTGAGAGCAATATTGAACAAGTCCTGGCGACAACACCCCACGAGACGCCAACTGTACGGCCACCTGCCTCCCATCACGAAAACTATACAGGTTAGACGAGCCAGACACGCCGGACTCTGCTGGAGAAGCAAAGACGAGCTCGTAAGTGACGTACTACTATGGACCCCCACATATGGCCAAGCAAAAGCAGGACGACCAGCCCGAACTTGCATACAGCAGCTATGTGAGGACACAGGATGTAACCCAGAAGACCTGCCGGAGGCGATGAATGATAGGGAAAAGTGGCGAGAGATGGTCAAGGATATTCGTGCTGGCGGCACGAAATGATGATGATGATGATATATATATATATATATATATATATATAGTATTATTCGGTCCAGTTAAACCAGAGTTGGGAGTAATTCCTTCAGGACAAGAAAATCATTCAAGAGCTGAACATTTAAATTTTCCTGGTGGAGAGCTCAATGTAATATTTTTACAGAGCATTATTTCTTTAAGAAAAAACGTATCCAATATACACTCTAGGAAAAAATAGGTAGGTAAATAAATGGTATCCAAATTAATATAAGCATCAATATTTCTCTTAAAAGCTAATTATCGAACTTAACATGAAAAGAAAATAAATTAAACAAATAAATAAAAAAGTTAAATTACCGTAATTATAACTGACGGAAGAAATTTGAAAATAAAATAAATAGGTAAATAAAAAAACGGAAATTCAATAAAACGAGGAGGTAACTCCTTAATCTTTTCCCCCCTCCACCCCACGTGTCTATTCTGTTTTATTCATCCATTGGATCTGAAGAAGTCCTGTTATATTTTTCTTCGTGTTTTTGGTTTACCCCAGAAACTGAAAAACAGGATGGAAATAAATTCCTAATCCTAAATTAACCGGTCTTTGTTTTTTTCTTAAAGAAGATATATATATATATATATATATATATATATATATATATATATATATATATATATATATATAAGTAAAAGTAAAGTTGGCGACTGCAGTCAAGGGTGACCCGAAGGCCCCCTTTTCAATAGCTACTACACCAAGGTGAAGGTGGCGCTACTCCCTTCCCTGAATTGCTCCACTTTACCCTTGATCCTTACCTTATAATGCTGAGTGTTAAGCAAGGTAGCATTAAGTACCATTTTTAGAGTCTTTGGCATATATATATATATATATATATATATATATATATATATATATATATATATATATATATATAATGAATTATGAAATAATATATAGGGAAGTATTACCACTAAAGTAGCTTAAAAATCCTTTTTTTCAGATTGCTTATTGAATCAGTATATATTAACAACTTGTAGCTGGATTTAATACTGAATCCATGAAAAGATAATGTTAAAGCTACGTAATTACGTCAGGTACTCACGGAACAGCGGAAATTATATTACTTAACAATGAACGTATTTTGGGCCACTCAGAAATAAGATAAAGCCAGAAATACATTCAGGACTTAGATTTACGTTTCCAGATCTTAATTGCGGAATTGTAAAATTTGCTGACTAAGAAAAGGAAACTACTACCTATCTGTTGAGTGGATCGCCGCTATTCGAAGAGTATATTTCCGGGATGAGATATTTTTCTTGTAAGCTATCAGATGTGGGCGTATGAATCCTAATTAGACGAAAAGTGGAATCTTCATGATTTTGTTTATTAGTGATTTAATGCTTTATATTTCATTTTTTTTCAGTATTGCAATGAATCCAGCTGACTAAATAATGGACACTCATGTGAAAAGTTGATCTTTTATTTGCACAATCATGTGCTCGTTTTTGAAGATGTCAATGAGCCTAATAACTTGCGTTCAATCTTGCTGGAATCTCCTACAAATCACTACCAAATATCATAGGTTTATACTAATGTAACTATTCAAAGAACTATTCTATAAAGTTAGATATGTATTAGCTACCATAGGAGAATATGCATATTCGTCCCGCTGGATTTATTATTTCTTCAAGTATACAATATATTTTTAGAAATGAAAAGTCTTTGGGGCGATTTCTTTTTACTCTATATTAATACACACTCTGCCGTTACTCTATGTTGTAGGCAGTTTAAAAATTCTCCGAAGTTGCAGTTAATGTAATCCGAGTACCAGTACTTCCGACAATCTTCCGTCATTGTTGAAGACAAAGGCACTTCTATTTTGTGAAATGCTGATATATACATTCACACCCCGGGGGTCATTTTGAGCACTCTGGCGAAAGAAATATAACGGTTACCACTCACGTAGTGCAAAGCTCTTCTAACGAATTGTGAACTCCGGTATCTGATTGCTCAAAAATGTAAACAAACGAAATTTGAATACTTATTCGTTAATTCCAAAGGTGACATCGAGTCTTAGCTTAGGGGTATGTCATCAGCCTGATGTAAAGTGAAACATGTTTCGATTCCGGCTTGTAATGTCTCACATGCCTGGCTACACGGAAAAGTTGTGATACAACGAAACAGGATGACTATATATAAAGGCTTTTAAGGAGGTTTAAAATTGTTATCAATGGTATTATTTTAAAAGACATTTTAAAATTTACACCCCCTAATGTCACTCAAATTTTCACGTGTCATCACGATCCTCAGTTGGTAAATGAAACCTTCAGAAATTTGTCTCCAATATCAATTTTTACCTATTTTTATCAAAATAAGGCGTCTTATTTTGATTACAATTTAGGTTTTTTTTTTTAGATTAGTTTGAATAAAAACAATAAAAGGTTGTGTCTTGAGGAAAATAATTTTAAAAATCTATGTATCTTTGAATACCTAAAAGTCAGCAAGATATTGAATAAGCAAACTAAATTGGTGCGGGAGTGTAGATATTACAATAATTTTTCTGTTTCATCAACCCCCAGATTCGTAGCATAAAAAAAGTTTAAGAATATACAACAATTCATAAAACTTGAATTTCATTAAAACATTAAAAAAACATCAATTTGTGTAACATGTACAGTGTGCCTATCAGTCACTTACTTTTCATGTCTGAAACACACGAAGCTTTTTTTAATAAGATGATTGTCTGGAAGTTGTAATTTTAACACACACACACACACACACACACACACACACACACACACACACACACACATATATATATATATATATATATATATATATATATATATATATATAGGAGGGGCATACGATAAGTTTCCAGGCTTTTCTCGTATGGGCACTTTTATTGATAGTACAACCAGTAAACTCGAGTGCGCTTCGAAGTACTCTCTTCCAAGTGAAATGCACTTGGTGTACCGTTCCAAAAACTTCTGGAACGCCCCATGGAAGTCCTCTTGTGTGAGCGTGTCAATGACCTTCGTCACAGCCTCTTTCATTTCCACAATTGTCTCATAACGACAGCCTCTGAGCTTAGGGAATAACTAAAGTCACAGAGAGCAAGGTCTGGAGGGTGAGGAAGTGTCTTGATGCCCATCTTGGCCAAATAGTCTGTGACAAGGATGGAGTTGTGGACTGGTGTATTGACCCGGTAGAAATGCCATTGACCCGATTTGAAGAGTGCTGGCTCCTTCCGACGGAATATCTTCCTGAACTCCCTTAAAACCTCAACATAGTAACCCTAACCCTATCCCTTTGGCCAATCAACTCTGGTCTATTGACTTCTTTACTCCTCCCACACCTCTCATCATCCCTCATGGACTCTCTGCCTTCCTTGAATCTCTTTAACCACTAAAAAAACTGATTCTCAATTCATGCAAGATTCTCCAAAAGCAGTCTGAAGCATTCAATACGTTTCTGTGGCATTTTTTTCAAGTTGAAAACAGAATTTTATTACATATCGTTCTTCTAAAGTATCAGATTGCATTTTTGAAATCCACCAGCTGTGACAATCAGGCTTTAGTAGGGTGTATTCCGATTTCTGCTGTAGCTTTTTATTTGAACCTGAAATCAAAGCCATTTGTCAGTCTACTCATAAGATGTATAGCAATAACATACTGAATTTTCAAGAGTCTACACCAATTTTAGATGCCCATAGAAAATAGTCTGGAAATTTATCGGATGCACCTTGTATATTAGGACCTTCAGTACGTTCTCGTCGTTTTCCCAGGCGTGAAGTTTCGGATGGTAAGAGCTAAAAGCAAGCTTGAAATTCAGGCAATATCCTTTTGCTAAAGTGTAAATAACTTTGTTTTGCATGACGTTAAGCAAGTCGGATTTCGTGTATTTGCGGGGAATTTACGGCAGTAATTTTTTTCAAAAGAAATTTGCCGCTGAAGCGCACAGATTTCTTGTTGAGACTTAGAGTGACCATACTCTGTCGGAAACAACATGTAGTGATTGGTTTATACGCTTCAAAAATAATGATTTCAATTTCAGAATTGGAGGCATAACTTCATGAAATCTCATGTCAGGCGCAAGCTGAACTTGCAGAATAATTAGCAGTTAATCACACAACATTTTCAAAACGTTTGAAAGCATTAGAAATGATTCAAAAGCGAGGACAATGAGTGCCGTACTAGGTGAAGCTGAGAGTCATCGAACGGCTACTTTTTTAAATAGTTCCTTCCTGCTCTTCGCCTTATAAACGTTTTTCTTGGTGTGGTTATATTTTGTGGATTCTATCAAAATGTGCTTGATTGAGTATTGGTTTCCAAAAGGACATTTTGAGGGAGGTTCTTCTTTAAGAATGAAGGAGTGAGTCGGTCGAGTGAGTCCAATGCGTAGTCAAGTAAAGGTAGTTTCTTCTCTTGTGATATTACTAGGATCCAGCTTCCTTTTTTTTTAAATGGGTTGTATTTGAAAGAGTTTATTGTGGGGATTTTCATCCCATAATTGTTGCCATTGTTTGGTTAATATTTGTTTGATTTTAGTTTTGTGGTCAGCATATGGAGTTTTAATGGGTTTATTATCGGGAGCCATGTTGATTGAAGCTTAAGCTAATACGTGGGCTTTGTCATTGCCCTGAATTCCGATATAGCTTGGAATATAGCAAAATATCGCCTTTTTGCTATGGATCAGTGAGTTAAGTTTGTTGAAGTTCTTGACAATTAGTTGATTTTCCAGTTTAATGTTTTCGAGTGATTGAAGAACTTTACGTTAGACTAAGTTTCAGACCTCTCAGCCACCAAGTGGACCACGTTGGCTAAAGGAAATTTTATGATATTAATTTAGCAACAGCAACAGCAGCAGCCGCTTGTTTACATTTTTTATACCCTATCGGCAAGAACTTTGCATTATATATATATATATATATATATATGTATATATATATTGTATTTTTTTAGTTTATCTATCTATATCATTAATTATAAAGAATTTTGAGAGGACATTTGAAATAACTATATCACAACATACACCTATAATATATTGAGAATGACAATGTCTTACATATATTAATAATATTAGAAATATATAAATGATAATAATGCGTTGGACATACATTTCCTTCTTTCTCAGTATCCAAATCCGTCTAGTTTGAAATTAACGGATTCTGACATCAGTCAATATTGGTTTTAAGTTCTTTGTGGTGATATCTAATATAGATAGCATAAGTAACTTTGATGATTGTTACTAGAGGCATTTCTTTTAATTTTGCAAATGTAGCGAGACAAAGGAAAAATACTTTTTTCTGAGAATGAATAATCACAATAAACGAGTATATGTTTACAAAATCATTTTTTTAAATAATCTTTTTTTATCTCATGGATAGGCTAACACAAGTTATATTTTCTAACCACTAAGAACAAAATGCTAATTTTCCAATTCTGCCCAGTTTAAAAGCTCAATAAAATGACTTAAAGCTGAAATTTTAGATCGTATCTTTCCCATGAAAGCATCGGTGGCGAACTGAAGTTATTTCGGTTAACAGAATAGGTTTTAGCCTGTTTTAGAAATGTTTTCCTCATGATAACTGCATCAGGATAAAGTAATAAAATATTTCGACGTATGTTTACCAAAATTTAAGCTTGTTCTAATGTTATCCTCTTCATATGTATCTATCGTTTCTAATATATATATATATATATATATATAGTCATCCACAGACAGATCTGTTTCGTTCTATCAGAACTCATCAGTGTGGCTAGACATACTAGCTTCCCGTAGCTGGGATCGAATCCCGGTTGACTCAAACGCCGATCCAAGCTTCTAACCCTTCAGCCACGAGGAGCTAGTAGCACCGAAGAAAATTTTAAACGGTTATGAATTACAATTACTATTGTTTACATACATCCGTCTAACGGCTACCGAGACCTCAATTCTTATATGAAGAGGCTTGCAATCAACGCTAATGGCAACACGATTACTTCATTCGCCGGAGAACTCAACCCCACTGTGGTAGGGGAGTATATATCTCTATAGAATATATAAATATATATACATTATTCAAGGGTGGAATCCAGGGGTGTTAGGAGTATCCAGTTTGAGTTCTCAGTGTCAACAGCTATTGATGTATAATTATTTGGGGATAAAGAATACATCAGCATTAAACATGCAGAGCTAAAAATATTTTTTATATAAAAACAAAAAGAAAAAATCAATTCTTCTGTGTCATTATAAATTTATTTGTGGTTGTTAAAATCATCATCAGATTTATAATTTTTTCTTGATTAAAAAATATGTTAAAATATACTTTAAAATATTTTAATAAAAGAATTTAAAAAAAAATAGGATATATTTTTCAAATCCCATTCTGGACGGGATTTATATAAGAAAACGCTAATTGAATATGTTGTTATATATCTGATGGCGGTTTTAACAACCAGAAATAAATTCATCATGACATCAGGGAAACGAATATTTTTTTCTTTATTCTTATATATATATATATATATATATATATATATATATATATATATATATATATATATATATATATATATATATATATATAACAACGCCTTTGCACAAGCAAGGTTAAGGAGCCAGTCGACCCAACTATTCAGTTAAATCTCTAGAGAGAATAGTTGTATTCATAGCTTCCCCAAGAGTATTGACGCTGTATTAAATGGAAACAGTCTTTGAACTCATGTCCAATTTCTTAGAAGTTAATAATTATACTTCGAGTGCCCAAAAATTTTGACTTATAAATCATTCATTTTAATGATTTTCTTCCATAAACACTGAGTGGTTATTCTTTAATCGTTCGTTTAAAAAGAAAGTTGAATAAATGGGCAAATAAGAACGTTTGACATGACCTCATCGCATAAAATTTGATATGTTTTCAGCTGATAAGAGAAGTCATTTTGGCAATTGTGTTGTAGACCGATCAATAAATCTTGCTATTTTTTTAAGTAAAATAAAATGTTGCGTTTCCTTCGGCTAAAATCATATTTCTTAATTAACTTTAATGATTAGGATTCATTTATCAAAAAGAAAATAGTTTGATGATTAGCAGATTACTCATTTTTCATTTTCGATTTGTAGGAAGTTTGAAAAAAATGAGTAAATTGATAAAATAAACAAACATAAAAACTAAAAAAGAAAAATTGTTCGGTGAATGTTTCAGAAAAAATAAAAATAAAAAATAAGAAAATAAAATAAAATAAAATAATTTCTGTTCCTAACTAAGGCTTCAAACTAATGTTGGTAAAATATAGCATTTTTTTTTTAATTTGGCACTTTTTAATCTAACGGAACAAAAAATGCAGGTTTACTCTTTTCATTTGGCTGAGCGTCGAACATATTTCTGCGTAATGATAGAATTAAATTATTCAAACGTTTAAAATCTGTAACTAAAAACCTGTAGGTTTTTTGTGATGTCGTAAAAAATCTTACTTTTCCCAAGTATATTGTTATTTCTTAAAACTACACATGTTCTCTCGCTCCCTCTCTCAGTCATATATATATATATATATATATATATATATATATATATATATATATATATATTCAAACAAGTTTTGCTAAAGATATAAGATTAAAGATAATAAATATAAGATATAGATATAAGATATAGATATAAGATAATAAATATAAGATATAGATATATGATTAAAGATATAAAGATTAAAGATAATATATGAATATATATATGTATATATATGTATATATATTCAAACAAGTTCTGTTAAAGATGATGGAAGACTATTACTTTTAATTTTATTTCTTTAATCCACTTTGTTATTTTTTATGTCGGGATCTAGATAATAAAGGAATTGTCCCAAATCTTCTGGCTAAGCGCTTTCAACTATACTTTTGGTCATCATCAGAAGCAATGAAGTTTGGTGATGACAGTTGAGCTTTTACTGTTTTAAACATTTGCAGTGGTTTGTTTTGAAACTAAACATAAATAAAATAGTAGTTAATTTAGGCACCAACATATTACATATTTTCAAAAACTAAAAATCAAGAATACTATTAGTTACCCTCTTTCCAACCAAACGTTTTAAAACAAAACGCTGAAAACGTTCCAACCGACATCTTCAAAACAAAACGCTACAAATAATTAGATAAGTAAAAACTCAAACAGAAAACACAAGATAATAATTTAGCCCTCTGTCTACACCTAGCTATTAGTTCATTTCTCTTATTTAATAACTTTTTTAGCTCTGGAAAAAGCAAAATGTGGATTTTTTCTTCAAGACACAGATTGCACCTATTATTGAAAGACTTTGGGGTATTAGATTTTTTCAATATGGACCATTGAATGTCAGGGGTTAACCCTTTATTTTTTAATTTCCAATAATGTTTAGATAGAGCAAGAGAAATGAACTAATAACTAGGTGTAGACATAGGGCTAAATTTAAACTATAAATATTTAAAAAAAGCATTGTTAATTTTGAGAATTAATGTAAATGAATAAATAAAATAAATTGTTAGATAGAAAATTGTGAAAAAAACATATAATACGTACTACACATAAAGTGTAACTGATTAATGCTTTCTAAATAGTTTTGAAATTTTAGAATATTTTAATGAATTAAATATTTGTTTTAGTTTAATATATTTATTAATGTATCATTAAGTGAGGTTATTAATTAAAGTTTAAATCTAATTCAATATAAAATCTGTAATTTAGGTTAAAATGTAATTAAAAAATAAAAAATTAAAGAACATTTTTAAAAATAAATTTACTACATTTCTAACCGAAATTAAAATTTAAAACGAAAGTGGGCTTAATGAGGAGATAACTCTTCACCACTCTTCTATCCCCTCCCACTCTTCTGTGTATATTTTATTTTTTATATCAAAAATACTTGAAGAAGTCCTGTTAATTTTTTTTTCGTGTTTTTGGAAATTTCAAAAATGCATAACAGGATGGAAATAAATTTATAATCCTATGTGACCGGTTTCGTTCTTTTTCTTAAAGAATATATATATATATATGTATATATATATATATATATATATATGGGATGTCCATGAGGCGGTCAAATAGTTATGGTTAACGTCCAGGGAAATGGACCAGGCGACGCAAATTGAAATTCTGGGCGATGCTTTTGGCATTTCACATGCGTATGGATCCTATTAGTCTTTCTCCTGTTAAGGGTAAATAGTTAGACTAGACGTTTTAAACGTAGTATAGCAACTTGTGTAGGAGAAAGAAAGGTCTTAATTCACACCTAATAAACTCCTCCTAAAATACTTGTTGGCCGCGCGGTCTGATACTAAGTCTAACGTAAAGTTGGGCGGGTTTCGATCCCAGCTTCAATCGTTCTACATGTCTAGCCACACTGAAGAGTTGTGATACAACGAAATAGTCTGTATGTGGATGACAATATAAATATATATCTTGTGAAACCAAAATAAGTTAAAGTTATACTTCAACCATTCAAATACAGTTGTTTATAAACACAGAGTTTAACTTGGATACGATTACGGTGATATGTTGAAATTTTTTAGAAGACAAATATAAATGTTAAATAATGCATGTGCATAAATGATGAGGCCCAAATTAGTTCATAGTTAAACATTTACTGATACTTAAGGAAAATTTCTTTCTTAGGAAAATGTTTCGTTCTATTTCTCAGTAACTGGACAAGAGCCAATTCACTTTCTAATTGTTTTAAACAAACGCTGCGGTTAATTCTTTCTTGAAATGCATTTATTCTTTCTTGGTTCAGAAAATGGTGAATAATTAAGCCAAAAGAGAACACTAAATGTATGAATCGAATCAAGTACTCACCCGGCCACGATATGAAGGCAAACCGTATTTTTCAATAATTTTGCAATGGTAATATTGAAATCCCTTCTAAGAAACATGATACGATATGTACTTTGCTAGATATCACCAACAACGATGTGTAGTTTCATGATGTTCAAGAAGTATCACAGTAAAGCAGAGAAAATTTAGCTTAGTCAGGATTTGAACACGATTCGCCTATTCGGTATGATGTGCTACACACCGTCAGATTATTTTTACCTATGCTCATATTCAGATTTTTTTTGTCATCTAGCCTTCTAAATTATCGGTTCCCGTATTGTTTTCAACTGTATACTTGGTCTACTCAGCAGGTCATTGTAGCCAAACATATGTGCTGATACCTTAAGGCGTCTAATCCTTCAAAGTTCAGCCCTATCAATTATTTCAACTTTATCCCTTGAGGGCAGATGGTTTCACTTTTCCTTCCATATATACCCGACTTTTCAATCTCACCTCGTACTACGGCCTTTCGATGTTCTAGCCTTACTTTTATTGCGCGACCTTTCTCACCTTTATATATTTTACCACGACTGCAAGGGATGGAGTAAACACAGTTCTTGGTCATGTTGAATTCCGTTGGTGTATTGACGGGGAAGAGATACCTCCGGAGAGTTAAATAACTTGTGAATACTGTCCTGATGTCATATGGACAACATATCTTTTGGATCCTTTCGGCTAGTCCTTTGACATAGGGCAGACATACCGTGGGGAGTTTCCGAGTATTATCCTCCATCCTCCTATCTACGTTTCTTTGTGCCGATATTATGAACTCTGGGTCGTTGTTACGATGGAGATTGTGTCTCAGACTAATCATTTCTTGATATGCATCAGTATCGCTACTAATGGTTTTTGCTCGATGTTGTAAGCAACGGCCTATTCCTTTCTTTACCGTATATGGATGATATATACGGTAAAGAAAGGAATATCTTTTCATATCATTTCCAAGAGTATTAAATCAAAAGTTAACGCGAAAGCGTTACTGGAGTTTGACCTCGCTTACAACGATGTCGCAGTCCACCACAACAGCTGCGCGACTCCTCCAATCGTAAATTAAACTGAGAAATAAACTCATTAAATAATCATAAAAGTAAATTATACTTTAAATCCAATTATTCATCAGTATATCATAGAACCATTTTCTAATAGTTTTATTTTTACTATTTAGAAGAAATCAAATATAAAAACGATTCATGTCAGAAGTTTTAATTATCCGTGGGCTTCATTTACTAATTTTTAACGAGCTGTGTAATGAGTCTGTATTTGTCAACTGTCCACTGGTTAACGTTTAAGCATATCGTTAGATTCAATACGCAATCTAAAATGTCAACATTAATCTAACTCTACAATATTTGAGGGAGCACTATAAGGGGTTCAATTAATGTAATGAATGAACTTATACTGTAATATTCGAATTTAAACATATATTTAAAAAATATTTTTAAAGATGATATCTCCTTCATATAACGAATAGGAAATGGGATTCGAACATTTAATATTAGAGCAAACATAATAATGACTTCATTCAATTAAAACTGATATCGTGCAGTAGTTTTCAACGCTGAAAATAGTCCGCTTTCATTGGAATTGTAGCGTCAGCAAACCTTCTTAGTAATTCTAATATAAATGAATTCCAATTATATATGAATATAAAAATCTCTCCCAGAAATATATGTATGTGAGATAATAATGTACCAAAATTGATAATTGATTGTTTTGTTTTTTTATTATTTTTTTTACTTAAAATTTACATGAAGATATGTGCAGATAAAAGAAAGTGATGATGCCTAAAAGCTTTGTCTCCAGTCGTTGAGTAGAGAGTTTACAGTTCAGCTAGACGTGGAATGAATGTGCGGATCTGGTCAGGTGTGTTGTGTGACTGGCAATGGGAAGAGTCCGAGACTGACTTGACACGAGTGCCGAGGGAGCCCAATTTTTGCGTCACCCGGCCAAGACAGGCATAATCCTCGAGTCTCAGAAGGCTGTCTCCTCACGTTCTAACCCTCCTCTGAGGGGCTAATTTATAGCTATCAGCCTGAGGCGCCCCTTTTTAGAGAAATGCTGATGTGGCCTGGATCCGCCTGAAAAACGATTCATGCCAAATTGATCCCGTTGCTAGGACGTACAACAAATATAGAAGAAAAGTGTTCGGTGAAATACTAGTCTATGCAGCAGCCTCAAGATTTACGAAAACTACATCAGAGTGACATTTTCAACCTTCCTCAAATTAAAATATTTCTCAAGTCCATGAATTGACAATGTGGAAGACATTAAGACATAGAACTGTGCAACCGAAAATCATCTTAAAAGAACAGTTTCAGAAGTATCAAAAAGAAAATCAAAAACTCGAATATATGTATGTATTTACCGACCCCTCAACACAGGCAGGATGTGACACGAGGCCATTTATAAGCGGAGTTTAAATGACCTAAATTAACAATTTTCCTTTTACTTGATTGATTGCGACATGAAGGTTAATAAGCAATGTCTGCTCCCCTATTTATCCTTAGATTGTTAGACGCATGCATTTCCCAAATTGTATATTTAATACCAGGGACCTTGTCCAGGAATCGAACTCGGGTCACTGATTCCCTTTCATACAACAATGATTATTACAACTCAAGGACCTCGCTTTATAGATGTATATATTTGTCATTATGCATGGGTTTTTATAGCAACATATTTGTTCAGCAAATATTATATTCCATCCTCATTTCATAATATTCATATTAAAATTCTACCCCCGGTTTCTTGTAAAAGACATTCAGATCTGTATTTTTGAAAATTGCTTTTATTTCAATGCGGAAATATTTTATAAACATTTCAGTCAAATCCAGTTCTTTTTAATGCTTTTGGGTAATAAATCAAAAGAATTCAAGAAAATTATTTCAAGTGTGCAAGTCGTACATTTATGATCGCTAAATTATTTGTAAAGACCTTTTTTTAAAAAAAAAATCAAACATCTATTAATAGCAAACTTCTCATATCAAAGCATCGTGCCCTGTTGCTTCGTACTCGGAATACTTTCACATGCATTATCATTAATTCACTTGTTTACATTCATATATAACTTACAACGATTTTGATGGATTTGATATTCAAGGCCGATACACACTATAGAAATTTACGAGGAATTATTCAGCCATGAACGGATACTAACCAAATATATCAGATATGCCATATGCATCGACCTTGACAAAAAATGAACAAGAGGGATTGAGGGTGTGTTTCTGCGTGTATGAGTGTTTCTCTTGTGTGTTCCAGTAAGTGTATGGAGGTGTAAATTTAATCCTTGTCTACTTCTCTACGTCTAAATCTATATGCATCTCTGGAAACAAATACACCAATATCACTTCCACATACACACAAAAAAAGAGGCACATACTCAAACACATTCACATACAAGTATTCTCTAACTCTCTCTCTCTCTCTCTCTCTCTCTCACACACACACACACACATATATATATGTATATATAAGTATGTGTGTGTGAGACTAGGATACCAAATAGATGTCTGTAACTTCAAAGTTCTCAATACATGTTTCTTAGCGCCACAGCACCAAATAGGCATTTGTTACGCTTCGGTAACACACTGTTATTTCTACTACCACAGTTCTAATGGCGCTACGAGTGTAGCACAACTAAGTTCTTATCAGAGCCCCGTTATAACCTTGACATTCTCTAATACAAAAGTTTATTCGGTACCATCCCTCCAAATTGTCACTGAGGAGAGAACACGGAAAATGAACTGAGTCCACTATTTCAGATAGACAGAGAGAAATGAACAGCCGAAAGACGAGAGAAGCAAAATCAGACCTTAGAACTATTTTTCGCGGCCGGTGTGTGACTCATTCACGGAGGTCACCCAAACTGGGTGCCGTAGTTTTTCAGCCCTTCTTAACATTTTCTTAGTTAAGGTCCGGCTATCTTTATTTAACGAGTTCTATCACACGTCCCCCTTAACGGCTCGACTGCCCAAGTTTTCTCCAGTCAATCACAGTTCCTGGCCAATTTGCTACTGATACATTTCAATTTTTAACAAAGGTGTCTTTTAACAAAGGTGTTTTAACAAAGGTGACTTGCAGAACCTCACCGTTCACCTTCCGGTTCACGTCTGCGCCAGCATAATGCCTCTCTCTCTCTCTCTCTCTCTCTCTCTCTCTCTCTCTCTCTCTCTCTCTCTCTGCCTACAATCTACCTTATATATATATTTCCCTACTTTATCCCTGTTTCTGGTTTGACATCTAGATATTGGTGGGAAACAACTAACAAAACAATCAAGCAGTGTCCATATATATATATATATACACACACATACATTTAAAATTTTATCAAAACACACACACACACACACATATATACATATATGTGTGTGTGTGTGTGTGTGTGTATGTCATCACTATTATATGAATTCCTTAGAAATAACAGATAAATTCTTTATAACATTTCTAAAAACCTTCTTTTTTAACTCAAAAAGATTTTTTTCAACTCAAGGACATAAGGTGGAAATTTGATGAGAACAATAAAAAAAATAACTACAGAAAAGTTGTATTCTTACTTGGCTTATCACTAATCATTTTTTTATACAAGATGCGGCTGGTATTTGAGGACATATATATTTTAGATTAATACAGTTTTCTATTAATATTTACTGCTTTTATACTTCAGAAATTGATAATGGCAGACTCTATACTAACAAATGAAATAAAAAGGCTGTGATAGAAACATTAAAGGATGATCATGAGGATTTACTAATTGCATCTTCTCTCAAAGTTTTAAGATCATTTGTCCATAAGGTAGGTAATGTGTTAGAAAAAATAAAATGATATCCTAATGTCTGTATCAAAACGTAAAAAAATAACTCCACACGTTCCGTTTCAATGAGAACACCTGGATTTATTCGTAAAGTTAAGCAGGTAACTAATGAAACCGGAGGTCAATCAATGAGGTCAATTGAAAAAAGTTGTATGTTTCTGAAAAGACGATCATAATGTGTGTTAAAGAAAGACATTCGATAAAATCCTACGTGATGAAGAGAAGTTAATTTATTTCTGAAAAATCAAAAGAAAACCGTTTAAACAGATCCAAAAGACTTTTACACAAACTCAAAAATCCCGCAGAAGCAAGAATGGGTGGTTGATAATCTGTACGACCGCATCACCCCAAACATCTGGCTTCCTAACTCTCCAGATGACAATCCAATGCACTATTTTATGTGGTACATTGTTGAGAAGGAAGTTAATTAACAATGCCATAACATCAAAGCCTGTGTAAAAGACGTCATTGTCGCGCTATGTCTAACATGAATACGGTCCTTGCAAACGATCTCGACCTCGAATAGAGGCAGTTATTTATGATAGTGGTTTTATTGAATGAAATAAATCAATCGATAGCTAACGACAATGATTTTAATTTGTAGTCAAATAAGATAATCTTTTTTTGTTCTATAAGTGTTTTTCTAATCCATAAAGTCTCTCCTCAAATACCAGCAGCGACACACATACACACACACACACACACACACACACATATATATATATATATATATGTGTGTGTGTGTGTGTGTGTGTGAGTGTGTGTGTGTTCCTGCTTACCATCTTCATCACCATAACGTCACGCTACCAGCATGGATCTCCCTGACCCTATCTCGCCACCCATCTCTATCGTCCATCACTCCCGGGGGTCTTCATAGCTACATCTTGTATCTGCACAGAGCTGTTGAATATAGGTTCTAGCTGATCGTCCTCCCTTTGCTCGTCCATGTGAAGGGATTCACACGAGTATATCGCTTATGAGCTCGTCCTTACTTGTCATTATTCTCACAAGATGCAATTCCGGAAAACTAACCATAACAAAACCAAACATCGGTATTCCAAAACATGTATACAAGTGCATTTTGAAGATTTATATATATATATATATATATATATATATATATATATATTTATAGGCTTCTAATCATAAGAATTATATCGAAAGGTAGTTATGCTTATTGAATTCATGCGATTTCTTACTAAACTGTGTCGTAGTGTCTATATCTTAAAACTCATCTACTATTAAAAAAAAAATTCTTTTGTAGAAAAAAATGTATATATATATATATATATATATATATATATATATATATATATATATATATATATATATCATTATCATGTCGCGGTGCCAGCATGGATCTATCGTCCATCGCTCCTGGTATGTCATCAAGGCTACATCTGGTATCGGCGCAGAGCAGTTGTATATAGGTTCTAGCTGTTCGCCCTGCCTTTACTCGACCGTGTGAAGAGGTTCACAGGGGTATGCCACTTATAAGTGTGTCTCCACTTATTCAGCAGTGTCTAACTTGGATAGTTCTCGTGATGAGTGTAAGTGGCTGTATAGCTGCTGCTTTTGGGGGTGCTACCTCCTGGAATTGTGCAATATTGCTCGCAGCATTCTTGTGTAATTGCCGTCAAGCTTTTACTCCATACGTTTCATTGCGTCTATATAGTGCATCCATATAGCAGTATCGACACGACCTCGGCTTGGAAGAAACGGCGTTTTATTTTATCGGTCAGGTCATGCTTTCATATGACCGATAGGCCATTGATATCTGTCCATGCCTTCGCAAGTCCCGTGTTGACGTCTTTCTTTGTTGATGAGATACTGCTTCCTAGGTTGCTGAACGTGTCCACTAGTTTCAGAAAACTACCATTTAGGGAATAGAAATATACCATATCATGTATATATATATATATATATATATATATATATAAGAACGTAATTGGAAGAAAACACAACCACAATTATTGTGCCATTTTAGATTTATTTTGATTTATTTTGTTTTTATTTTAATTTCACCTTTCCTCAGATGACTATAATTTGGGGGGAAGGGAAGCAGCAAATATAGTTTTATTTTCTATATAAAAAAGTAAAAAAAGGAAGAAAAATGAAAAGAGTAAGGAAAGAAAAGGAAAGGGAGATATAATAAAGACATAAGAAGGTGGATATACCATTCTTCAGGCCACATCTAATATCACCACGTGTGGTTTCACGGTAGCTTTTTAAGTCTTAGTACAATTTACGTTTGCTTTCTAATTAGTTATTTTATCGTCTTAATTATTCCAATGTACCTAGTCCGAAGAAGTCATGGGCAACATTTATTACTAGACCTTTTTTTATTTCTAAAAGTGTTTCTTTCAGTTCTTTTTGCTATGTTTGTTAAATTTATTTTTCTTTTGGTGGAGTCAGAATGAAATCTTTGTTCTTTCTCCTTTATCATAAATATCCCATTAGGTCATGTATCAATAATTTTCGAAAAATTGTGATAACAATTAAGAATAGGAATTAAATTAACCAATTCAAACGTTTCTGCGCATTAAGGCCCATAGAATTCGCCGAGCAAATCTTTCTAATAAAAAGCCCCCGGGTATGTGGTTCTATTAATTTCTAAAATTAATTTGTTATAAGCTCAAATCCCTTCAAGTACTGTGTTCACTAATTTCTTCCAATTCATGCATCATGTTCTTCTAATATGAAGTACTACCCTCCTTTGCAGCCACAATCAGGTTAATTTAAACTCATTTTGTGTCTACATTTGAATATGAGCTCGATGCGTTTATTCAATGGTCACCAAGTGTCCTTGAAATTAATAAAAATGTTCTCTTCAATACATAGGTTGCATCTGCTATTAAAGTTATCAGCAGTAGAAGATTTTTTGATTATTTTCCATTTTATTGGAGAGATTGGTCTATGTCTATTTAACATCAAATCATTTGGATATATCCATACACTGCGCAATCCCATATAACTATATAAAATTCCTCATACCTTCTATGTATGAATATTTATACCCATAGTATATATATATACAGAGAGAGAGAGAGAGAGAGAGAGAGAGAGAGGGGGGGATTAAGTGGTACATTTCCGTTCCTTCATAAACATGAATATATATATATATGTGTGTGTGTGTGTGTGTGTGTGTGTGTGTGTGTATTCGTCAAAGCCCATTTAAAGGCGGCAGCGGAATGCATACCAACTAAATAAAGAGCTAAACATACAGTCCCATGGAGACGTTTGCGGTTCGAAAAATTGTTTCCAAATGCATAAAGAAAAACCCAACTAATACTAATGCTCTGAAATTTAAAAAGGCACGGGATGATTTAGCTAACATATACCTAAAAGAACAAACAGAGTACATACAAAATCAGATTAATAAGATTAGAGACTTGGTTGAAGATAGACTATCTGGGATAGCATGGCAAACAGTATACGAAATAAGCAGAAGGGAGTGCACTGCGAAAGCTAAACTGATAGCTACCAGCCAAGAAGAACAAAATTAACAATGGAAACAACATTTCGAGAATTTACTCGGAAAATCTCCAAAAGTTACACATGAACCAATCATGAGAATTATAAGTACACAATTAGACATCCAACTAGGACAGTTTATACGAGAAGAACTCGACTCAGTACTAAGAAAAAATAGAAATAGAAAAGCAGCAGGGGTCGATGAAATACCTCCAGAAATATGGAAGGCCAGGGAATTCGACGACATACTGCACCGACACTATAATGCCGTACATAATCAAAACACAATTTACAGATGGACAAAGGGATGCATCCTCCCCTTGAAGTCGGATTAGGCAAGAACTACCTAGGTATAACCCTAACATCCATTGCGCCCAATATATACAATGAACTACTACGCAACCGCATAGAACCCAAAATTGAGAACATACATAGGAAGAACTAACATAGCTTTCTGAGAAACAGATCCACAACGTCACAAATTTTCACTGACTGTCAAATTCTTGAAGTTATACGTACAAAAAAGCTAGAGGTTATAATATCATTCGTCGACTTCACCAAGGCTTCTGACTCCATACACTGAGAAAAGATGAAGCAAATACTACTCGACTGCTAACTGTATAAAGAAACCGTCGCAGCCATAATAATGCTATATAGAAACATAAAAATAAAAGTCCGCTTCTCGGATGGAGACAGACTACTTCGACATTGTAGCCGGTGTACTACAAAGAGACACATTAGCCCCATACCATTTTATCATCTGTCTAGACTACGTGCTTAGAACGTCTATTGATAAAGTGAAAGACAATGGTTTCAAGCTAACAAAGGGAAGAAGCAGAAGATACCCCACACAGACAACTGCGGACTACTCCAATGACATAGTGCTTCTTGCAAATACACCTGCCCAATCGGAAACCCTGCTACATTGTCTGGAAAAAGAAGCTGGTGGCATAGGCCTCCATGTCAAGCAGACAAGACGGAACACACGTGCTTTAATCAAAGAGGCCACATCTCCACACAAAATAAGAGTCACTGAACCAAGCTGGCAATTCATCTACCTTGAAAGCAGTGTGTCATAAACTGAGACGGACATCAACACGTGACTGGCAAAGGCATGGACAGCTAGTGATAGTCTATCGGTCATATGGAAGTCAAACCTGACCGATAAATTAGAACACAGTTTTTTCACGCAGCAGTCGTATCGATAATGCTGTATGCACTACATGGACGATAACTAAACGTATGGAGAAAAAGCTTGACAGCAACTACACAAGAATACTGCAAGCAATATTGAACTAGTACTAGTAGCAATGCCGCACAAACGGCAGCTGTACAGCCACCTACCACCCATCAGGAAAACTATCTAAGTTAAACGAACCAGACATGATGGACCTTGCTGGAGAATAAGGGACAAAATCATGAGTGACTTAATCCTGTGGACCCCGTCATTTGGACGAGCAAAGGCAAGATGACCAGCTATAACCTACATCCAAC
This sequence comes from Sepioteuthis lessoniana, assembly GCA_963585895.1. NCBI lineage: Eukaryota > Metazoa > Mollusca > Cephalopoda > Myopsida > Loliginidae > Sepioteuthis > Sepioteuthis lessoniana. The sequence continues at coordinate 102,289,272 of OY757911.1, forward strand.
ATTCTGTACTGATACAGGAGGTAGCACTTAAGACCTACTCGAAGTGACGGACGATAGAGAAGGGTGGCGAGAGAAGGTCAGGGAGATCTGCGCTGGGAGCACGACACGATGATGATGATGATGATGATGATGATGATGATGATGATGATGATGATGATGATGATGATATATCAACACGTTAAAGCTCAAGTAGGTAGAGAAATGTACACTTAAATAAGACGAACAATTTACTGTACAACTAAGAAAAGAATTCTATTTTTTGGGGGGTGAATTTGAGAAATATTTTTGATAGGGGGTAAGTTAAATAATCAACGTTTATACTTAGTCAATGCGTGTCTTATACATACAGAATTAAATTTAATTTTAATTGCTCTGACTCATTGCAATCTTGGTCTAACCGTGACTTTCTGTATTCCTCTCATATTTGAACATTTTTCTCATAAGCTTTATATTAATTGCACTATCGGAATAGTCTCACGATTATTTGCAACGAATATCAAGCTAAAAATAAATGTTTTGTATGATTTCATTTGGAAAATAACCCTAAGTATTATACTGATGCAGTTCATGATTCAAATTGTCTGTTTTCTGTAAGGTTTGTTGACTATAAAATAGATTGCACGAGAAAAAAGCACTATTTCTATTTTTAAGAGTTCAAATTGAAGTACAGTATTACGGAATCAGTAAAAACTAACAGTGTCATGAATAGAGATAAGGAAAAACGTTCTCCCAACACAATGGTGATTTCAGTTATTTTGTTTTGGAAATGAGTCTCAAGAAAGAAACACGGATGTCATCAGCGTCGATTAGATTAAAAAAGAATCCAACAATATTTAGGAAGATAAGCATGGAAACACTATTTGAACAAGTTGAATAAAACTTTAAATAGCTTTTATGACTGGTTATAGCAATTTCGCCATAGTAAGAATGGTAGAACTGTAAACAGATCCATCCCAAATGATTTGAGCAAATAGGATAAAATACATTGTCTCTTATAACTGAAAAAATAAAAAGTATCATTTCTGTTGTCTACAGTTATTTTTTTATTCTTTATTCATTTTTATTTTCTATTTATATCATTTATAATTACTTTGAGGGTGGCGTGAATATAGCAAATTGTGCGAGGTAATTTCGATATAAAATGAAGGTTAATATTGTGGCAGATGAGTCTTCCGGGTAAAATCATAAAGGGTTTATGTTGAAAATTTTTTTAAATGGAATAATAAAATACTTAAACATATAACAGAGGTTGGGTTGAAACAGAGGTTTTCTATTTCTGTATCATTTTTGGCCAAAAACTATGATTTTCAAAATATATTGTTGCATGCGTATTCATTTCTGACGTGAATGTTTTAGAATTTTTTTTTTCTTTTGCGAACTTAGGTACCAGTCCTGAATTTCTTTGAGGATACTTATCATTGTGAACTTCAGGAGTGTTACATTTGGTTCCACGGTTGAATTACCAATATTGTTGGTCTGTCCATAGTACATAGCTTGGTATGCAGACCGGCTAACCTTTTGTGGCAAAGTAAGGAAAAGTTATTTTGTGATATTAATACGCACAACGTGTCTATATATATATATATATATATATATATATATATATATATATATATATATATATATATATATATAATATCCACAATGCTGTACTACGCGACCACATAGAACACAAAATGAAATAAAAATGCTCTGTTACGCAACCATATAGAACCGAAAATTGGGAACATACTTAGGATGAAGCGAAACGTTTATCGGAGAGATCGATCCAGGACATCACAAATTTGACTATCCACCGAATTCTAGAAGGTTTACGTGCAAAAACCTAGAAGCTACAATATTATTCGTCGACTTCTCCTGGGCGTTTGACTCCATACACAGTGGAAAGATGGAGCTACTACTACTGTTCAACGACCTACAAAGGGAAACCGTCGCAGCCATAATAATGCTAAATAAAAACACGAAAGTAAAAGTCCGCTCCCCAGATGCAGACATAGACTGTTTCGAAATTGAAGCAGGTGTGCTGCAAGGATTCACATTATCTCAATACCTCTTTATCGTCGTCTGCCTAGACTACATGCTTAGAACGTCCATTGATAAAATGAAAGATAACGATTTCAAGCTGGCAAACGAAAGAAGCAGAAGATACCCCGCAAAAACAATTATGGATGCGGATTACGCTAAAGGCATAGCACTTCTGGCAAATATACCCACCAAATCCGAAGCTCTGCCACATAGTCTGGAAAAAGCAGCGGGTGTCATAGGCCACATTATCAATACAGACAAGTCGGAATATGTGCTTTCATTGAAGAGGCCACATCTCCAGAAAATATGGTAGTACACTAAAACTAGTGGACAAGTTCACCTACCTAGGAAGCAATGTCTTATCAACCGAAACAGACATCAACACACGACTCGCAAAAGCATGGTAAGCTAACGATAGTGTATCTGTCATATGGAAGTCAGAGCCAACCGATAATATGAAACGCAGTTTTTTCCAAGCAGTGGTCGTGTCGATACTGCTGTATGGTTGTACTAGATGGACGATAACGAAGCATATGGAGAAAAAGCTTTATATATATATATATATATATATATATATATATATATATATATATATTCTACTAAAGAATGAATCCTTTTTTTAAAACAATAGATAAATTTTATGGTATAGATCCTACGATACAGTTTTGTAAAAAACACTTGAATTCAATAAGTATAACTTCCTTTCGATTTAATTCTTATAATTAAGCGCTTTTTATATGTATACCTTTATCTTCAAAATGCACTAGTATTTATGTATTGAAATACCAACGTTTGGTTTTGTTATGATTAGTTTTCAATAAGTGTACCTTGTATGAATCATTTTCAGATATTTCAGCAATACTTACCAAATGGTCTTACTCGTATACCACATTTTTGTAGATTTCTGTGGACTACTAATAATAGTACTCAGCAAGTGCTTTTTGAAAATTAATCATCTCGTAGGATTTTTCCTATACACTTCCAAGTTTAAAGTACCAATCATTGTCAGAGGTAATTTTCCAAAATATGTTATAAAATAGTTGACAATATTGGAATTTGGTTTGCTTAATACAAATACAAAAATAATTTCGCTCAGTCGGCTGGGACATTAGATTACGTTGACTGCATCTCTACAGAGGGGTAAGACCCCACACCAAACAAGTGACACTAAACTATCTAATGATAATGCTCCAGTCCAGGAGCTTTGAGGAATATGGACGACCACTTAATTATCCCAGGTCAACCCTGATCCGGAGTGGTAGTTGGTTTTCGGGTCACTATGAAGCAAAAGGAACTGTTTACTCATTCATCATACCATTTCACTGTGACAATTTAAAGCATTAGTTTTAAACGGCAATACCTGAAACTAGTGTGTGCATTTAAATCTGTTTGTGTTAGACAGAAATCCTCGAAACCTTTTAACTTTATTTAAAAATGCTGCCGACCGCGTATAAAAATTGTTTCCCACAAACAATTCGTTTACAAATTATATACAGTAGCGTCGATTTCGAAATTATGGATTGGCCACCGCAAAGTCCTGACTTAAATCCAATAGAAAATCTTTGGAAGACCTTAGGAGTGAAAGTTATGGAAAGAAATCCCACTAATACGGAAGATTTGTGGGTGAAGCTTCAAGAAGAATGGTGTAAAATTAGTATCGAGTATTGTCAAAAACTGATTCATTCTTGTAGTCGAAGATGTGCAGCTGTCATTGAGAGCAAGGGCTCATTTACTAAATATTGATTGTACATGTAATTTTATTGTTTTTTGGCTGTTTACATTGTTTTTCTCAATTTTGTCCCTTACATTTGGACAATCTTATTTTGAAAATAAAAAAAATAATTGTTATAATTCTTTTTTCTATCCTTTGCAAATAATTCAAATTTTAATATGTTATTAGGGAAGATAACGACTACCAGTTGTCAAAATTTCTGCTTTTCACAGTTGTTATTTCAAACAAATATTAGGTTTTAAAATGTTGTCCCTTTGTTTTGGACGCTAATGTATATTCAGTATATATATATATATATATATATAAATATATGATTTTGCATTAAATAACTTATAAGTGTTGATATACCATAAAAAACAATCAATTAACCAAGCAAGCAACCAGCCAACCAGTCAAAATGTTTTCTCAACAGTGGCTCTTCCCAGCAACTGACAGAAGAAACCCTTGCTCAATTTTGAATAGCTTAAAAACTGTGCAACGGAAAATTTCAGTAACTTATATAAGCTAAATGAATTTTATAAATCATTAATCCTATATGAATTTTCCATAAAATGGATATATACCTATTTACATACATATGAAAGAGAGATTATTGTAACGGTTATACGGATAGGACATGGAAATGGCGACTCGAACGCAAATCCTAAACAATGTTGTTTGTGTTTGACTTCGGGATTATGTAATTAGAAAAAACATGATTCCATCATTTTATCCCTAGTTGTGTGTAAGTCAGAGGGGAACCTGGGATTTTAGCCTTGATAAAGAAACTAGTTGAGAGGAAGAAAACTCTGAATTAAAATATCATCTTCAAATTAGTTCTGGTGTCGTATCCCGCTAGTGGTTGACGTTTTGGGTACATACCTACATACCTACTGTCACGATCTTCCCGTTCGTGGTGGAAAGGGTGAACTCTAAAAATTCATTCCAGGCGAAATTGAGGGAGGACATAGAGCGAATTAGGAAATCGAGGAAAATCTGGGTCAGATCTGATAAGTCTAACAACATATACCAGGTCAGTCCACATGAATATGAGAGAATCCTTAATGATAGGATCACGGAATCATATAAACTAGACCATAGCGACGCAACTACTCAAATCAACAGGGATACAGCTAAGTTTGCTCAGAAAGTAAATATGATAGATAGAGTTGGGAAATTGGAAGAAAGAAGTGCCTATATTTTATTTAAGGATCACAAAAAAACTTCCCAGATCAGAAGCAGACTAGATTAATTAACCCCACAAAAACAGAAGTAGGCTTTGTATCTAAAGATGTAATACAGAAGATTACGTCTAGATTGATGAGTAGCCACAAATATAACTTGTGGAAAAACTCTATGGATACTATCGATTGGTTTAAGAAAATTAAGGATAAAAAGAGGTCTACTTTCGTACAATTCGACATCATAGAGTTCTACCCTTCCATCACTAAAGAATTATTAGTGAGAAGCCTTAACCACGCTAGAGAATATACAGAGATTACAGAAGAAGAAATAGAAATTATCCTATCAAGTAGAAAAACCGTCCTATCCGATAACCGCAGATCCTGGGTAAAAAGTCACGTAGACAATTTCGACGTCCCCGTGGGGGCCTACGATTCGGCTCAGGTAGCAGACTTAGTGGGGATCTATATCCTAGATACGCTGGGTCGTATTGTCAACTCACAACAAGTGGGGCTTTACCGAGATGACAGGATTATTTATATCCCAGACAGTAACGGTCCGAAGACCGCTAGTATGCAGAAGAAAATTATTAGGGCCTTCAAACTACTCGGGTTTAGAATTCAAATAGCCTCAAATTTAAAAATAGTAGACTTTCTGGACGTTATATTGAATTTAAATAATGGTACGTTCAAACCCTTTAGTAAGAACGATTCCGCCCCTAGATACATAAATATCTCCTCGAACCACCCAAGATCGGTACTGAGACAGATACCCAATGCGGTGAACCAAAGAATTAATAAGTTGTCCTCAGGTATGATGACGCCCTGAAGGACAGTGGATTCCAAGGTAGACTGGAATACTTAAACCCGGTGGACCTCAATTCGAGAGCTAGGAAGAATAATAATGGGACCCACACACCCCTCAAGGTAGGTGAGATTATTAATAAGAGTAGTCACGGAAATAGACGAGGAAAGAATAGAAATAGAAAAGTAGTCTGGTTCAATCCGCCATTTTGTAAACTCACTAACATTAACATAGGTAGATACTTTCTACACATACTAGATAAACATTTTAATAGAGGCAACCCATTGAGTAGGATTTTTAACAGAAATACAGTGAAAATTAGCTACTCCTGTACTAAGAATATGTACAACATACTAAGCAACCATAATAGGAGGCTACTCAATGAGCTTACCACGAGGGATAGGAACCCAAACGTGGAGTCTTGTAACTGTAGGAATAAGGAAGAATGCCCCTTAGGTGGACGCTGCACCATGAGGAATGTCGTATACCAAGCATGCATTTCTCCTATGGAACAGGAAAGGGACGGGGAGAGAATCTATATAGGGATCTCCGGGGGAAACTGGAAGCAAAGATGGTACAGCCATAGACACTCATTTTCCAACCCGAAACTTAGGTACCAGACTGCTTTATCGAAATACTTCTGGGGCCTAAAGGATCAGGGGCTATCCCCACAAATTAAGTGGAAAATATTAAGGCACTCATCTGCCGCCAATAACTTCAACAGTAGATGTAACCTATGCTTAGACGAAAAAATTAGCATAATCAATTTCAAGAATAGAAAACTTTTATTGAACAAAATAAATGAGCTTGTCTTTAAGTGTAAACATAGAGGAAAATTTAGATTATCTTAAATAATAAAAGAAATATTAGTAAATAATAGAGATCAACCCAACAGCAGATATCACCGAGACAAGTAAAGATAAAGGTAGATAAGTGCCAGATGAACAAGGAATAATAATCCAACAATAAGGCCTGCGATTCTAGAGTGGTTAATTCCCCTTGACCATTTTTAGGGTAATTTTTTAAAAAAATACACTTGACGACTATAATGAATGTCCCCACCTTATCTGGTTTAAGTATCTCGATCCTAATTGGAACTAGAGGAACACCTAAGATGGTAACGGCTGGGTTAATTAACAGATATATCAGAAATAAATATAAATCATATATGAGATAGACATTAGTTAAACGATCTGAGTCTGTTTAGAATAGCACACCTGCCAAGTAGAAGAAACCACAAACGGAACCAAAATTAAAAGGGACTGACCAGTAGATTAATTCCACTCCTGTTTCTTAATCGTTCTAACATACAATATGTCCACACCCTCTGCTCACGCCTATGAACGAAATAATTTGTAGCTTTGTAATTTGAATTCCACTTTATGTCTTTTATTTTTATGTTTTTTTATTTTTATGTTTTTTATTTTTATTTTTATTTTTATTTTTATTTTTATCTTTGTTTTCTGATTTTTAATTTATTTTTTAATTTCTTTAATTTTCCTATTTATCTTCTGAATACGAACTGTAACTCCTCATTCGCATCACATCTCTGGGACAATACAGAGCATGTAAAAAGAGTCATCTGACGGGACGGAGAATATACCAACAATAATCTCCGCCGAAATAAATTTATTATGACGGCTTAACCGAGTTTGAGTCTCCATTTAATTGTACTATATACGCTCTGAATGTGAATTTTGTTATACCCTAGAGAATAAATAGGGAACTAACAATAGCCATACATTGAGCACTCTCATAGATTTATATGATTACCTTCATATATTCTATGTAAAAAATAATCCACACCTACTGTCCTTGGATACTAACTGGATAATCTATATATATATATATATATATATATATATTACGATTGCCAAAATTCATGTTTCTGTACTTTAGTATTATTTTCAATTTTTTTGATGTAGCAAGTTGAAAAATTAAGAATAATCAAATAATAATCTGTGTATATGAGATACTCTCTAACTTTTGACTTGCAGTATAAATAACTATCAAATCCGGTCATCTTATCCCGAATATTGTCAGGCATATGGCCGGAAAAAATTCATATAATTCTAGTGTATTATACTCATTCCTAAATTTTGTGTCGAAACATTGGAGTAAAAAATAGTGGCTCTTATACAAAAATATTTATGGCTATAAAATCAGTAATACCAAATCGATAAAAAAAACCTTAATGTGTACAACATCCAAGTCTGATAAAAAATAAGAACTGATAAACCATACAGTTGCTTCGAGCGTATGAAGGAGGAAAAATCTACATTTTGTATGAAAATAGAAATAAACTTCATTGATTTACTTTAAAAAATTATAAACATATTAAATTTAAAAAAAACTATGAAAGAACTAAATTACAAAAACTTGGATATTCACTTCCAATATTTCAAGAAGAGTCAAACATATCGTGTTTCCAAAAACGTTCACGTTTTTGTAGAAGTTATTTTATGATATGACGATTTTAATGTCTCAGCCTGTTCAATATCTCATCCATTGCAATTCTAAAATCTTCCTCAAGTGGTCTCTGTAATAAGTGCTCTGATTTTCTGAAAATCTTAACCTCATTAATGTAAGAATTTATTGACACTCATGATGATCATGTGAAGACTGGAATAATATAATTAAGATACGCCCATAAAGATGTTAAGATTATATTTAATTGTCTTGTACACTCGGAATATATCTTTATTGGCAACCTCGTTACATAGCTATCAAAGCGAGTGTACTGAAAAAGTTGAATTGAATGTAATAATCAGATTGAACATGGAAATCAATCTATGAAAATTATTTATAAGCATTGAGGGCTTAGATTGAATGAAAGCTTTCATAAGCAATTGAATATATGGAATGAAAATATATAAATATAAATAAAGTGGAGGGTGTGTATCCTGAAACTCCTCGAGAGGGAAAATAACTTAAAAGGCGTTAATAGGAAGAATTTATGAATTAATTCCGAGAGATGTCACTTAAAATGATCCCAATGATGTATGTATGTAATATTCCGAAAGTTTTCACAGATGTTTAAATCATTATAGCTTTTATTATTTTATACCTTCCATCAAAGGATATGTCTAAATTAAAAGGCAAATAAAGAATATCGAAGATGGAAAAATATAAGTTTCATGATTTATCTTGAGAAAACAATAACATTACACACGTGAAATGCAGAATAAATCAAACAAAATTATTTATTAGATTTCAAGTCTCACAGAGAACGAATCTTTTTCTTTTGTTGCGCATTTGTGTTGCTTTTTTTTTCAGACTTATTATGAGCCGACTGAGTTATAGTTAAGAAATACTACGATTGAAAAATTAAAGACAAGAAAATTATGAATTAATTCTGACAAGGAATAATCCAAAAATAAATTAATATTAACATTGAATCAATTTTACAAAGTTTTAGGTTACGTTAGTGTTGGGGGTCTCTCCCCTACAGATGGACTCGCCCTCATGTGACATATATCCGCTAAGCTCTCTTCTGAGCAGACTCGGCGAGCCGTCACCAACAACGGTAATATTCATGATCCTGTTAAGATGAGCTATCGTTTACGTATGTACTATTCTCTTTCAATATTTTTCTTATCACTCATTTCCGAGTCGTGTTATCATTTGAACTCCCCCTTTAACCATAACAGTTTGGTAATATTATATAGTTTAATAACATATCAACGCTTGGCGCCAAATCATGTTTATGCATATATAAATGATTTGTAAACAAGTAATTTGTAGTTTACGATATTCATAAATGGTCCAGAGCTCATTTGTCAGCACACAGTAAAAATGTTTCAGTATAGCTATTTAACATTATTAATTTTATTTATCTAGTATCCCTATCTACTTTGACGTAATCATCTTTTTGCCACGTTAAACAGTTTCAAATAAAGTTGAATAATCCAATCTAATCCAATGATGAGACACTAACAAGTACTAGGTCTCTAGGTCAAAGTGGACCGAATAGTAATGACAATTAAGGGTTACTCCACATTCCCCAAAGCTACGGAGACAGGAGCTACAGATGGTTTTGTGACATATCGACAATATTCATTGGTGTGGATCTTACCCCACAACACAGGTGCAATCGGAGTATTCTACAGCCCCAGATGAAAGGGCGGAGGGCGTTTTAGTAAAGTATGATGGAGATCAACTACATTTGTAACAGTCCCAAACAGAAGTGTCTCATCAAATATAAAATCGACAAACGTGCCACTTGTGTCACGATTTAATAATTTACATTCCAGTTATACAGTCCAATCGTAAAAGATGAGAGACCCAGATCTTAAATTCTCCAGGCTGAACCAAAAACGTCTGTTCGGATTCTCACGACGATAACCAAGCTTAATTTTCAAAGGATTTCAGGACTGATACGCAAGTAAGCAATTAAAGAAAAGAATGTTAAAACATGTATCTTCACTGTACACATATAAACATTTAATTTTCATGCAAATATCTATTTAGCAAATCATTGCGTATTGCCCAAAATCATTAAAAAATTACTTCCGAATCAATTCCACCACCAGTTATTTGTTAAGAACTTTTTCATTCATAATTCCTTTCAACATTATCTTGTTATCCCGGTATTTAAAAGACTCAACTGCTACAATTTTAAGCTTTAATTTGTTACGAACTCGTTACGCATGATTTTCTAAAATACACGCATCTATCGTAACATTGTTTTTTTTTTATTCCGAAGTGTGTTTAAAACACTAGATTTAAATCTCCAAGGATTAAATTCTTGTATATAGCATCTGTGTTGATGCGAGAATACTCAATGGACAGAGCTAAACATGCAAGAATTAATTAAATCTTACTAATCTTGAATATTTTAAAATATCACATTACTTGCCTTGATTCTTTTAAGAAATCGTTAAATTAGTAGACCCTTTTATATTAATCTGCCATGTTGAAAATATTCATTCTTTCGAAAAAATACGTTTTCATATATTTGTACTATAAAAGAAAGAAGCTTTTAATTCAAGATTACTTTTTTTACTTTTTGCATGTTCGTGATTGAAAGAGTTGATTAATTATTGATCTATACATGCATCATAAAACGTATAATAAAGACAATGGAAGATGTTGTCATGTTTGCCTAATAGATACTTGATGACGGACTATTCTTCATATACCAGGAAAAACATTATATCTATACAGATGGCTCTAAAGACAACGATAAAAACAGCATGTGCAGCAGTCTTAAACAAAATTATAAAAACAAAATTCTACCAATGGAAAGTTCTATTTTCACAGCTGAGGCGTGTGCAATAGACTTGGCTCTCCACATAATCTCGAAAGAAAAACACAAACAAATCATCATATTCTCAGACACACTATCTATCCTATTATCATTAAACAATAAAAGTATAGAGCACCCTCTTATTATCAAACCCCTTTGCAGACTACATTCCACATCAAACAAAGAAATCGTTTTTGGTTGGATTCCAAGCTACATTGGGGTTAGAAGAAATCATAGAGCAGATGTAGCAGCGAAATCGGCATTAGACTTTACTCCAGACAAGTACAAAATCCCATACACTGATCTGAAATCCAAAATAAATAATTTCCTCCATAAAAAATGGCAACAACACTGGAATAGAAATACCAATAATAAATTATTCCAGGTTAAACCGTTTTGGGGATAATGGCCCACCAGCTTTCCGAAAATCGCGAAAAGAATAAGTAACGATAACGCGATTGCATATTGGTCACAACAGACTTACGCACTCTTTTATACTCAAGCAAGAACAGCAACTACTGTGCTCGACATGCCCAACGCCCGGCACAATCAAACACGTTCTACTTGAGTGTAAAGTTTTTAATAACACCAGAAAGCAGTATTTCCAGCTCATACCATTACGGACTCTTTTGAGAACGTCCACATGGATGATGTTTTGTCGTTCTTGAAAGAGACCGGGTTGTACCAGAAAATATAGACTTGGTTACAATCCTGAAAATATAACACACTAATCAACTGAAAGCAAACTATTGCTGAATTGAAATACGATTATGTTTGTGTTTGTAGAAATACTAGTGAGAAATAATAGAAATAACTATCACCACTAAATAAACTTATGTCATATAGAAATACTTGAAAATATTTACTCATATGTGAGTAAATGAGTTGTTTGGTTTTAGTATGGCATCATCATATTATATGAAAGAAACCATTCATATAATATGTATAATCAGGCTTTAACATTAAATAACCTATAGATGTTGATATGCCATTAAATCCAACCATTAAAACAAAAAAACATGATGAAAGAAAGAACGATAATAAGAAAGAGGTTTTCTTTTTACCTTCTAAATTATTTAAAACAAATGTTTGGACCCAGGTTAAGAACTTGAATCAGTCACCACTAGAATCTTTGATATTAATCGTTCAATGTTTCTATCAGCGAAACAGATCACAGAGTGACAGGCACTTACACAAACAAACAAGCAAATAACTTTGATAGAGCAAGATTCTTCTGCTACTGGTGTCCTATGATAAAGTTTCTCCCTTATACTCTTGACAATTAGTTACAAAAAATCAGTTCAAGTTGTTTTTTGGACTATATTTCTTATTGTTGGTACTGACTAATGAAGAGAAGAGTTTAACATCTACTGTTTCATGTGAAAACCGGCGTTTCAAATCTGAAGAACATACAGAAAACATGATTCATAATAAGATCGTTGGAGTACATAAATAGACAGAAATCACCTTGATATATTGATTGATTTATTTTAACGGCATTCCAATCGGTCTCGGCTTATGTAGTTAAGGAATCATGTTCATTTTACGTTCTTTTTTACATTTCTTGTGCATTTCTTTCTCCAAAGTGTTTTTGGTCTTGGTTCCTTCGAAAATAAATAATTTTTGTTCAATCTTGTTTACCCTAAAAGATATCACCAATCCGAGCAGAGTACACCTCGAAATATTGGCACTAAAGGGAAACGTCACGCTCCTCAAATCTCCAGAATTGGACCAACACCATCTGATAACTCTGAAACCCTTTTTTGTGGTATTGGGGTATAATCTAACGAAGCATATACATTTATGCACCGAAAGCAGAGAAAATGGCCATTTTGAGAATCTGCAGGCTGTGATTTATACAAAGATTCACCTCTCCGTGAAGTTCCCAATTGAGTACTTTCAAAGCATACGGGTGTGGGTATGTGGATAAGAAGTTATTCGGTTTATTTCATGAATAACTTCTCAGTCAACATTAGGTAAGAAAAACATCCTGGACAAACATAATATATAGCTGTAACATAATTAATATGCATATTTTTTACCCAGATATATTATAATGGAACCGGTGAGCAATGTTATAATACGAAATAAAGCTGCGTGCATTTCCTCTGTAGAAAGGGTTTTTGTAAATGCAACCCTCCACGATAGATAAGTTGTGACACAAGAATAGTTTTTTAAGCGGTGTAAAGATGGATTAAATTCAGAGGTTCCTTTTGGTTGCTTTATTCAGTCTAAAAAACTGATCATTTCTGATATCTATTTGTACTTGTGATGCAGAAATTAGGACAATACAAGTATTTCCGAAGGATATTAGTACAAAATTAGACGAAAAGAGACTTGGCAATGATTTGAAATCAGGTAACTGTTCCCATCACTTCCGTCGATAACCGTTAGGCATAGCATGCCTTTCGTAAATGAAGGAATATTCTTCCCTTTACCCATTAACATGTGATATTTGGAATAAGGTTTCATAATTATCTGCCATTAATTTTCAACTAGTATTTTACTATTTTTCTCTGATTATAATACTATGTAACAGAGTTCAAACAGTCTAATGTTATTGGAAATGTAAGGAGAAACTCAAGAATATTTTTATTCTCTTAAAACACACACACACACACAAACACACACACACCGAAATTCCCCCGGAAGTATGGAAGACCAGACAATTCGACGACATACTGCTCCGACACTGCAACGCAGTATACAATCAAAATCCGATAGATAGATGGATGAAGGGATGCATACTCCCCTTCCCTAAAAAGGGGGACCTCGGATTAGCCAAAAACTACCGAGGCATAACACTTACATCCATAGCTGCCAAAATCTACAATGCCCTACTACGAAACCGAATAGAACCCGAAATCGACAACATACTTAGAAAAAACCAAAATGGCTTCCGAAGAAATAGATCTACGACCTCACAAATATTAACCATCCGCAGAATCCTTGAAGGTGTACGGGCAAAGAACCTACAAGCGACATTAATATTTGTCGACTTTACCAAGGCTTTCGACTCCATTCACAGAGGAAAGATGGAACAAATCCTACTAGCGTACGGCATACCTAAAGAAACCGTAGCGGCAATAACGATTCTCGATAGAAACACAAAAGTAAAAGTACGATCACCCGATGGAGACACAGAATACTTTGACATTGTAGCAGGAGTACTACAAGGGGACGCGCTGGCCCCGTACCTATTTATCATTTGTCTAGACTACGTACTTAGAACATCGATTGACAAAATCAAAGAGAATGG
>OY757911.1:102311000-102313500 GCA_963585895.1 Sepioteuthis lessoniana
TTTGTGCGCATATATCCTTTGTTTTAGGGTTCCGTCCATTGCACCTAAGTACTGCTAGACAGAATTGTTTGTTTTTTTGCAGTGGCTTGGTACATTACGTTTTTTTTGGGTTTTTTTTTTTTTTTTTTAATATTTTGAAAATTGGCTATGATTGGGGAAGTGTTTGCTTATTTGATTTACCGATGTTTGTCGTTACGTTTTTGTTTTATGGGGTGTTGAAACAAATTATATTCTATTTCTGTTTTTCGTTTGCTTTTTGGAGGTGTGCATTGAAGTGTTTTTTTATAACCTCTATTTTTAGTACATTGACATAAATGTGTTAAATATATATATATATATATATATATCTATATATATATATATCATCATCATCAAGTCGTGCGGCTAACACGGATATCCCTGACCCTCTCTCTCCACGTCTCCCTATCATTCATCGCCTCTGGCAGGTCTTCAGGGTTACATCCCGTATCATCACATAGCTGCTGTATGTATGTTCGAGCTGCCGTCCTGCTTTTGATTGGCCATATGCGGGGATCCACAGGAATACATCACTTACGATCTCGTCCTTGCTTCTCCAGCAGTGTCCGTCATGTCTGGTTCGTCTAGCTTGTATAGTTTTCGTGATAGGTGGTAGGTGACCGTATAGTTGGCGCTTTGTGGGGTGTTGCTGTCAGGACCTGTTCAATATTGCTCGCAACATTCTAGTATAATTGCCGTCTAGCTTCTTCTCCAACCGTTTAGTCAGCTTCCAAGTAGTGCATCCATATAGCAGTATCGACACGACCGCAGCCTGCGTTTCATTTTATCAGTCAGGTTTGATTTCTATATGATCGAGAGCCTATCGATAGCTGTCCATGCCTTCGTTAGCCGTGTATCGATGTCTTTTTCGGTTGATGAGACACTGCTTCCTAGGTAGGTGAATTTGTCAACGTTTTATATATATATATATATATAATATATATATATATATATATATATATATATATATATAGGCAGCATTTCTTCGTTAATGCAAATTTCATTAAACATAATAGACATTTTATGTCTACATATTTTCTTTTGGATCCGTTCGAATTCCCGTATTATTTTTATCTTATTCGGGGGGAATTGATTTATGTATTGTCCATAGTTGTATGTATCCCTAGTACTTTCTGGTACTAATTATAGAATTACATTTAAAAGCAAACGCCGCAATCTTCCACGGCAAAGACGCCTTACACAGTAGTAATATGCTAAAACAAAAGTTATATCACATTTGTAATAGATCCTTCCTTGATGATGGCCCAAAGTTGGGCAGAAAGTACTAGGGATACATACAACTATGGACAATACATAAATAAATTCCCCCGAATACGATAAAAGTAATACGGGAATTCGAACGGATCCAGAAGAAATATGTAAACATAAAATGTCTATTATGTTTAATGAAATTTGCATATATCTATATCTATATATATATATATATATATATATATATATATATATATATGTGTGTGTGTGTGTGTGTGTGTGTGTGTGTGTGTGTGTGTGTGTGTGTGTGTGTGTGTGTGTGAGAGAGAGAGTCTATGTGCGAATATGTATCTGTCTGCGTGAGTGGACTTTGGTTTCTTTATCTAATGGATTATCAGCTTTCGTGGTTGTTTTATCTGAAAGCCATTCGTGTAGAAGGACATTTGTGGTTCTATATCACGAAGCCCTTAGGATACACAAGTTTCGGAAGAGTATTTGTCCCAAATTGAACGTATTAGCTCGACTGTTGTTCGAACTCACTACAATGTCACAGTAGTCGAGCTTGTTATTCATTGTTTCAAGTGACCCTCCCCACGACCGCATGCGTGTTTAAAATCCTATTTGAGAAATTCTTTGTAAAATTAATACAAATGTAATTAAAAAATATCATATATTCCGTTTTTCGCTTTATCTTTTAACAATCCTGTATCTTCTCTATATACGATACAATGCAGTTTTATTCATATTTTCTGATGACCTGTCACTGAAATATTTGCGATTGCGCACGGCTTTTGGGACTAACCTCAAGTTCATGCCACGACATTCTTCTCGGTTGGACAGCAACTTTAATGAAAATGTAAAATGCACATATAATAAGACAAATTGAACGGAGTTTTAAGCAATAAAGTTGTATTGATTGAAATATTAGA
This sequence comes from Sepioteuthis lessoniana, assembly GCA_963585895.1. Lineage (NCBI taxonomy): Eukaryota > Metazoa > Mollusca > Cephalopoda > Myopsida > Loliginidae > Sepioteuthis > Sepioteuthis lessoniana. The sequence continues at coordinate 102,313,160 of OY757911.1, forward strand.
ATATTTGTAAGAAGAGTGTCTAGCTTTTCCATGCCAATATATTTTATTAGTAGCGCGAACGGTTTTTATGTAAATCAAGGGTGTTGGTTTATTTTAGATTGTTCTGGTAAATATCACCTATATTATAGTTATAGGATATGAACACGTTATATCTCCTATTCTCGCACTTTTCCTGGCGCAATCAATCTCTCTCTCTCTCTCTCTCTATATATATATATATATATATATATATATGATGACTGTCCTCTCAGTTTCGAGCATGACCACCTCCTTTGTCTCATTACCTCCCCCTTTCTCTACTCCCCCCTTAAAATCTATGGAGGTACCTGTGCGTGAGTTTA
>OY757911.1:102316000-102318500 GCA_963585895.1 Sepioteuthis lessoniana
TAATAGCATATCAACTCTTTTTAGGTTATTTAATGCCGAAGCCATTCTCCTAGAAGAACAGTACTGGTACTATTTAACCCATAGCTGGGAGGATACCTTTCCCAAGGGTATTTGCCCGAAAGTGAACGTAATAGCGCGACTGGAGTACGAACTCGCGTACTACGATTCCGCAGTCCATCGCTTTAACTATTACACCACGAGGACACCCTCTTCATTTCACTTTAGCAAAACATTTTAAACCACTAAATAAGCGTAAAAAAATGTTAAATATATTCCTTCTCATTATTTTCATTTTATTCATATTATAGAAAAAACGAAAATTCTTAAGTAGATTCTCATTGGATTAATTAACGATTTAAATAAAACCCTGGAACATGCAAAAAGTAAAGTGCTAATTATAAAGAAATAAATTACATCTCACTGTCTAGATATTGATAAATTTCTTTCATGTCATTTACCGCCTGATTTTTCAAATAATTAATTTAGTCTTTGTCCTGACCCCTTTTATTTTTGTACCAAAATCACGAGAAATAACATCTTACAACGTAACATGGACGAGCAAAGGCAGGACGGCTAGATAGATCCTATATACAACTGTGCTGATTCAGGATGGCGCCTTGAAGACCAACCGGGAGAGATGGACGATTGCGACGGGTGGCGGGAGAGAGTCAGAGAGATCCATGCTGGTGGCACAACAATATGATGTTGATGAGGATGATGATAATGATCACGTAAACAATTACCTCAGACTCTTGAAGTGGATGATTAAACAATTTCTATCATATTTTCGTCTGTTAATTATATGTTGCACATAAAAATTCTATCAAACAAAATGACGGATATGTATTTATTGCACGTTCTCACATTCGCAATTGAGCTCCTGGCCTTACCGACTGATAGATAGATAGATAGATAGATATGAACTGACCAGGATAGATAGATAGATAAATAGATAGATAGATAGATAGATAGATATGAACTGACCAGGATAGATAGTTAGATAGATAGGTAGATAGATATGAACTGTCCAGGATAGATAGATAGATAGATAGATGTTGAAAAGTCTTCAGCAGCATTTTACACAATTTTACAGAACACATAAAAATTCTCCATCGTCTTTTCTTAATGTATTGTCCATGATACATTCCAAAATGGAAGCGTATCATTGTCTTCAATATAGGTTTTAAATTAGTTGCGGAATACGTTCTGCAATTTCAACAGTCATCATTTTTACCCAACAGAAAATCAAAATCTTAAAGTTGAAATAAAGTAAAATACAATAATGTTACGTTTAAATGTATAGTATACGTAAATATGAATTATTAAGAATATGTATAGTTCTTTACGCCACCAAGCTTTCAATCAACTAACTAATTACTGTTTTACAGGACTCCACATGTTTTTCTGCCCTAATAATATGTTCCAGTTAGAATATTACGAAGAATATGAAAATTGATGCCTCTTTTTGGTTTATTTGTTTAACAGATTACTGATTATTAAATAGTAGAAGTAAACGGTGCATTCTTTTAAAAGTACACCTTAATTTAATTTACCAGCAATTATTTATTTGCACATCTTTTATATCACGTATTCTAATTTGATGGATTATTTTATAGCAGTTTAGGGTTTCAAGCATTGCTATTTGATATTAAAAAGTTTAACACTATTATATGGTTTGAAATGATAATTCAATTTTAACACGAATCATTTTGTTTATGCACGTTATATGATATCACTTAACTAGTTACGATAATCCTTAGTAAATACTTAGAGTTTCCAGAAACAAATTATAATACAAATACTTTGCACAGTTATATTGTGTCAATTATTGCTATAAAGTACCAATAATCGGCAACCAGATCTATTTGTCTTATACATAAGAATCTAACCTGTATTACAACTTGGGGTCAGAGTCGACATGGGAATAATGGTAGAGAAGTTGTATTTCATACGGCTTTTTCCGCCAGGATCACTGAAAGAGACAGGGAGGAAGACAACAGCGCTGATGCATAAAGATATAATCTGCTTCTTTTTGCTCTACATTGATTACCTGAAATGTACGCAAGGATAGAGAAAGAGCGAATCAAAGACGGCCGAGATGCCCGCACACATGGATGACGGTGGCTTTTTTCTAAGAAATCTCTCTGGGATTTTGCTGCTTTCTGCTTTCAGGAAACTGTTACAGAGCCAACTGAAGGCACTCGATCAGTTTAGTCTCTCATCGCTTCCCTACTTTCAAAGTTTGACATAAGGCCATCTCAAGGAATTCAATCATCTTAGTTTCGCTTCGCTTATCTGCTTTCGCAAGTCTCGTACAGGGCCACTTCGTCACCGAATCATTTTAGCTCCAACTCGCTTCTTGACTTTTGCGAGTCCCATCGACCTCAGAATCTCTTCTACCTCTCAACCCTGGGCAGTCTGATCCAAAGCCAGTGTCCAAAGCTGGGTAACTTTTAGTCACTCGTCTATTGCTCTTCTTCGTTCTGTTTCGGTCAAAATC
>OY757911.1:102323500-102343500 GCA_963585895.1 Sepioteuthis lessoniana
TTGTTGTCTGATGTCATGGTTGACTCAGCGTATTCTCTAAACTGGGGATTTTATGTTTGAGTAGCCGGAACAGCCATGATAGACCTAACCGACAAAGACTATGGTTTCATCTGAATCCACTCCCGTTTACACTTCTGCCTTGTGCAGTTTACTCTCTCTAGATAAAAATGTAAAAAATAAACAAAATCATTTCATCAAAGTTATGTCAACAAGTGTTTAATTACCTGCACCTTTTTAGCTGCAAAAGCAATATAAACAGTAGCTTCCCTGTAACACGATGGACCATGTTGACAATTTGAAATTACACACTATTCAAAAATAACAATAGGTGAAACTTCTGTTTTAGTTACGGAGCCTGTATTCGGTCCGGCACAATTTCATGATAGTTGTCGCCACACGAATAATATGTCAAAGGGTCTAGGAGCGAATCTTGCTTGCGGTCACCCTCTCTCAAACCTAGTTCTCCCAGTTGTCTAAAAGTCAACTTCTCTCCTTGAATTTCAAAACTCATCAGCCTTGATCTTAGCTCACTATTCCCTCAAAAAAAGTGACGTTATCTCACATTATATTTACATTATAGTATCCCTTTCCCAGGTGACTTCACTTTCATTAATTTTTTATTTCACTTCAACCAAACTCTATAATGTGATGGAAACATATTTTATTTTACATTTGATTTCCGGTGCGAGATTATAGGTGTCAGTTTATAACTTTGCGTGTGACGCAGCACCGAGTACGATTAAACTATAAGATCCCTGAACAGAACACACCACAATCTCACCAAACTAAATAATTAATATAATCAATTATCAGTAGAATAATCAATATAATCAATTATCCCGCAAATTATTTTACACCCCATGTGATATTAGCAACCGTCTTGTTTGACCCAAATAAAGAAAATCAGTCTAACAGCTTTTAAATCTCAATATATAATGTACAATTCACCTCCCAATAAAAGACGAATCTAGTGTTCGGCAGCGTGACCGAAAATAAGGGTTCAGACACGGAAGTATTGGTAAGTGATACAAAAAAAGATCACGTGACTGTTGGGAAATTGATGAGTCAGTTAGTCAATCAGTCATCAGGTGCCCGTGCTGTAGTCGTTATCGTCGTAGGAAATGGACACGGCGACACGAGTTCAAATCTTGGACCTGACTGATTGCATTTCGCATAGCACTAATACCCTTGGGGAAGGTATGAATCCAATTATTCTCCCTCCAGCTATGGGTAAATAGTAGGACAGACTAGGTTCTTCAGCCTTGGTTAGGCAACTAGTCTAGGAGAAGGAAAACTCTGAATTGAAACCTGTAAAACTCCACTTAAAAATTGACCTTGTGTCATACCCTGCCCTAGCGGAGGGGTTGGGTAAATAGTATCAACTGGAAAAGTACAAGGAACGACTAGAGCTATCGTCTCGTTTTACCCTTGGTGATTAAGAACAGCCACATAGTAGCCTGTGTCGAATCCGTTCATTTAACTTGTCTTCGTGTCTGTCTCATGTACTTTTTGTGATGTTTTCCTTTCATATATGTGAAAGTTATTGTTACATCTATATTTTAGACCAACACCCAGCAAGAAAACGATACGAGATAAAGTAAATTTTCAAGTTGATTCAGAGTTTTCCTTCTCCTAAACTGGTGGCCATACCAAAGTTAAAGAGCCCATCCACCTCGATATTTGTCCATTGCTTGAAGGAGAATAGTCTTATGCATACCTTTCTCAAAGTTATAATTGCCGTAGGAAATAAAAACGATCTTGTCCAGGATACGATATTAAGTAGCCAGGTTCATTTCCAGCATCAATAAACATATCACCTTGAGTGCTTCCCATATTGTCACATGAGTTCATTCTCATTTTATAAATGCTATCATCTTTCAAAGTAAATTTGTTGAGAAGTCTTTAATTTCATGTACCCAACATCTTGTTTTGCCATCCTTTATCCAACGTTTATGAAACTATGAGTAAACACCTTTTGAAAGGAATGTTTCCCAACAAACAGCACGATTTGACAAAATAAAATAGAAACCAATCCTTAAAAATAATGCTGTGCTCTAGCAATGAAAAGAATCCTTCTAATTGGCTTCAACTGAACTACTTACCTTCTTGAAAATAGTTTTTAAAAAATCAGAGAACCATCCAAAGTATCAAAACATTTAATTTTTCTATCACGCAAGAAATCCATATCAAACAGCACCAAGCAGATAATTATTTCAAGTAGTCCAGGATAAAAGTAATACATTTTCCAGGTCAGTAATCAAATGAATCAAGCTTTCTGTTGTTTTAAATGTAATAATTTTAGCTAATGGTATCGGGGCGTGAATGCATTGGTAATTATGTTTTTAAAAGTTCCATCAGCAGAAAGAAAGATGATTTGATAAAGTTCAACATCTCATCCAGTAGAGCTTGAAATAACAAGATATGCTTGAGGTGGAAGCCTTGACCGTTTCTTGCTAATGCCCCTATCTAATTTGGATGTTTTTTTGTCCCCTATCCATTCCATGATTTGCTATCACTGATATAATATTTATCTGTGATTATACTACATAAACCTTTCTAGTATTTCACAAAAGCTACTAACCGGCTAAGATACTCATTAGGGGCAATCTATCAAGAGGTCATCAGAAATTGCTGAAAGAATTATATTTAAATTTGGTTAACTTGGCTTTCATATTTTTAAAAGAAAGCAGTCCGTTGTATGATAGAGCGTTTACTTTTGTCTCGTGTTTAAATAACATTAGAATAATTTTAAAAGGTGTAAACGAATAAGAATATTTCCTTTTTTCTACTTTTCTTCAAGTTGCACCTCAACTTGTCTCGGGTTATTCATTCGTAAAGTTTTGGGAACCACTAACATTGTAAGTGCATATTTGCAATTTTTGGGTAATTGTTTCTTAAGAATATATTTTTGCACATGCTCTCACGAAATATGGATAAGTTTGCGAACATATCTTTTTAACCATAAATGGGACCCGACAAAAATACTAATTGACCTGGTTAAACTAGATCTGGAAATCGAGACAATGAAGAGGTATCCCATTCTATCCATAAGTTGAGACAATAAAGGGGTATTCCATACTCTTTAAAAGTCCAGAGACAGAGCCTCATCGGGCCATGCAATTTAGTGCTTAGAAATCCAACAAAAATGGCTTCTGATGGACATGCTACTAAACATCTAACGAAATGTTACTTTTTCAAAAACGACAAATAAACCACCGAAATATATCAACAACTTGGCTGGGGCTGTAGAAAACGCTGATTGTATCTGTACTGAGAGATAACACACTACCCAACGAGTGTCCTGATATATGACACTAAACTATCTTCATATTAATTTCTCCCTGATTCACTTGAACTGGAGTGTTAGTATGTGTTACGACCCGATATATGGGTACAATTGAATTGTTTAACCGTTTAACTGAGTGCAAAAATAACGATTGATGTTAAATTAAAGTGTATTATATAACTTAGCTTGAAACTATTTAATTGTCTCCAAATGAAATTTCCTGTTTTAGATAGCAATGCCTGAATCTATTTAAGTATATGCAAACAAAGTATTAATTATAAATAGAATCATTCCTGTTAGATAGAAAGGCTTAATCATTTTACTGTGAAAAAAAAATTAACTAAATCCTATTTAGTACATAATAATACTTGGATTCTTTTAATTATGTGCAAACGAATGAGCACTGGCTCGTTTAAAAATGTTATCAACTAATTATTCGTTTACAAATGATGTATATTTAATGTATTTATGTAAAGAGGGTTTTGCATTAATTAACCTACAAGAATTTATATACAATAAAGTTCACTTAACCAATCAACCAACCAACCTAAATACCTTAACATTTGAAATATCTTTCACGGTCATTATCAAAATCATTACAGGGGATACAGTAATTTTTTCTAAGCCCCATCAACAGAGGAAACTAAAAATATCAAGCGTAATTAGTTTTTGATTAAAGTGGGAGTCCTCGTAGCATAGGGATTAATGAGTTGAATGGCATCATTGTAAAATTTTGGGTCAGGTTCGTTGATGATATTTATTCATACTTTCGTTATGCTAGTTGTCGCATTTGCGTTACATTCAGATTCGCTCGTGATAATGAAAGTATGACAAGATATAACTTCTGAAAACCAAGTTATTGCAGATTATAACCACGGTGAAGAAGAGAGAATAACAATAAAACTGTCCTTCGCTGTATGTGTAGATCCGGCTGAACCACTCTACACGCTTTCTTCGTCACGCGATGGCATTTTTAAAGGCAGGTACTTCAGTAAGATATCGATTCTCTTTTTCTTACAGGCCAGAAGCTTGCGTGATGCTTGCTCTGCAATTCACTTTAAACATATTGACTCAAATAACCCATGTTATCTTATTGACAACCCATCCAAAATATAGTAGGTTATTTCTACGCCATATAATAACTGGATGTAACGCCTGCTGTATTCACCCTTACAAAACGTTAATTCTCAAATTTCAATTGAACTTGAGATATTCCCAACAATCATCGCTTCTACTCGTAATGATAGATTTTATCTTACAATCTTATGTTAGTCTATAGAATCCAGTCCACAACTTTCTTCAAGCATTAAATGGAATGAATTTTGATGAGATGTTCCCCTGAGTTCGTTAGTTACTTTCTTATTAAGAAAAGGTCCTTCACCGGTTATTGACTTAGGAATACGAATATTGCTGGTCGAGTTCAAGTCTTGTATTAGGCAGCTGTTGTTTTATTCGATGGTACAAGTTTCACATCGCACACGTAGACGTAAATTTATAAACAAATAGACCACAAAATCTACATGCATTATATATATATATATATATATATATATGTATATATATATATATAGTCATCCACAGATAGATCTGTTTCGTTCTATCAGAACTCATCAGTGTGGTTAGACATACTAGCTTCCCGTAGCTGGGATCGAAAACCGGTTGACTCAAACGCCAATCCGAGACTCTACCCTTCAGCCACGAGGAACCAGTGGGCAGCGAAGTAAATTTTTAAACGGTTATGAATCACAATTACTATTGTTTACATATATACGCTTAACAGCTACCGAGAGCTACATTCATATATGAAGAGCCTTGCAATAAACGCTAATTGCAACACGATTACTTTATTCGCTAGAAAACTCACTCAGCCCCCGTGATATATATATATATATATATATATATATATATATATATATATATATATATATATATATATATATATATATCACGGGGGTTGATATATATATATATATATATATATATATATATATATATATATATATATATATATATATATATCACGGGGGTTGAGCACTCTAGTGAAGAAATTTACGGCTGCCACTCGCATAATGCAAAGCTATTCGAATGAATTGAGCACTCTGGTATCCGGTAATGTAAACAAACGAAAGCTACTACTTAATGTCTTAAAATTCCCGAGCTGATGTGGTTCGCTTTTTGGCTGAGCGGTATGATACTAACTCTAACGTAAGATTGGGCGGGTCGCAATCCAAGCTTCAAACGTTCTTTGTGTCTAGCCCCATTGAAGATTTGTGATACAACGAAACAGTCTGTCGATGGATGACTATAAATATATATATGATTTGGGTGTTTATGTTTATCTACATAGAAGTACCGACGCATACTCGCACACACAGATGAGTTTACGTAGCCAATTTTTGTAAGTGCATATATATTTTTTAACCAAGAGATTAAATAGAATTTTCAAATTAACTTTTTTTTCTTTAACTGCAAAGGCTTAGATCATGATTCATAAGTGGTCAAATGTTCGTGAAAATGTTTTTCAGCCTTAATCCTGGTCATTAGCATGAAAGATTAAGAACCCTAAGAATCAAATGGTCAAAAAAGAGGTAAACTTAATTAATTGACTGATAGATTGATTGATTGATTAATCAAATCCTCTACGAAGTTGTTTGCCTTTCAGTTCTTACTAATTCCATCTTAGGTCTCCCTGAAAGGCATATATTTGCAGCGAATTCACATACTGTTCTCGTACTCTTACAACAGCTGCTCAAAGAAAAATAAATGAAGAATTTAGAAATAAATAAACAAATAGTTAATATAAATTAACAAAAAAATAAACAAAAAATGAGTGTCAGTAATTTTATTAAATGTTTTACTCTATGTGTTTTACATGTATCGGTGTAGGAAGGTGAAATATATAAAAAATCAAAAGTTGTAATTTTTTTTTCTAAGAAACGATTATTTTATAGCATATAAACTTCCGTGATTTATTTAATTCTAAATATATCCTTATAGAAGAACAGTAAAATAAAAGGCTTGTTGAAAAGAAACGAGTGATGAGATGCATCCTGTACAATATTAACCACAAGCTGTCAAGCAGTTCGTATTATTTACTCTCTACGTTTCTGTGATCCTAACTCCATGTAATAATTGGCATGTTAGACAAAGAGAATTGATTATGAGTTCGATTTTTAGTGGTGCTTCTTCATCTGAATTTTGTTGAAACGATTTTAAGCTGAGATAGTGATAACATCAAATGACTTTAAAATCTAAGTTATATCTATTAGTAAGAATACACTCATTAAACTAAAAAAAAAAGCCTTTATATTTTTTTCTCAAAAAGGTCATAAATCCGAAACTTTCATTACGCTAAATCAATGAACCATAATTTTTAAAAAATTATATTTTGTTTATTTCTATTTATTTATTTTTATTTTTTTGTTAAAATATGATTAAATCTTATCTGGCGTAATACTATTTCCTAACGAAACGTAACTTTTACGTCACAAACAGAATCAGATTTACTGTCCTCATTGCTTATTTGGTTCATAAATATACGCATAACTGCTATTTATGAAATTAATAAAAAGGTATTGGAATAGATGATTTCTTTTTTTCTATTTCTTATAGAATATTATGTAATCCAGACAAGCAAAAATTATATTTTGGTTGCAAATTCAGCTACAATTATGGAATAAATTTTAAGTCTATTGTTTATTATTTTTTCTTCTTTGACTTTTTTCCTTTGCCTGAGAAAAGAACTACATTAAACCCTTTTGTAATTAACCATATTTCTCTGAATTCTGCCAGCAAAACTTTTCAGAAGAGCAAGTATTTTCCGTGATTCTTACTTCTTATTAAAAAATTTATTTTCTGACATTAAAAATCCATCAAATACTTTATTTATTTGGATTTGGCTTTATTGGGTTTCCATGCTTGATAGGATATCAAACTTTGTGGGTTATTAAATGATTCTTTCAATGTTTAATGGTATATCAATATTCATGGGTTGTATTTCTTTGTTAAAAGACATATCGAATTATTTAATGTTTGGCATGGTTTCTTTGTTTATTCGGTATCAAACATGTTTTTTTTTTATCTAATGTCAAAGCTCCCTTTGTAGAAAAACAGCAGTTTTACCATTCAACCCATAGCTTGGAGAGATAAGGAGATTCATTATTTTCCCGAGGGCATTATACCGAAAGAGGATGTAAAACTGTAACTAGATATAAAACTCGCTGTATACGAAGTCAAAGTCCAGCACATTAGCAATTATTACACGAGAATTATCCGGTACTTAATCTGCCGAAAAATTTGTTATCTATTGAATGTATTTTAGTCCTATATGATAAATATGAATTTCTACTTTTTTATTACAAGAGGCGTTCTAAATATAATGCCTTCTATAGATCTCAACAGAACCACCAACAGATACAGGAAGCAAAATAAAATGATTGGATTGATCTAATTTTCAGCTCAAATCGGGCTTTTACGTTTATTGTTTGACAAATAACATTGGAAAAGAAATGATTTTGTTGTTTTTTTTTTTTTATAATGCATCTATCGTTTTCGAGTCATTTAACGCCGAATTAAATCATTTTCAAACAAATCAGTTTAGTATAAGTATAGCCTATTTATTTACACACTGTTCAATGTTAAAAGAGCTATATTTTTTTTAAAATCAGTTTAGAATAAGTATACTGTTTAAATACACAGGTAAATTTAAAAACATTTAAATTCAAACAATTCTGTTTAATGTAATAACACAGTTTAGTTCTATTTGACTCATTGATAAGACCTAATCTGGTTCTACCACTCCGGGCCAGAGAGGACCTGTCAGCAATGGCAATGAAGGGTTACTCCGCATTTCCCAAAGCTTCACCATCAGATGGTTTAGTGTCATATTCAGGACAAACGTTGAGGATAGTTTAAAAAGTGTCACTATTGCTTTTTTTTTCTACAAGATGGCTTTGGCATTAAATAACACATGAAGTTTGCTATCTCATTAGATAAAAAAAAGTAAAAGTACCATTGGTTGCTTTAAATGGGATACCAAGAATATTGAAGCTGAAAATAGAGCAATATAATAATATATAATAGTTTCCTGAGTAAGAAAAATGATAATTAAACTAATTCATTTGAAACTTCAAAATCATGCGTTTTTTTTCCCACACTTAGCAAATATGTGGCACAAATAAGGAAGTAAGCTTCAGAAAGTTAAAATAAAACTAAAAAAAAAAAGTCTTCAAGTTCATCTCGCTGGTTTTTTACACAAGAAGGAGAAATGTAAAATGAAACGAGGCTAAGATTCGGTACCATAAGTATAAGCGACTTTCTGAAAGTTGAAGTCACTACTCTAAAATAATTGATCTGCTAGTTTACTTTGCTCCCACCACAATGAAGATATTACAATTGACTATACACTTTTGTCAGTAACTGCACATCATATACTAGGGACACTGAAATTAATGGTTCCTATTTTATCATATATGTCAGAAGTGAAAATTGGGTGTATGGTGGTAGCGGTGGTAGAGTTTGAGACTTACAGCCAATAATCTATATCTGTGTTTTATTGTAAACATTAGCTAACAAGCTGTCTGGCAAAATGACGTTTGATATAAAAGTGGAGACAAATTATCAAATATAGCCATTCACAAAAAAAAGCTCATTCAATTCTTAAAGTTTATGGGACCACATAGTTGTTATAATTACAGATAAATGGGGAGAAATGTGTTTCAGAGATGTGATAAACAAGTCCAGCTTAATACAATAGTCAATCTACGAAAGGAAGTTCGTTTTAAATAACTGAACGCAGAAATATATCCGAAGAAAGATACACAACAAGGAAAGGTTTATCTTGACAGAGACATCTTCAGTGTTGTTTAAAAAATGAAAGAGAATTGTCATCACCGTACTAGATTTCTTTTTTAGTTTACGGGTAACATAATGCAAGACTATATTTCTGAAACGATCCTCATATTTAGTGCTGCAATATAAATTTATATCACCTCTAAATAGTGTCTTCAACGATATCAATAATTTCCCAAGAAAAGCAAAATTGGAAGAATATTTTCAAACCAATCGTTAAAAATTTCCAAATAATGCAAACTTCTTACAAAACCACAATTTATATTTCAGCATGAAACAAAAACGAAAGCTTTATTTCTCAAAAATAACACACAGACTAAAATTGGTTGGGAAGAAGAATATATATATATATATATATATATATATATATATATATATATATATATATATATATATATATATACAAATGTATATATATGTGTTTTTTATTCATATATATATATATGTATATGTGTGTGTGTGTGTGTGTGTGTATGTGTGTGTGTGTGTGTGTGTGTGTGTGTGTGTAAATAATAAAGTAAAATCCAATCATATCGAGAAAGACTGATAACAACGTAAAAGAAGAGATTTACCGAGAAACAAAGTTGACACTTTTACATTTCGGTTATAATAAACTATCATCAAGATAAGGAAGGGTGATATTTGTGTGATCAACTACTGATGTTTAAAGAATACAAATACATTGGAAAATCAAACTATATATATATATATATATATATATATATATATATATATATATATATATATATGTGTGTGTGTGTGTGTGTGTGTGTGTGTGTATGTGTGTGTGTATTCTACCGTTTTTTTTGTTTTTTTTTTTGTTTTTGTGCGTGCGTGCGTGTGTGCGTGTGTGTGAATATACCCAAATCTTCTGCCAGAAGCTAGATGAAAGAAATTGTCAATTTTTTTACGCAAGTGAAAGCGACCTTAATTCATTGTTTTCAGTGCCCTGGACCGGTTGCTACCTGAAGGTTAAAGTACCTTAGTAAAGTGAGAATAGTTGAATTCATAATTTTTTAAATCGAAATCAGCGCTATTTGAAATGCAAAGGGTCTCATTCAGACACAAAACTTGAGATGCAAGATAAATTTTTGACTCTGTCTCCCAGTCTCTCTCACTCCGTTTGGCCCACTACTGCGCAGATCAGCGTTCGAATCTTGGTATTAACAGAGATTCCAAATGATGATTTGTTAAGACGATTGCAAATCTTTTTTTTTTTTTTTTTTTTTGTAAGAGTAGTGTAAGGCGTTTGAGGTATCATCTGATCATGACCTCTGAATATAGAAAGAAATAGCTTAAGCATAATAATTATCTATAATTTGATAAAAATGTCGGCAGAAAAATGTTTATACGGCTGTGTCAGATTTTTTTTTTTAATCAGGAAAGTGTGATTTTTTTTAGCTTATGCAACACATATGTAGATCTTTATATCCTACTACTCGGATGCAAGGAACATTGTATCGAAAATACGTGATAATTTTCTTCGGCTAATTTGAAACAAACATGAATGAAATTTTCTGCATTTCTGTTCTGTAACCAATCAAGATGCGCACAGGTTATTTTAACTATTTCAATAATTTCTTTCTTATTTTGTTATTCATAGGATTCCTGTTTAGGATAATAACAAGTGACTTCTAGGGAGTAAAAACATACTGACTTCAGGGATTTTGAATCTAATGTAATCTTAATTCCTACGAATCACTCGATCGCATTATATATATATATATATATATATAGTAGCGGCCATAAGTTAAGGAACGGAATAATTACAAATATTTAGATGATTTTTGCTTGAAAAAATTGTATGTATGTTTACAAAATTTTCCCAAATTATACTTGGAACACATGTATTTATTCCCGATTATTTTTTCTAAATTTTGTTTATTACAGTAAATTAATAGTGATCTTAAAGAAAGCAAAAATATACATTTTGCCATAGTCAAATGTTAAGGAACGTTGTAGAATTATATAATTTAGGTAGTTTTTAAACTATTTCATGGATAATTTTTATTTATAGTCAACTGCCATACATCGTTGGAACTATTTTCAAGCAACATGGAAGCGAAAGCACGTACCTGTTTAACTTTAGAAGAAGAAAAAAGCTCATTATAGCAAATCATGAAAAGGCAGATCGTATTCTGAAATTTCTGGTATCGTACAAAGCTGAAAAAGCGTTGTTTATCGTGTAATCAGTAGATTTAAGGCTGACGAGAAACTTGAACCAAAACCAAGGATTGGCAGACCTCCTGTTACTACCAAACGGGAAGATCGGATGATTGTTAAATTGTATTTAAAAAATCGTTTTGATACGGCAACGTCTATTTCTCGTGCATTTCGTGAGCAAATAGAAGGCCAATCTCTTCAAAAGCTTTTTTTCACGAAAGGAAAAATTAGTTGTAAATCTTTGATTTCAAGGAAAAATCAAAAGGCTCGTCTAGACTCCACCACAGAGCATATCGCGTGGACAGAGGGTCAATGGAATATGGTTGACTTTAGTGATGAATCTAAATTCAACTTGTTTGGATCTGATGGTAAGATTTTCGTTAGAAGAAGTAAAAATGGGGAAAGCTTATCTCCTCAATACGTTAAGAAACTGTGAAATTTGATGGGGTGTAATGGTGTGTGGGATGATTTCTTCAGCAGTAGTAGTACCCATTGTTCGTTTTCATGGTAATATTAATGCCAGTGTATATATAGAAATTCTTCACCAGCATGGACTTTTTCATTTACGCAAAGGGGCAGTTGAAACTCGAATGATTACGCAAGACAACGCTCCTTGCCACAAAGCTAAAACTGATTCAAGTTCTGTTGAAGAGGAATTGCAGCTATGAAGAAGCTACCACAAAGCCATGATATTGATCCTCTAGAGAATGTAAGGAAATCATTGGAGAGAAAGCTCAGAACAGAAATCCTCAAACTATTAATGATTTATGTTTTTTTTAAAGAATGGGAAAGTATCTCTACCACCTTTTGTAAGAAGTTAATTGACTCCAATGCAAAGGAAAATTCACTAAATATTGAATATTTCTTTAGTTTCGTACATTTTTTTCAGTTGGCTATTTACTTACTGTAAAAGAACATTTAGAAAACTTCAAATGTTATAAAAACATATAGGTTCCAAGAATATTTTGTTAAAAATCTCATAAGCGAATAATTTTTTAAAGTTAAAATCATTTATGTATTTGTTGTTGTTTCATTTCTTAACTTATGGCCGCTAGTATATATATATATATATATATATATATATATATATATATATATATATATATATTTATATATATATATATATATATATATATATATAGAGAGAGAGAGAGAGAGAATCAGAGTCAGAGTAAAATTCTACCTTCCAAAGTTTTCTGCCTATGAAGCAGTGTATCATCAATTGAAAATGACATCAGTGTGCGACTAGCCATGTCATGTACTGCTGTCAATAGGTTATCGATATTATGGAAGTCAAACTAATGTAATAAAATAAAACACATTTTTTCCAAGCAACAGTCGAGTCCATTTTATTATATGGATGCACCACATGGATACTGACAAAGTGTATTGAGAAAAACAGAGACGGGAATTGCACAAGAATGCTACGAGTCACATTGGACAAATCCTGGAAGACATATCTCATAATGCAACTTCTATACAGCCACCTACCTCCCATCTTTAAACCCATCCAAATAAGAAGGTCAAGACATGCGACACACTGCTGAAGAAGTGAGAACGAGCAACGTTCTCTTATGGACTTTTTCACACAGACGTGCAAGTGGTGGCCGACCAGCAAAGATTTATTTACAACAGCTCATGTACAGATACAGCATGTTGTCTAAAAGTCCTGCAAGAAGCAATGGATAATAGAGACAAATGGAGAGAGAGAGAGAGAGAGAGAGAGAGAGAGAGAGAGAGAGAGAGAGAGTCAGGGAAACCGTTTGCCACTACGGTACGAGGATTCTTTCGCAATGCTATAGTATATCTCATAAATGATTAAAGGGGTAAACGTATTTTTAATTTCTGTGTTCCATAATAATTTACTATTAATAGGCTTTTTGTTTGGTGTGCTTATCCAAATTCAACTAGTGCCATTTAGAGAAAACAATTATCAGATATTTGTTTCTCTTTATCGTAGACACTTTAATCTTAATTGAGCCATCTAAACTTGTGGACAAAAATAAGTATGGGTCATATCTATTTTTTTCTTGGATTTGTATAAAAATCATTCGAATTCGATCGGACCATATGCAAACATATCAAATCAAATGAAAAACATCTTTTAAGTTACTGTAACAAAATGTACAAGGAGAATAAAAAAAAGTAATGCTTCTTCTTAAGTAAAAGAATAATTACTGACCGAGGAACTTGTACCATAAACCCAAAATGAAGGTGGTCCTTTCTGAATCCTATCTCCACTTCTCAACATAGTCACCGTTCCTCTGGACAGTAATCTTCTATGTTCGAGTGAGAGCATGTATCCCTGCCTCGTAAAATTCTTTTGACTGTTCTTTGAGGCACTTCATCACTGTAGTTTTCTCGACATCGTCAATGGCACAATGTTCATCATCTTTTCCTCTCCATGAAAGTGGGCTTTTGAACATAATCCCAGTAATGAGGAGTTAAAAACTGCAGTGATGAAATTGATCAAAGAACTGACAAAAGAATTTTAGTGATACATGCTCTCATTCGAAGGTAGAACGTTGTTATTGAGAGAAACGGTGACGATGTGGAAGACGATGGTTGAGATCCTTAGAGGATCAGCTTCATTTTACTGTATAATTACGTGTTCCTGGGTCGGTAGTTATTACTGTCATAAAACAAAAAGCAATACATTTTGACACACGTACATACGAACGTAAATGAACGGGATTCCCTAACCTATAGGTATAAAATGACCCTAAATTGTTGGAATTGTCATTGAAACCAAATAACCAATTAAATAATCAATCAATCAATACAATGTATCTGTGTGTTTGAAACTCGACAAGGTAACTTCCTCATGATTGATTTGTTTAGTTAGACTTTTTAAAACTAGAATCATATGTTTTTTATCCTACAGTGCATCATGACTCTATCGTTGCCAGATGATAAAACGCCCGTCTACATTATTTAGAAGAAAGCAAGGCTCAACAGACCAGGGAAACTACGTCCCTTGACACAATGACCAGTTCTTACGTTCGTGTTTTGATTAAATGCACTTTCGGTGATGGACATTGGTTCACATGGGTATCTGAATGGTGTGTTGCTAGGCAACATTTAAGGAAACAAGGATCGATGTTCCGTGTGACGGATTTCTTCTTTCACTTCGATTAAATCTATCTGCCATTTGTGCCACACTATCCTTTCAGTTGACACGTTCTCCCGTTCACATATCACATCAATTAATCATGGCTACCCAATGACTTTCCGAGGATTGGCCATTTTTCCTCATCGGACGACTGCTGATAGGTGTAGGCCACACGATTTCGGTGGTGTCCTGATTTAATGTCCAAGCAATAACAATTTGACTTAAATCAAATTTACCCTCAGATATCTTCTTAAACAAAACGAAATACTCGAAAAGATACAGACCAGTTTTTATACTCCTGACATTGATATGCAGTTGTTAGGAGACAATTACTCTTTTGTTGCCATTAATGTTTTGGCTCGACATATCTACAGTACTGTGCATAAATATCTGCACCGAAACCTTTGTTTATATAGGTTAATTTTCTTTTAAACCAATGATTTTATTATATCTAGAGTAACATTTACAATAAAAACTAATATAATTAATATAAATTATTACCAAAAATCACTGCTTTGTAATTCTATAGCCAATTATTTGAATGTATAACAGCCCCGAAATTAATAGATAAATAAACACACACACACACACACACACACACACACACACACACACACACACACACACACACACACACACACACACACACATATATATATATATATATATATATATATATATATATATATATATATTACCAAGGCGTTGCAATATCAATTTTAGTTATAGTTTTTATATAGTGAAGTTTGATATTAAGAATTCTAAATTACACCCGTTCCGGTGATATAATATTCAACAAGAAATAATACAATCCTGCTAATTTGGTTTGTTAAAAGCCACCCATGGTTTCCTGGTTGGTCGATTGTTTTGTTTTACGACATATCAACAGTTTTCGGGTCATTTACCGCTGAATTAAATCGTTTTGATTAAAATTTCAAATGATTCAATTTAGTATAAGAATAGTTTCTTTTTTTGCGCTAAGTCAAATTTCAAAACAGTTCTATAACAAACAATTCATTTAATAATAATTAAAGCGTTTCCATATCAAAAAGAATTCTATTTTTAACAATTTTTAGCATAAGTACGCAGTTTAAACACATTGTTAAATATATGAACAATTAATTTCAAACAATTCAGTTTAGTGTATTTACACTGCTTCGTTCTATTCAACGCATATATAGGACCTCATCAGGTACAACCACTCTAGGCCAGAGTGGATTTGGTAGTGATGCCAATGAAAGGAAACTCCAGATTCCTCAAAGTTCCAGCATTACTCGAACCTCACCATAAGTTTGTTTGGTGTCATATTAGGACACTCGATGGTGTTGTCTTACTCCCTGCTTAGATGCAGTCAGTGTATTCTGAAGCCCAAAATGTACTTATGCGTATTTTGATAATGCTTACAGTCGATGAAATATTTCTGCTTAAATATTTGAATAGGTCTTCTAATTTCAGATTATTATTTAATGAGGAGATACTGACAGCTTCTTTAAAACACGTGTAACCAGTTTTATCTGACTTCACGGAGAGACGAATGATTCTTAGTGAATGCCCCAGGTTATAAAGCAAAGATCCGATTTAACTCTTATGTATGTGCAAACCAGTGATGGTCAACAAACAAAATATTATATCGATAAACTTTGTGCATACAGCAGATGCTGTCTATTTGACTTATCAAAACCGATGGTTGATAGGGACAGCTGACAAGATATGGTCACGTGAATCTTTGCTATCGGCACGCTTTGATGGTGATGGTGATGATGATGATATTTAGTTTTGAAGAAAATTAACATTTTATATAATAAATTAGTAGAAGTGTATGTATTTTTAGAGATGCAATATATATATATATATATATCCAGCACTGCTGGAGAAGCAAGGACGAGCTCATTAGCGATGTACTCCTGTGGACCCCCACATATGGATGTGCAAAAGCAGGACGACCAGCACGAACTTACATACAGCAACTATGTGAGGACACAGGATGTAACCCTGAAGACCTGCCGGAAGCGATAAATGATAGGGAGAAGTGGCGAGAGACGGTCAGGGATATCCGTGCTGGCGGCGCGATATGATGATGATGATGATGATGATGATGATGATGATGATATATATATATGTATGTATACATACATATACATATATATCGATCCCGGCTTCGAGCGTCCTACGTGTCTAGCCACACTGAAGAGTTCTGATAGAACAAAACAGTCTGTGTGTGGATGACAGTATATACGCACCCCCATGGGGGTTGAGCACTCTGGTGAAGGTATTTTCGGCTGCCGCTCGCATAATGCAAAGCTCTTCGAAAGAATTGAGCACTCTGGTAGCCGATAGGGTATAAAAAATATAAACAAACGGCTGCTGCTGTTGCTACATAAATACCTTAACAATTCCCTTTGCCAAAATGTGGTGCACTTGTTGGCCGTGCGATCGGAGACTTAGTCTAACGTAATGTTGGATGGGTTTCGGTTCCGGCTTCGAGCGTTCTACGTGTCTAGCCACACTGAAGTCTTCTGATAGAACGGGACAGTCTGCCTGTAGATGACAGTATATATATATATATATATATATATATATATATATATATATATATATATATATATATATATATATATATATACATGTCTGTGTGTGTGTGTGTGTGTGTGTGTGTGGGTGTGTGTGGCGAGAGAGTTGGTCTATCAAGGCCAGATGAAATGTTCTCGCCCAGCCCAAGGATAAAGTATTCATGCTAATCCAGATATTAAAGCAGATTTTCACGCACATTGCATATTTTCTATATTTTTAACCCCCCACTAAAAAAAAAAATGTTTACAAACAATAAAAGAAATTGTAATTTATATGAAACAGCACACAGATTACATAATAAGTCAATTGATAATTTATTATTCACAACATTTTATTATTGCATAAAATACTGCCTTTTCATGTCCATATTGATCCCATAATATAAACTTTCTCTTTTCTTATTTATTGGTTTCTTGGCTTATAAATCAACTCCATAGACAAAAAATACATAAATCGGCTGGAAATCGTCTAGTTCCATAAGAAAAGGTATTAAAGGTTAGTCAGTATGATCTAATGTTATTTTACGTAAGCATACATCATTCCCAGAAAAGATTATATCATTTACAATTTATTTCGAATATAGATTAAATCCAGCAAATTTTACTTAATTATTATGATAAATAGTAATTTTTAAGACGCACAGTAATCGAAATTATGACTTTATATTTCTCAGTCACATACCGAGAGAGAGAGAGAGAGAGAGAGAGAGAGAGAGAGAGAGAGAGAGAGATAAAAGGAAAGAGAGAAAGAGATAAGCTGTGTTTACAAATTTATATCAAAAGTAAGAAAGTAATAAATTTGTAATATCTGGAAAGATTTGAAAGCGCCCTAACATAGGATGTGAATCTTGATTGAAATCACAGATGCACTAAGTCATCTGAGAGTGTTTAACTCAAGGCGCTCAAGCAAATCTCTTTCTTAATGTAGGTGTTTAAAGTACTTAGCTTTTAATAGCTTTCTAAGTATTACATAATTCACTTCGCTTTTGATATGATTAAAGTTTAAGGAGAAACAATCTTGAAATTTTACTTACGCATTTATCTGAATACTTTTCAGCATTTCTATGTCAAGGGTATTGTTTAGAGTTTATATATATATATATATATATATATATATATATATATATATATATATATATATATATATATATATATATATATATATATATATATCTGTGTGTGTGTGTGTGTGTGTGTGTGTGTGTGTGTGTGTGTGTGTGTGTGTGTGTGTGTGTGTGTGGGCTTACAGATATATATATATATATTGTGGCTTAGAAGGTGCAAAACTGTGAAATTTATAGAATAACGAGTAAAGAAAACATGTTTTCGTAAAAACAATGTTTACAAATGAGCTATAAATGGAAATACCACTGAAAGTGTGCCAGGGTCGAAATCAGTCTCTCTAGTATAGGAACACCCTGACTCTCTACAAAGAAAAAAAAAACGTTCAAACACATTGTTCAGTAAAGAAGAGGATGCTGATAGTTTTCTGGGGCGTGAAAGGACCTTTTACTATCGAATTTCTTGAAAAATGTGCAAATATAAATAATGATTCCATTGCCAGCTCCTTTGGCAAAATTCACCTTTTTTTTAGTGAATGGCACCTGTAATCTGTTCAGAAATTGAATTGTCATTAGAATAAGCCCCCCTCCAAAAAAAAACCATATCCAATGATAAGTAAACATTAAATAAAATACTGGGAAAAGAAAAATATATTTAAAAAAAGCAGCTTATTCGTTGATCAATGTAAAAATAAAACGATATTGCTATAGCAGGTCACTGGTGGATGTTCGAGATAACGTAAAAGGTTAGGATTTTTTTTAAGACAGACAGATCAGTGTCAAATTGAAAGTTGGCAAAAACAGATTTTCCTAACCCTATTTGGCAGCTCTTTTCCCTCTGTAATATTAATCTATGCTTTGGGAATATGACTTATTACATATCTAGTAAACAATCACGTTCTGATGGTGCTACATTTTTCATAGTGTTATATGGCAGTCCTAGTTAGAAGCATTTACATCTACTAGCAAAAAAAAAAGGATCTTCCACTCTTTGAAATCTGTTCTTTGCTTATTATTTAAACGTTGAAAAATAGAGAAATCACTCCTCTCAGACCAAACCAATTATATTTAATATCATCCTTTCCGATTTAAAAGAACACAGATCAAATTAATTAGAATAATTTATTCAATTACTGATTTAATTTTTTTTAACATAGCGTTGAAGATAAATCTATGGAATAAAAAAAAACGGTGAAAAAACATATTAACGACAGAAAGCGCCAAAAAAATATGAAAATATTTTCTCCTTCTCCTGGCTTTTATGACAGACTCAGTTCTTTGAAGCATGTATTTAACCAACATAAGGGAATATTTTCATCAAGCTTCTTAGAGATTCCACGAATAATGCTTGAAAGATCAGCCTTACAGATAGGCGCTTTGGCAGAGGTTAGTTTCGTTTGATTTACACCATAAAATTTCGATCACATTAAGTTCTGGACTGTTGCTGGCTCTTTAATTAATTTGATATGTCTTTATACAAAAAGAGCTTTTTACAGTCTTTGCTCTGGAAACAGATGCATTGTCTTCTTGAAACCTGAGTTGTTTATCATCTAGCTTGATTTCCATTAAGAGAATAAGGAAATCGTCCAATAAATAACATATTTGTTGCCTTGAGCAGTACGATGTGGGATTAAATTATCGAGGCTGAATAATTACATCCTTGATAATAAAATTTAAAGTTTGAAATTAAGAAGCCGTTCGCACAGCTGGTCATTTTATGTAAGAGATATATGATTTCTTCGTATTTTAAGCTGGACTGAAGCTTCAAAGTAAGAAAGTTAGAACTCCAGTCTCGCTATTATGTTCATTTTAAGGTTAATGCCAATGGAAATGGTATGAAGACAGCAATGGGTTAGATACTATCACTGTTGCCGTTCTACAAAAAGGGTATACACATTAAATAACTCCTGATGTTTGATATTCCATTACACTGAGAAGCCAAATGAAATATATTTAAA
>OY757911.1:102348500-102376000 GCA_963585895.1 Sepioteuthis lessoniana
CATATATATACATATATATATGTATATATATATATATATATATATATATATATATATATATATATATATATATATATATATATATATTTGATTTTCAAACACTTTCCCGACGTATTAAATTACTTTCGTTTTGATTAAATTAAAACTACAAATTAAAGTACATAAAGAAAGCAAAATATCTTTTTACTTCATATTTTCGTAAAAATGAAAAAGGTATTCTTCAATTTGATTGGGTGATGTTTACGAAATGTCAACTTTTCTCTCGTTATTTCATCCTTAGATGTTAGAGAATCGAGTTCATTGTATGTTCATATTAACATTTTTTTGTGTAGTAATTTACAAAATGGTTTGCTCAGATTTGGCACAAAGCCGTCTGAATGGGGCTCCCTATAAGAATCGAAGTCACTCGTGAAGGTTTGCTTGTCTTACTAGTTAACCTTTACACCATTACAGGTGTCTATAAATTTTCTGTGTATTTTTATTTGAAGTGTGTACTTTAATTTTCTGTACCAGCTTATTTATTTATTTTTCACACGGTCCTGTCAAATATTAACGATTTTAGAACATATCTATTGGACCCATAGATGGGGCCCTTATAAGTACTAACACTTCTGATCAAATCGATCCAGTGAATGTAGTAATTTACTAAGCTTTTTGCTTAGATGTAACACAAAGCCATATGAAAGAGGCACCCAATGAGACTCGAACTCATTCGTGTAGGTTTGCTAGTCAAGCTTGCTAACCATTACACATCCAGTGAATGTAACAGCGTAAATTATTCTACACTACCAAAATGTCCAGAAATGAAGCGTCACCATAAAATACAGTTTAATACTACACTGCTTGTGAGGGTAGTATTACTATTTTATAAAAGTAAAAAAATGTAAAATGGGCGACTATGGTCGGGGGTGACCCGAAGGCTCCCTTTTCAATAGCTACTACATCAAGTTGTAGGGGAGAGCGCTACTCCTTCCCCTGGATTGCTCCACTTTACCTTGATACGTACCTGTGTGCTGAGTGTTAAGCAAGGAGGTATCATGTACCATTTTTTAAGTGTTTAGTATGACTCGACCTGGGATTGACCTCAGGTCTTTTGGGCCATTGGCGTTTGCCCATTGGGCTGGTTGAAATTTGAATAATATAAGTAAATAACAGTAACCTTAGTTATATTAGTAAATGTGTGTAATTATGTAAGTTATAATATTTGTTTTACTAGGCAATGATATTCAATTTATCTTGTCTTCTCAGAGACTAACATATAAAGAACGCTTTAATGTTTACACAATATTAAATAGATTTAATAAATATGCTGTTGATATGAATATAAAATATGATTGATAAAAAAGCGATGACATGTTTAAAAATTGGAACCAGTGCAAGGTTACGATTTTGAATGTCCCTTGGCTATATATAATCATCATCATGTCACGCTGGTAACACGGATATCCCTGACCCTCTCTCGCCACTCCTCCCTATCGTTCATCTCCCTAGGTAGGTCTTCAGGACAACATCCCGTATCCTCACATAGCTGTTGAATGTATGTTCGTGCTGGTCATCCTGCTTTTGCACGGCCATGTGTTGGGGTCCATAATAGTACATCTCTTATGAGTTCGTCCCTGCTTCTCCAACAGTGTCCTGCTTGTCTGGTTCGTCTAACTTGGCTATATATATTGTAATGCATTAGTCATATTTTCAAATTGAAATTAGTTAAAGAAATAAAATACGGGAGTAAAATTAATTAAACCTCATTAATTTCCCTTTGCGGGATTTCTCTGTATTAAATTTTGACAAAATATCCGAAAATTGTAATTTCCTTAAAAATTATTTTCCAATAAATTTGAACGCAAGTTCGTTTATTCATTCTTGCGTACAGTATTTGAAATGTTTCATCTTGGATATATTCCGTACATTCAACATTATGGAATGGAGAAATTAACGAATCTGTTGCCATCCAAGTGAACTCTAATTTTCTGGGGATACCCGCGCAGCTGAAGGCCACTGAGCTGCATCTCCAAAGATCCACTAGTTATCTAATAATCGTATTATTCCCTGTTATAGAGACAATGGGATAAACTGTATTTCAGCATATTAGTTTGGTACAGTGACTAATTTCATATTTATTTTTTGGCTACAATTTTTATTCTGTTATTTAAAGAATATTAATCAACACACACACACACACACATATTCGAGGGTGACACGAAGGCACCATTTTCAATGAGTGTATGGGAGGAGGTAACACTTTCTCTGGATTGGTGTAATGAGTAGAGTGTTCGCCAATAGTCCGGTAGACCGGGGTTCAGTCCCATGTCGAATCCTGCGAAAGACTCAGAAAATGGCACTTGATGCCGCCCTGCTTAACACTCAACGTTATAAGGTATGGATCGAGGATAAAGTGGAGCAATCCAGAGAACGGAGTAGCGCCCTACCCTACACCTCGGTGTAGTAGCTATCGAAAAAGGAGCTTTGTGTCACGTTTCGACTAAGTCGATAACTTACGAATATACAGGGTATTCCTGTCTGCTGCGTATATAAATTACGCTAACTGCATCTATGCAGAGACGTAACATCATCATTCACCGTGTGCGCTGTATATGACACTAAAACATCTGACAGTGATTCTCCAGTCTTGGATCGTTGAGAAAGTTGAAGGACCTCTTCAATGGCATTTCATCCATGTCCAATCTGTTCAGTACTACTACTACTTAATAGGGTCCAATCAATCTGTCAAATAAAAATACTTTATGATTTTATTTACTAGAAATCAATTAAACGTTTGCAAACAAATGCCACACGTTAAATGGAATAATTAGAATTACATACAAATACTTGGAATAATTTCACGGTGGGAAAACAAATCAATTATGTTGAATAAATTATAACCGTAAAATTGCAATACTTGAACTATTTTAGCTGTCGGTTAAGAAAATAACTTTGGTAGGTTTTAAAATAAGGTTACCAACAAACTATTAATTTGCTAACCATATATATATATATATATATATATATATATATATATGTGTGTGTGTGTGTGTGTGTGTGTATGTTTGTGTGTGTGTGAATAAAATTTGACACTAAATAATCCTGCAAGATTTTATATGATATAAACCACCACTAAAAAACCAAGCAATCATATATATATATATATATATACACACACACACACACACACACACACACACACACACACACACATATATATATATATATATATATGATTGCTTGGTTTCTTAGTGGTTTATATATATATATATATATATATATATATATATATACCCACAACACACTCGCCGCACACCCGACGCACTGTAAGTAATATCTTTCTTCATTAAATCGTTATATCCATCTCCATGCACTTCCACAACCTGTTTACATTATGTTAGTCATGTTTTCATGAGAGTAAGAAATGCGTCTTTACACAATATATTCACGCACACACCATCATATATTATGATAACGTATAGGCAATATAAGATTAGCACATACACAGCTAATAAAAAATGTATTATTGTAATCTAACATAACTCCTTACTTATTATCCTTACGCCCCAGACCTGTCATGCTTACACGTCAAATCATAAGTTCATTTTCTTAATTATGAAATCATAATAATTTACTCGTTAGTTAAAATCAACGCCTCACACACACACACACACACACACACACACACACACACACACACACACACATAGAAAAACACATAGCTAATACTATAAATTATTGCAACGTCTTAACACAATATATTCACTATATTTCTTATGTACATACAATCACGGATTACAATGATGCATACGCAATATATAATTACCGCATCATAACTAATACAAATTAGTATTACAAACCAACAAAAATCATATTCCAGCCCAAAATACTAATGTTGCACAATGTTCCATATTATATTGCATATATAACATGTCTCATCACCACGATATTTATTGCGTTCTGACCCACCATACTTCGACTATTATGCTTACAAATTAAAACTTTATTCGCTTCGTAATGCTATGATGATGATATTTTGTTCCTCAGTTAAAATCATCACCCCCCACACACATGAATAAATAAACAAACAATTTTTACTCGGTCAATCTATCGAGATTTGTCTCCACATCGCGCGTCATATATCCGGGAGACAACTTCAAATTTGCCATGCAATGCACGTATCTTTATACGTACATGTGCATAATACCATTTAAACATCCACACGCAAAAATACGCAGATACAACCAACACGAACACACACAAAACATACAGACATACGTATACATAAAGAGTTGTACACAATTCTAACGCTCTTTTATCTGCATTTTTCGATTTTTTCGATTTATCCAATATCTTTTGTTCTCTGCCTGAAGATTGTCGTTCATAACCTGCGTTCGCAGAAAAGCTCCTATAATATTATATATATATATATATAAACAAATATATATATGTGTGTGTGTGTGTGTGTGTGTGGTCATCCAAAGACAGACTGTTTCGGTGTATCACAATCCTTCGGTGTGCCTTGACCAGCAAGAGTCATCGTCATTCTACGTTTGAGTGAAGACATTTTTACATATATATATCTCTACATATACGGGATGGTAAACTCATGAGAAGAGCTATTGAGTTTCAGCGTATGTCGCTGCCGGCAAATTCCCCACTCGAGTGCTAAGCTAGCGGATGGAGCATATATACTGTCATCCAGAGACTGACCGTTTTCTTGTATCACAACACTTCAGTGTGGCTAGACCGGCGAGATGCTTCAAGTAGAAATTGAAACCAGGCTGACATCACAGCAGTTGGACATTATACCCCAGAGCCATCGTCATTCTACTCGTAAGTAAAGAAATGTTTACATTTACTTTTTACATGTACGATATCGGGTATCGGAGTGCTAAATTTATGAGAAAAACTAATACTTTTTAGCCAATGCGTAAGCCGGCAATTCCCCACTCTAGTACCTCCTAGTGGGTAGAATGTTTGGCAGTGGTCCAGGAGACCTAGGTTTAATCCCAGGTCGCATCATCCCGAAGACTTTTAAAATGGTTCTTGATAACTCCTTGCTTAACACTCAGCAATAAAAAGTACGTATCAAGGGTAAAGTGGAGCAATTCAGGGAAAGGAGCAGCGCCCTCCCCAACACCTCGGTGTAGTAGCTATTGAAATGATATCCTAAGGAAAGGCATGAACCTCTTTATTTCCCACCAGCTATCTGTTAAGCAGTATCACCACTGTCCTTCTACATTGATGACTTCGGCATAAAACAACCAAAGGAGGTTGATATATCATTAAACAACTAAAGCATGAACTATATATATGTATATATATATATTGGGAGGCAATACGGAAAATAGTTTTGTCATATGAGAATAACGTAATCAGAAAAAAATCCTGCTAAACTATAGCCTACAAAGAAATTGCGAAGAAGCTTTAATATATGATGGAGTTACCCGTGGTGTAATGGTTATCGTTGTTGGAAATGGACACGGCGACACGACTTCAAATACATGACGAGTCTGATTGCATTTCACATTGCACTAATAGCCATGGGAAAGGTATGAATCCAATTGTTCTCCTCCCCCCAGCTATGGGTAAATAGTAGAGAAGATTAGTTTCTTCAGCCTTGGTGATGCAACTAGTCTAGGAGAAGGAAAACTCTGAATTTAAACCTGTTAAACTCCGCTTAGAAATTGACCTTGTGTGATATCGTTCCCGGGTTGAGAGGTTGGTAAATATATGCATATATATATATATATATATATATATATATATATATATATAAATGGGTGGGTGCGCCCGCTCGTGTGTGTGTGTGTGTATGTAATTACTTTTTACAAAGTAAAATGAATTTATCCTCATAGTGAAATACGCCAATTTAATATTTCGTTTTGTCCTCTCTACCCTGTACTGTTCTACTTAATTCAACGGTTGACATACCTAACAGAAACACACGTTCTTGCACACTAGCACTGACTCTCTCTCTCTCTCTCTTTCTCTCTCACACACACACACACACACACAGACACTGTGAAATACACATACTTACACATTCACCCCTTAGCAACTCAATATAAAATGTACGTCTATTTAAGTTAAATAATTGTTTTTATTTTTATCCCAAATTTGAAAAAAAAAATTAAGTAATTTTTTAAAACATAAATTTAACTTCTTGTTCTGAGAACTTGATTTCTTGAAAATTCTATATGGGTAACCGTGTTTACTATTTGTTCATATTATTACGAAATTTTACAATTCAGAAAACCTATAAATACTGAATCTCTTAATCTCTATCAGGGAAATGCAATTTTCACATCTTGTCATGTCACACGCAAATTCGATTCATAAGTTGGAAATGTCTAAATACAAAGAATTGGAGGCTTGAATAAAGCTAGAAATGATACCAACTACTTAATAATGTTGCTTATAAGATTCATATTAATTAATATCTAATTCTAAATTAGAAACATTTGTCTTTATTAAATATGTATTAATAAAAAGGCTTTTGTTTATAAGTTGATTGAATTGTACGCATCGACTTCGTTTATGATGATAGACATAGTGTAAAACTGTATTCTGTGGTGAAATTTTAATTCAGGAGATCTGAGGTATCTGGAAGCCTCCCTCCGTTGCAATTGCTCCCGAGTCTACTTTGACACGTGTAAAAGTATCTGTTATTGTAAATTGCATTGGGTAATAGAATTTGAAAATCATTAATATTAAATCATTAATATTAAATCATTAATACCAGATAGAAATACTTGAAATTATAAAGTTGGGTAAATCATTAAAATTAGATAGAAATACTTGAAATAATAAAACTATGCACATAACATTATATTTATTATGAGGAAGTCTTTCTAAAATAAAAACAGAATATCATTGCTAAATACGTTTTCAGTGTTTGGTTTATCCACTTTTCCACTTTATATATATATATATATATATATATATATATATATATGTGTGTGTGTGTGTGTGTGTGTGTGTGTGTGTGTGTGTGTGTAAAGTTTCAGAAATTCCTATCTTACAATACTAATATTAATACTACCGATAATATATTTAGTAAAATTGGCGACCGTAATCGTTGGTGATCCAAAGGCCACTTTTTATTAGCTACAACTTCAAGATGTGGGGGAGAAAACTACTCCTTCCCTAGATTGATCTAGTTTACCCTTTTTCCGTAGCTTATAATTCTAAATGTTAAGGAAGGCGGCTTCAGTTTCCATTTTAGAGTCTTTGGTATGCCTCCACCTAGGATTGAAATCCGGTCCCTTGAACCATTGGTGAATACTCTACTTCTAAGCAAATATTTACATATTCATATGGATATATTGCAAGAATTTTCTTCTAATAATATTAATAACATAGATAGATAGATAGATAGGTAGATAGATAGATAGATTTTAAGCATTGGGCGGAATACTTTTATTTCTACAAGTGTCTACAAATTAACTGTGATCAAAATTTACTCCAAGAATTAAGAAAAATAATATTATCATTGTTTATTTCAAAGATATAAAAAAAGATAATCAACAACCAAACAAACCAACTAGACACCTGCTATAATATTTAACTGTAAATAGCATTCAATTACGACTATTTATATTATGCTGTCTATAAATGTGTACAAATTAACTGTGATAAAAATTTACTCAAAGAATTAAAAAAAAAAAAGAATATTATCATTGTTTATTTCAAAGATAACAAAAGATAATCAACAACCAACAAACCAACTAAACGTCTGCTATAATATGTAGCTGTAAATATCATTCAAAAAATAACTATTTTTATCATGGTGTCTCGAAAAATGTACATCTTTGCAGCGTGCCTTCAAAGACGCTGATGTATTCTCTTCTCGGGTTAAGATGCCCTCCAAAGGGGTATCCAGTTATAACATTGAACTGCATCTGATGTTGAGGCACTAGTTCTGGAAAACTGGAAAGTGTAGGGTAATCATCCATAGACATTACTTGCAAGTACACACAGCTCAAAGTATATAGAATTATTATGAGAGATTGATTGACAGAGAAAACTTCACTTCCAAGGTTCAATTGATTGTAAAATTTGTCACTATTTCTTCGGCTTCATTTTGATGAATCAAACCAATTACTAAAATAGGTAAACAAACATAAAATAAACCTTATTCCTCTTATCCAACTGAACGATGGAAGTTTTAAAAAAATGCTTTATTCATTATTATACATATGTTAAGTTCACAGAAGGTAGAGGAGTTACTGTTTATTAGATCACAGATGTGCACTTTTCTGAAATATATAAGTTTTTAATGATCAGGTACTCTAACACATTCAACTCAGTATATTCTACGGAACGGAAATATCATTAGCTTTTATTTATTAATATAGCAAATATTTCTTGCCTGGAACTATTCTGTATATCAGTAAAATAATTTCCAAGTAAAACTACGACGGAAAAGTTTCTACTGTTACCACAGAAATCGTCTGACTGCTTTTGTATTTTTATTATAACATAAAAAAAGCTGGGTTCTGCATATATCATAATACCGAAAGCAAAACGTACGATTCTTATCTACTCCTTTGTTCATAGCTTTGAGCTAACTCTCAGGTACGGATCATTCATAAATGATAACCACTGAAACCTGCAGTAATAGCCAATAACGCAAAGTAGTTTCGGTACTGTTAAAGTTTGAGGTTTGAAAACATACAGCAACATAATTACAGGCTTTACGTCCTTGTATTGTAAAACATTATACTAAAACATTACCGTAAAACATTATACTTTATATTGATACTGTCGATAAAACAGAAAAGTGTAACAGGTAGATTGTTATGTCTTTTAGACGTTTGGGTCTGGTTCATTTAGCGTTATATTGTTAGATACTGACGTGAAGATCTTTTTGACATTTCGCGTAAATTGCCAAGGTGACATGCTAGAAGGAAGTCGTACGTTGGAACAAAAAGTAACCAAGACGTAGATGTTTCCGAGCAGAAGTGCTGGATATACTGTGTGTTGTATGCTAGAAAGAGGTGTTTCCAAGTTCAACGCAGAGGTTTATGACTGGAGGTGTGACCACGAGAATTTGCATGGGTGTCCGGAATATTATATAACCAGAAATGACGAAGAGAGAAGAGAAGACTGCAGACGGTAGCCAGTAGATGTCAAATTTTTCTTGGCTGTGGCATCCAGATAGATGTTCAGAACCTGTTTTGGTTTTAGTTTTCCTCGCAAAAGGAAAGTACGATGGAAATTCAGTTATTTTTTTCCCATAAAGACAGATGAAGGGCCACTCTCCGATCAACTCCCGGGCAACAAAACAATCCAAATGGGCTACCCATCCCACTCACCTACAAACAGGAGCCGTGTTCTTGCGGCTACAGCAGTACAGAAAGAGGACGTTGATCACGCAAAATTCGTCTTATTATGATTGTTTCAGTTACATCCATTTGATAACATATGACAGTAAAAGGGGCATATATCGTTTGGTGCACGAGAAGAGCAAGCCCTTCATTGACTTATACGAAGTAGAGTTTCCACCAATATAATGAGGGAGCAAAAATCAACGTCGTAGAGGCAGTAATACCATAAAAGAAACATAAAATAACACATACCAGAGAACCAGATAACAGCAATCACCCTCAGCACCTCAGAAAAGAAAGGGAAATAAAACTATTCACCGACAGAACAATTGACTCTAAACACAAAATAGAAGAAAAAAAGCACCACAGAAACCCATAATTAAGTAATATAGAAACCAAAGAGAGAAAAAACAAAACGATGATGACTTCTCATAGTTTTATTTCCTACAATGACATACTTTAATCATAAGAGGCTATGATTTTAAAATAAGGAACAAAAAACGCGATCAAAAATATTTGCAGAATTTTTCAAAGACCTCACTGAAGAATTTGAAAATAATGTAAAAGAAGAGTTAAGATACAAAACTACTCGTGAGGGATATGAACAAAAATAACTGTCAATGGATATCATGTGAAATAGTATTAGCGCCCATCACAATATTGATCCTAAACCTATGGAAACTTGCAATAGACAGTTTAGCTGCCCAGGGATTTGAAAGAGATTCCGTTGTTAGGATGTAAGTTAGAATTTTCTTTTAGAAAGTTTAAAAGACTCTGGAATAACTTAAGGTGTATTAAGGAACAAACCAAAAATAGTTAAGATTAATAATAATAATAAAAAACTCTCAGAATACAAGTGATAAGTAAGGATCTGAGCCACTTGCGGTATCGATCCTGAAACAATATTTATTAGCTACTGTTGAAGTTGCAGGGTTCATACTAACGCAACAATGAAGGAAAATAGACAGTTTAGAAGGCACGGGATAAGAGATGACCCTATCACAGAACAGAGAAGCGTTCAACCACAAAGAAGCAACAGATATAGGAACATAAAATGCAGGAAGTGCAGAAAAAGGACACTAAAGGAGACGGTGCACATACTGTCTTTCGAAATTCTGGAAACGGAAAAACTCGATCTGTTGTTGTTGTCTTAGCGAAGGGAAATGCACATTACTGACGTATGAAATCGATAACATGGGTTCACCGAATTCTTTCATCATTATATGTAGATCTAAGAATCATAGGACTTTTTTAGATATAGGAGTCGAAGACTGTTATTAAGAGAACTTTATTCCTAGCTCTTATCCCGAGACATGCATTAAAAAACAGATTCATAAATTTGCCAACAACTAAAGGGTCTATTTTAAAAAATTGAAGGACCTGCCAACCTGCAAGTCAAAATAGATTAGCCGCTCACCCTGCACGATTTTTGTTGACATAAGAAAGCAGAAACGTTATATTAGGCCATATTTGTTTGAAATAGAATATGCTTGATATTTAGTTCAATTTAGGGGCACTTACACTTAACAATGAGTACGCAGTATTTGATGTATATAAGCAAATCCATTGATGAATAAGATATACCAGTTGTATTGAAACCCTTGCATGCATGTGTGTGGGGGAAAGTCACGAACTGCGAGTAAATATTGACACGGCTACCTAATATAATGGCTAACCTCGTGTTATTTAAATAAACTATATATCATATCGGTAGATGACGTGGCCACGTCTAATGTATAACGAAATATTCTGATATTATCAATGTTCAACACGAAGAAGACGATGATTTTCAGAGGAAATTGTCCATTAGCTAAACTTAATAGGACCAATTGTATAATGAAAATTTCTAGGTTTGAAAATGTAAAGCTCCAGATTACAGATTAGGGACAAAGTAAAGTTTAAATATTCATAGAATGTTAAAACGAAGTTATGGCACTACGAAAGAAAGATCCAGATTTCTTTGCTAGAGAGTATAAAGATTACGAGAGGACACAAACTGTAAAAAAATTGATACAGGGAGCAATAGAGAAACAGTTGTAATTTACGAAGCTCTTTATTTCGATGTGGCACAAAGCTGAATGATTGGGACAACAACTGAGACTAATAGAGAAACCGTTGTAATTTACGAAGCTCTTTGTTTCGATGTGGCACAGAGCCGAATGAATAGGACACCAATTGAGATCAATAGAGAAACAGTTGTAATTTACGAAGCTCTTTGTTTCGATGTGGCACAAAGCTAAATGAATGGGACAACAGTTGAGACTAATAGAGAAACAGTTGTAATTTACGAAGCTCTTTGTTTCGATGTGGCACAGAGCCGAATGAATAGGACACCAATTGAGATCAATAGAGAAACAGTTGTAATTTACGAAGCTCTTTGTTTCGATGTGGCACAAAGCTGAATGAATGGGACAACAGTTGAGACTAATAGAGAAACAGTTGTAATTTACGAAGCTCTTTGTTTCGATGTGGCACAGAGCCGAGTGAATGGGACAACAATTGAGACTAATAGAGAAACCGTTGTAATTTACGAAGCTCTTTGTTTCGATGTGGCACAAAGCTGAATGAATGGGACACCAATTGAGACTAATAGAGAAACCGTTGTAATTTACGAAGCTCTTTGTTTCGATGTGGCACAGAGCCGAATGAATAGGACACCAATTAAGATCAATAGAGAAACAGTTGTAATTTACGAAGCTCTTTTTTTCGAAGTGGCACAAAGCTGAATGAATGGGGCACCAATTGAGACGAGTAGAGAAACAGCAGTTTCCTGCTCTTCTCTGATATAGAAAGTTCGTAAACTAGGTCATTAATTAAATGCTTATCGTCGTAATTGTCAAACATTTTAGGAGTTCATTGGTGTTTCCTGTAGTTTTAATTGCGAAAAAATATAATAGCAGGGAACTATGTGTGGAAACTGTAGCCTTAACAAAATTGTGAAAATGATGCCCATCTACTCCTAATTATTGACGATATGTTTGCATCTTTGGAGCCTGCAAGATATTCTTGAAAATTAGATTTAAATTGTACCGCTGGCATGCAGATATTCCTGAAGGTGGTAAGAATAAAAATGATCGTTTACTCTTCACGAAGGGCTTTTTCATTTCCACTTTATATCTTTTGGGCCTGCTAACGCACCTGTTTATATTCCAGGAGTTAATATGAATATTTAAGAAGGACAGTAAAATTACTCCTTACCATATTTAGATGACATTTTAGTATTTCCGGACAAAATAACGACTCACGTAAAACATATACTAACAAATTAGGTTTCCGGAGAAAACACAATCTTAGATTAAAACCTGCGAAGTGTGAAATCTATTAGCAGGAGATCAGCTCCTTAAGATTTAGGATATTTAGTAAGAAAACTTAACCATTAACTATATAATTTGGAAGTATGTCCGTATTCAGTGGGATAATATATGTCAGGCTGGGTAATATCTGTCATCCAGTCGTACATTCGACCCCTCAACGTCTGAGCTTCCCAGGTCGGAGACCAAATCTCGTCTGCCCACGTTCTGAATTTTAAATCCAGTCAACTGGATCCAGTGTTTTAGCCGAAAGCCGAAATAACCGGACCAGTCGAACGTTCGATCGTAAAAAAAAAGAAAAAAAAAAAAAAGAAAAATTGAAATCAGAAAAAGAGCAAATAACAGTTAAGAAATAATTGTTATTTCGATGTTCCATTTCCCGAAAATACAAAGCAGAATGTCTCCGAATCTAACCTCAGTCTTCAGGTGATCTAAGTCCCTTATCAGTATTCTTAGTTAGACCCACTAATTATTCTCAACGCGTTACGTTAATTCTTATTTTCAGCTTGTTGAAACACCAGAGATGTGAGAGGATCTGGTTATCGCCGAATATGGTGCAAGTCTCTTTTAACAGAACTCATTCCTGCTTTGATCTACTCCGCAACAGTCTCTCGCTAAAACTGTCACTTTTCGGTAAAAATCCAGTTTGTATTATTTCTTCTATTTCCAAGTGGGTGTATTTCATCACCAGCCTTTAATTAATCTTCACCAAGTTAACTTCACTCATTGTTGCTCTATGCTACCCCAACATTGAATTCCTGTTCCTGCTACCAGAATGGAGTGTCTTTGCCTCCATACAACTTCTTCCATGACTGCTACAATGGGGTTTTACCATCCTCCTCTCTCATCACGTTTCTCTCTGTCCTTCTCTCTCTCCCCATAAGCGACCCTTTTTATTATTACGTGATTCATACATGATAAGATTACTACTTCTAATAGTAAAAATTTTCTATTTTTCAAAGTTTGATTTTTTCCCCATTTCAATCGGCTTGCATTTGGCTTGCATCCATCCGTAACCACATTTCCTACTCATCGTTGTTTTGACTGATGATCTCTCCGACTTCAACCTCCCTCTCTCTCTCTCTCCCTCCTTCTTTAGTTAGAAAAATCAATTTCATATACTGTTGCATTTTTTCTGCAAGCGAAAAATTAAACAATGTTTCTCTTTACTTTCTCATTATGTCAATATATTGTATCGCTCTTAAATTTTCTTTTTTTAAAATCTGATTTTATTATTCTAAAATCTGCACTGCTATTTGTCCCTTGCTTTATACGAATAAAACATGTTTTGCTTTTTAGAAAAATATTCAGCTTTTCCCATTTTCCATTCATTTCGAATAATAAAAACATTCCTTCTCGATTTGTCAGGGTACTGCCCAAATCTTCTAAAATCGACCCCGAATATTTTTTTTTTAATTAAATCTAGTGAGCGCGACTGCGTAGCCCCAATCTGCTCGGTTACAGATCGCCTTATCAGGACCCTTTCAGATATTGTTACTTTTGCATACGCAAACCAGAATAAAAAATATAAGTTGTACACTGATGTGTTCGATATTGCCTTAGGCCCTTGTCAACCGCAACATATTTACAATGATGTGGAGTGTAAGGTTAATGACAAATCTATCACCTTTCTATCACACAAATTAATTGATATGAAGAAAAGGATATAACCGATTAAAAATAAGGCATATAGCACACATTATTCGTTACAGAAGCTACTTACATTGTCCTCCTTTTAGAATATAAGAAACCATAAGTCACAGCAGTACTTACTGAACTCACCCATTTGGGAAATGAAAATACAAGTGTAGGATTTGAGCAGGGTATAATTGTAAGACAGCAATCACCAAGACAGATATAACGTATTTTTAGATACACTATGTCGTTTTAATGGATGTACTAGGCTTGGAAGAAGGAAAACGTTTAGAGATTTACGAAAGAGTTTATGAAGTTAGTGCCATTGATTCCAATCATTCGATCCCCGAGCATTTTTCTCTTTCAAATAGGGTTTATCTCAGACAATAGAATAAGAAAGACCTGTATTGCCAAATATAGATATAATCAGGGAGCATAATACAGATAACAATATTTTAGAGCTTAAGAAGTTAATAAACTGAAGAAAGGTCAGTAAGGTGATACAGTAATAGGATAGTGGTAACCCGGATATGGGGGAGACATTTCAACCAATAAAACAAAAGTGCCATTGACCATATCTTTTGGAGAAAATTTTTGAACCAATGAATTGGTAAAATTCCAAGCCAAACTTAGACAACGTAACACGTGTGCAGCAAGGAGACACCTTAGTCCCATATCTCCTTATCATCTGTTTCGACTATGTGCTTATAACGTCTATCGATAGAATAAAAGACAATGGTCTCAAGCTGACGAAGGAAAAAAGCAGAAGATACCTCGCACAAACAATTACAGACGCAGACTATGTCGATGATATAGCGCTTCTGCCAAATACACCCACCCAAGCTGAAACCCTGCTACATAGCTTGGAACGAGCAGCTGCAGGCATAAGCCTTCATGTCTATGCTCACAAAATGGGACATATAAGCTTTAATCAAACAGGCGACATCTCCACACTAAACAGTTGCTCACTGAAACTAGTTAACAATTTCACCTAACTAGGAAGCAGTGTCTCATCAACCGAAACCGACATAAACACGTAACTAGCAAAGACATAGACAACTATTTATAGGCTATATGTCATATGGAAGTCAGACCTGGCCGATAAATAAAACGTAGTTTTTTCCAAGCAGCAGTCGTGTCGATACTTCTTATGGATGCACTACATGGGCGCTAACTAAACGTATGGAGAAAAAGCTTGACGGCAATTACACAAAAATGCTGCGAGCAATATTGAATAAGTCCTGGAGGCAGCACCCCACAAAGCAGCAGCTGTACGACCACTCACACCCATCACGGAAACTTTCCAAGTTAGACTAAGCAGACATGCAGGACACTGCTGAAGATATGGGGACGAACTCATAAGTGAAATACCCTTGTGGACCCCTTCACATGGACGAGCAAGGGCAGAATGATCAGCTAGAATCTACATGCAACAGCTCTGTGCCGATACATGATGTGTAGCCTTGAAGATCTACAAGAAGCGATAGACGCTAGAGAGGGGTGACGGGAGAGGGTCAAGTACATCCGTGCTGATGGTACAAGATGATGATGATGATGATGATGCCTAACAAGAAATGTCAGTATACTTCGACATTGTATGTAAGAATCTGATAATCCTCTCTTTCCTTACGCAAAGATCACTATAGGTATTAAGAGTCCTTACCCTAAAAATATTCAGGAAACCAATATATGCTATTACTCATTGATATTTTCACTGAGTGGCCTGACTTTTTCTGGCTCCTCAAAAGAAAGCTAAGACAGTCAGACACCTAATCAAAAAAAAAAAACTATTTAACAGATGTGATGCTCCACTCCAAACAGTGAGCTATAAGGTCCGGAAAAATGTTAATAAAATTATGTAGAGAACCAAGAAGAATTAAAGATACATCATATTACCACTGCTTTTTACCTACTCCAATTGAAAAAGGTACCTCGCAAAAACAATTACCCACGCCGACTACACCGATGACATAGCACTACTAGCAAATACACCCAACCAAGCCAAAACACTACTGTACAGTTTGGAACGAGCCGCCACAGGCATTGGCCTCCATGTCAACGTACACAAAACTGAATATATGTGTTTTAATCCACACTAGACGGCACCCCTCTGAAACTGGTTGACAAATTCACATACCTAGGAAGCAGTGTCTCATCAACCGAAAAAGACATTGACACGTGGCTAACGAAGGCATGGACAGCTATCGATAAACTATCGATCATATGGATATCAGACCTGACCGATAAAATGAAACGTAGTTTCTTCCAAGCAGCGGTCGTGTCGATACTGCTGTATGGATGCACCACTTGGACGCTAACAAAACGGCTGGAGAAGAAGCTAGACGGCAACTACACAAGAATGTTGCGAGCAATTTTAAACAAGTCCTGGTGGCAACACCCCACAAAGCACAAACTATACGGCCACCTGCTTCTCATCACGAAAACTATCCAAGTTAGACGAACCAGGCAGACAGGACACTACTGGAGGAGCAGGGACGAGCTCTTAAGTGATGTACTCCAATGGAACCCCACATATGGCCGAGCAAAAACAGGAAGACCAGCTAGAACATACATACAGCAGCTATGTGAGGATACGGGATGTAGCCCAGAAGACCTGCCAGAGGCGATGAATAATAAGGAAAAGTGGCGAAAGAGGGTCAGGGATATCCGTGCTGGCGCCACGACATGATGATGATGATGATGGAGACTACATAGGACCATGACGATATTTCAACTAAAAAAATAGGGGATGAGGAGAATTCGTCAGCTCGTTACATCAATGAAATGCTTGCAGGTATTTAGATTCAGTGTGAAAGAAACTAAATAATTCTTGCCATGTTATTTACTTTATAAGACGGCTCTTATCCTTAAGTTAATATCTTTCAGTCACCTCAATAATTCTGTTGAGATAAACATGAAATAGCTCTATAAAAAAGACTCCTTTCGTTTACGTTAGTTCAGAGCAGTGTAAATAGGCAAGTCAACATCATACCGATAGATTAAGTAGCAGAACTAAGGATACAGACTTTAATGGAGAAGATTTCTTCTACTACAGGAACCCCCCAAAATGTCTAGAATTACATTATTGTGAAAAAGACCGAGCCACTATCATGTTGAATTAAATACCAGTCAACAAACTTGGTGGTAAAAACACATGTAGAACATCAATGTAACGCTAATATTGACAAATAGGATATACCCGATATTAGTCGACAAGCACGGGAGGCAACTCTAACTGCACCTGTCGTTTCCGAGACGTCAAATAATAATTCGATCATGACGCTCAAATGACCGTAAAAGACAGTGAGACAGGTGATAGGAACTGCGAAAAAGAGGAAATGATAGATTGTGATGCAAAAAAGTATACGAGAAATGTGAGAAATAACAGAGATTATGAGGCATGGACGATATATATGAAGAGGATGTTAGTAACTATGCTGTAAAATAATGAGGGATTTTAGTCAATTATCTTTGTAATAAATTGTTTCTAGGCAGACATGGTATTCAAGGAAGTAAGAGAGAGAGAGAGAGAGTGAGAGAGAGAGAGAACGGGAGAGAGGGAGAGACGATGATAAGTTTCAAAAAGACACAGAGAGAAAGGCTATAAGAACAATAATGGAGAAACGAATCGGAATGTGAAGGAAAGTAACACCGAAATCCAGACTGTGATAGCAGCAGGCGAGCGCTCAAGGTAAAAAACAGAATGTATCAGCAGCAATCGGCCTATGGGCGGCGATTGGCTGAAACAAACTCAAACGGGATCATTAAAGTTGGCGCAGAATAGAAAACAGAAAAAGTCAGTTCCACACCGGCTGGTATAATGTGAAGACGTGCCAAAAGGTGGGCACCCATTTTGGGTGGGCATCGCAAAAGAGCCAATCTCCATCAGCTTACTTAGCCAGGCGGTCGTGAAAAAGTGCTGAAAGAATAAATGATCTTAGGTGTTCCTTCTGAAAATGGGAGGAAGTAAAAACAACGAACGCGAGCACCCCAGAGAGCTTCAACAGAAAACGGCCGGAACAGGAAATATTATAAAAACGTCTAAGTCTATCTCTCATGTCTCACGACGGTTTATTATCTCTGTCAATGAAAAGCAGTTTACGCATTTCATAATATATGCCTGCCTTTTCGGTGACTATCATGAAAGCGTAGTAGCAAATAAACTTTCAATCGAAACAAAAGAGGGTGTTTTGTGTTCGCCACTTCTAGGCACGGTGAAGTCACCACAAAGTCCAATTGAAACCTAACGGATAGTGCTACACTTATAGATTATGTAGAACAGTGATGTTACAATATAAGATTATGAAAGAATAGGAAAAAAGTTAAAGACGTGAAAAGAGTCTCGAAAAAAGAGTTAGGGATAGTGACAGAAGGAACAGGAGTAAGACAATTTATGACCACACCGAGAGATAAAAGAGAAAAGACAATTGTTAAAAAAAATTGAAAAAATGAGTTAATAGATATGTTAGCTCAAATGTTTTTAAAAGATTCAGGAAAATAGCGGATGTCTTTGTAGATATATTTTAAGCGTGTCAAATGAACTGGCTTTGTGTTCAGACTATTTGGTACGGATTGAAAAGAAACTTTTTAAATAAATGAAACAATTGTCACCATTTAATTTTAATTGAGGATGTAGATTCCGCCAGTAACTAACTCAAAAAATATGCTTAGATGTTGATAAAAATAATCCTTAGACTTTTCAAGTAACGTTGGGAGGCAAAAAATAAGTAGATATGTAAAATTCACCAAGGTAGCTAAAAGCCAAATAGCCGCATGTCTGTAGGAGTTGAAAGAAAAATAAAACACGGAATTTTTTTTCTTTTTTTTTTATCATTAAGGGTTTTCGGACTAACGTCTTCATCTTTATTGTTATTTCCGCAACATTTCAGCCGATATGTCCTCCGGCCTTTTTCAGGTATTTGTCGAACTCGGAAACCTTCTCTGAACTGTCCAGCAGGACACATAACGTAACGGTTATAGGCGTTGTTTCCCTAAGCTTCTAAAGAGACAATCATTTGGAGGTTGCAGGTTCAATTCTGCCTACAGGAATACTTAACACTTTTATGCGTTTATGGCTAACGGAATCAGGCGACCCTCGTGGATTCAATAAAGGACGCAGTTCGAAGTTCCGAGAAGGTTCCCGAGTTCGATAAACACCTGAAGAAGGTGGATGGACATATCGGCCAAAACGTTGTGGAAATAACAATAAAGATGAAGACAATAGTTCAAAGACCTTTTATGATAAAAATCAACAAGCTCACTCTCAGAAATTTAGACAATGGAAAACGTTCCTGAAAGTAAATATGTAAAATTCACCGAAGTAGCTAAAAGCCAAATACCCACATGTCTGTAGCAGTAAGAAAAACAAAAGAAAACACGGAAAACTTTCCTGGGTGAGAAAGTATAACAAAAAACGACTGCTGAATAAGAATGCTTCATTTATGTCCTCATAAATAAGTAAGTAAATAAATATGCATTAATAATTATGACTTAAATAAATCTTTTGAATAGATAACTTGCTGCGCTGATTTAAGTGCTGTACTTAGTATAGTAATAAAGGTGATTCACCTTAGTTGAAATTATATAGGAAAATCGGCAATTAAAAATATCAAAATAACAGAGAAACAAAAATACAAAAGGGGAAAAATGATCTGGGGAAGACTGAAAG
Organism: Sepioteuthis lessoniana; assembly: GCA_963585895.1. Taxonomy (NCBI): domain Eukaryota; kingdom Metazoa; phylum Mollusca; class Cephalopoda; order Myopsida; family Loliginidae; genus Sepioteuthis; species Sepioteuthis lessoniana. Next base: position 102,368,432 of record OY757911.1, read on the forward strand.
CCGCGAACCAAATTCCCTTGTGTAAAATATCAACTTATTTGTTTCGTTAATCTTTTTTTTTATTAAATTTTTCTTGTAATTTGATTTGCTCTATGCAATAGTAGTAAAGGAGAGAGGTAGAGATATGGGTAATAAGTGAAATATAATCCGTTGAAATGTATTTCTCGTGATAATACGATAGAGAAAATACAAAAAAACATATTTTTTATCAGAAGCAATCAGAAAAGTTTAATCAATGTATATAACAATGTTTATATCATGTTAGAAAGACGCGTTTAGAGACAAGAAACAGTAATTAAGAAATGAGATGGTGACTGGGGAGTGATTCTGAAAATCATACTATGTATGATTATAAAATGGTGGTATGTTACAATATGGAAGTAGATTCCGCTATGTTAAAATGAATGAACTAAATTACAGATTGGGGCTGTAGAATACACCGACTGCAACTCTGGAGAGGTGTAAGACCCCGCCCCCAATGAGTGTCCTAGATATGACACTAAACAGTCTGATGGCGAGGTCCCAGTAATGGTGGGGACTTGGGGAAATGGAGCACTACTTCATTGCCATTGCTCCCAGGTCCACTCTGGCCCGGCGTGGTAGCACCTGATAGAGTCCTATCTATGGGTTAAATAGAACGAACAGCGTACTTATGCTAAAGTGAATTGTTTGATCAAACTGAATGGCTTGAAGTAGAAATGTTTTTTACAATTAAACCGTACTTACATTTAAACTGCGTGCTTATGCTAAGCTGAATTGTTTTAAATTAAACTGTTTTTGATATTGAAAATATACTTACACTAAACTGAATTGTTATATATACAGAACTACTTGAATAGTTTGAAATAGAAATGTTTTTGACAATTAAACTGTGTACTCATGCTAAACTGAATTGTTTTAAATAGAACTCATTATTTACAGAAAAATGAATTTGGCGTTGAATAACCTACAATGTTTGATATGCCATGAAACCAAACCAAACTAAATTATCGGTTGGCCAACACAGGGACAAAATAAATAGCAAATACTAAACAGCGTAGCGGTCATCATTTGAAGTTCTTGCTCGACGGTGTGAAAATTTCGGTGACTGTTTTTATGTAGTAATAGGATACATCTTTGATAGGAGGGCAGAGAGTATTCAAGGGCGAGAATACATTCGTTAGTCTGAGCGAAATAGATTTTTGGGCGAAAGAAAATGTTTCCCACCATCAAACCTGACTGGTAAGGAAGTTTGATATCCCAAATTGAAGAGTCTGGTAGTTGCTATCAAAGTGAACAACCAGATATACATAATTGTCAAGTGTCTCTTCTCTCTCTCTCTCTCTTTCTCTCTCTCTCTCTCTCTCTCTCGCTCTATCTATCTATCCCCTTTGCTTAAAAATCCATCGTAATTTGATTAATTACCGGTAGAGAAATCTTTTAAAAAATCCTTGTGTTGGTATCGGGGAATCAAGGCACAATAAATATTTTGCATTCAGAAAAAAAAAGTCGGGAAACTTCTCGAAACAAAAAATCAATGAAACAAAAAAAAAAATGAAACTTCAACAGATCTTCGCATAAAAAAAAACAACAAAAAAAAAAACAGGTAAAGTGCAATTCAACGAGGAACTCCCCAGTCGACATAGCACTAGAAAGCGACTATCCCTCATACACTTAACGGACCAAAAACACAAAGACATGTGTCTTCAGAGCTACAACAGAGCAGAAATAGTACGGTGATCACGCATAGTTCCTCGTATTTGGGTCGCCTCCTTTACCCCGATTTATAAACGCCTGATACAATGAAGGTTACAACTTCTTTTGGAGCAGAAGATGCACTCAGCGTATCTAAGCCCCAATAATAGTGCGCCTATTAATTAGCACAGTGATATGATTCTGTTTATTTAATAATAATATTTTGAAAACATATCTTGCTTCATATAATTATTCTTTAGTTTCCTTGCAGTCAAATGGTCTGAAATATTCCTAACCTAATATTGATAACTCTATTTATGACACTTGGTTTGGTTGGTATGCATTCTGCAGCCGCTTCCATCTAGAAGGGAACGGCTCAAGGATGTAAGGAGCTACATGGAACAAATCTTTAAAATAATACAACAAGAAACATCAGCCATCAACTTACCATCGCGAAAACTATCCAAAAAAGACAAGCAATAAATATGTGGCACTACTGGAGAAGAGAGGACAAATTCAAAAGTGACGTCTTCCAATGGGCCTCTTTACACGGACGTGCCAGTTTTGGCCGATAATAAGTACTTACCAACAACAGATCTGTATGGACGCAGAATGTAGAATGCAGGAATTACCAGCAGCGATGGATGAGAGGGATGAAGGAAGAGAGAGATAGAGAGAGAAAGAGAGAGAGAGAGAGAGTCAAGGTATTCGTACAAGCAGCAGGACTTGGTGATGACTATTTTTATTCATATTAAATAATAATCCTTTGATATGGCATTGCTCTATGTCCTCTCATAATTCTGTTAGACACTAATAATTTTCAGATTTAGCCAATAGATGGGAATGTAAAAGATTCAAAGGTGACCAGGGATTAATGGTAATGAAGAGGTAATCTACACTACTGGCGGAGGTTAGTGTAATACGCATGGTAGAACATTGCGGGTTCGGGTTATCCCTCTGAAGAAAAACTAGTTGGACTATTCTACCGTCTATCACCAGGGAAGGTCTTGACAATGAAGTTTTGAATTTTGATTTTGACATAAATGTAGGAACTATGAGTTTTCTTTCCCCATCGTATATTTGTGGAGGATATTCGTTATATAACTTTTGAAAAGTGTGTATTTCTCGCCTTTGAAGAATGATGCCACTTTTATTTTTCAAGTCATAAATATGTATAGATTCTGGTCTGTGAAGTTTTACATGGACAAGTCCGTCGTGTGAACTTATCATTTCCATCTTTTTTTTTTCCTGGTGTACAAATACACAGGCACACATTCGGCAAAACAGACACACTGCCATTCGTTGTTTTAAAGGGTTTGTTTTTTTATGTAGCTTTGCATCTTAAGTCGGCGCACCAAAAAACAAAACAAAAAAAACAACAACAAAAGCGATGTATGTCTTGAAGGTCTTAAGAAGGAACACGCCATGGTAATAAAATTGAAGCAGCTGAGTGCATCTTAAAACAAACTGAGCGACTCTAACCAAAGAAATGTCATATACATTCTATCTTTGTTTACAAAATTCTATTTTCATCGAACAAAACAAAACGCATCAAAATTTTCCTGCGCTGTATTTTCTTTAATTTTTCTCTGGAGGAAAAAAAAAACAGTAATTGCCGGTGAACGGCTAGAATAATCTATAAGATATCATATACCAAAAAAGTGCGTTTCAAAGGGTAGGTATTTCATGTAACGTTATCACATTCAGTTGCTTAAAAGTTGCTGTGAAGTTTTTATTCTTTTAATTATTTTAACAGCAGATCTTAGGTTTGTTGTATATACATTCTAATGACTCTGTTACTTTTGTAGAATTATTTTGATGTTCTGGTTTTCTCTATGTTATGTTCTAGAAAGTCTAAAGCTGTATAATATAATCATTTAATAAGATTAGCTCAATCGTGGTACTAGGCCAAAATAATGTAGCACCCAGTGAGTCTGTCACCGATTAGTAATATTTCTATTGTTTGTTGTTTAATGACATACCAAACGTCTTGTGTTATTTAATGCCAGACCCACCCTTCTAGAAGAAGAGTATTGGTACTATTTAAGCCATAGCTGGGAGGATGGTGGGGTTTATACCTTTCCCAAGGGTATTTACCCGAAAATGAACTCTATTGTGCGACTTGTAGTTGAACTCACCTACTACAATTTCACAGTAAAACGCTTTATCTCACTATTATTTTTAGTCTAGTTTGCTAATAATTATACAAAGTGAAGTGCATTCCCGAAAAAATATGACTAATATAGAAAATGGTACATACTAGTCAAGATAAAAAGCACGTAAATGTTTACCGAAGATCTTAGATCATATTTTCCGATGCAGTTATTATTTTGGAACTAGAAGTGTTTTAGTAAACGGCACTAAGGTTGGCCCGCTTGCCAAAACGTTGTATTCGACAATATTATTCCTGAATAATGCCTCTGACAGAAAAACGAGGTCAAAAAAATTGGCTTCGGGTTACCCTTACGGCACTTTTGACCTGGACTATATGCGTTTTCTTCTCTTAAATGTATTCATTTCGTTGTGTGTTTATTTTTATAATTAATATCTAAATACGAGTTGCAATAAGCACGGAATGTTGATACAATAAATAAATATTACAATACTGAAGATTTTACGTGCAATCTTAAATAAGTCCTGGCGGCAACACCCCACAAGACACCAACTGTACGGCCACCTGCACCCTATCACGAAAACTATTCAAGTTAGACGAGCCAGACATGCAGGACATTGCTGGAGAAGCAGGGACGAACTCATAAGAGATGTACTCTAATGGACCCCCACACATGGACGAGCAAAAGCAGGACGACCAACACGAACATACATTCAGCAGCTATGTGAGGATACGGGATGTTGTCCTGAAGACCTACCTAGGGCGATGAACGATAGGGAGGAGTGGCGAGAGAGGGTCAGGGATATCCGTGCTACCAGCGCGATATGATGATGATGATGATGATGACAATACTGAATTAATACAATTATTCTTTTTATATGAATACCGTAGTATAACCAGTATCTTCTCATGTTTGAATTCAAATATTTTTCATTCACCTTGGCCAGTTGCACGACCAAAATCAGCGAACTTGGTCAGCTCTCTTCGTCTGTCTGTCTGTCTGCCTCTCTCTCTCTCTCTCTCTCTCTCTCTCTCTCTTTCTCTCTCTCTCTTTCTCTGTATATATATATATATATATATATAAAAATTTATAAATTTGTATTTGTATATAGATAGACAGATGGGGAAATTGAAGAAGCCAAACCGACAGAATATAAATATACAAATATACAATAATAAGGTATTCATAGGATGATTTTACTTAAAACCCTCCACTGATTAACGTTTTGATTTTATTGTTTTATTGTTGAATATTTGTATATTTACATCATATCATCTTCGTTTTATTGTTTGTTCTTCATGTATAAAACCACACTCAAGAGTTGCGATACAACAAACCAGTTTTTTGATAACAATATATATGCTCCCCCTCCGGGTTTGAGCTCTTTGGCGAAGGAATTAAGGGTTACCACAAGCGTAATTCAAAGCTCTTTAAACGAATTGAGAACTTCGATATCCGATAGCATAAAATGTAAACAAACGAAAGTTAATACATATACGTTAAATTCCCTGACTTGTGTTCTGTCTGCTATTGGTTGAGGGGTATGTTATTGATCTGACGTAAAGTTCGGTGGGTTTCGATTCCAGCTTGAAACATCTCGCCAGTCAAGCTACAATGAAGAATCTTGATATAAAGAAATAATCTGTGGATGACTATATATATATATATATATATATATATTAAATCTGAGATATCTAAGATAAACAATTATTACATCTCTAAACTCAGATCTAAATTTATATCTTGATGCAATATAAGTTGCTAGAAATATTTGGACTTTTCCAGCATCAGTCTCAGCTCTGTCAAAACTGTTTCAGGTTAAATTTTGCCACTAATATGAAAAGCCATGATATGGGAAAATTAACTAACAATAATTACAGACACTATGACTAGGGCTTCCACAAAGGATTTATACAAGGTATCATCGCTGCTTCCACTAATTGCCATTCTAATGAACTGGCCCTACCTAACAGATACATACCAGGCTTGAGTTCTCTTTTTTCTCAACACAATATCGTTATTTCACCTTCTGACAAACGCACAAGCGTTGTTATTATGGATTCTACGATCTATAACAAATTGATCTCCTTGGTGATAACACCACATATGAACAGATATCCCAACAAACTGTTTTAAATAATATTAATGACTTCAAGAAATCTTACAAAATATTAATATCTAATACGGATAGATCTTGGACCTCATTAGTCAATTACCGCCTCATAAACTCAAAAATGAATCGCCTTCCTAAAACCCACAAATCTGACATCAGTGACGCACACATCTAGAATTCCGGATCACTCTTTACCAAATTAACTGATATTGATATGAATATCAAATATTTAGCTTGTTTAGATATCGAATCCCTATATACCAACATACCGGTTGATAAATGCATTGAACGTCTACAGAATCAACTTCGAAAATCTAATTCAACATTACCTCTACCTATCTTTAAACTGATTAAAATTTGTACCTCGTGCACTTCACACTATTACTTCCAATACAACATATTTTATAAACAAAAAAAAAATGGTTTGCCTGTAGGATCCCTCTTAGCGAAGTTTTTGCATGCATTTATGTTGAATTCCTAAAATCTAGCCCCTTTAGATATATTATCCCTAATACTTCTCGTTACTTCAGATATATACATATTTACCAACCCCTCCGCTAGGGCAAGATATGACACACGGTCAATTTTTTTATAAGCGGGGTTTCACAGGTTTGAATTCAGAGTTTTGCTTCTCCTAGACTAGCTGCCTTACCAAGTCTGAAGGACCTAGTCTGCCCAAATATTTACCCATAGCTGGAGGGATAATAATTGGATTCATACCTTTCCCAAGGGTATTAGTGCTATGTGACATGCAATCAGTCTCCTTCAGGATTTGAACTCGTATCACCGTGTCCATCATCCTAAGTCGATAACCATTACACCACGGGCACCTCCATGTTGCTTCCGATATATACGTGACATCCTACTTATTTAACCACATGATCTTGATTCACATAGCATCACTGACAGACTGAACAATGTAAAAGCTTCTATAATGTTTACATATAAACTTGAATCCAACAACACTCTATCTTTTCCGGACATCATACTTATTAGGAATATTAATAAACTAGAAATCAAGATTGACCATAAACGCATCTGTAAAATCGACGCCATACATTTTTATTCACACCGCAACAACAACACCAAAATAGGTATCATCATAGGTTTTTATCTCAAAGCTCTATACATTTGTTCCCCGAAATATTTAAATGATGATTTTAACCACACAGTCACCTCTTTCCTTAAACTTCTATAACCCAAACCTTTTATACACTTTGCTAAATATAAAGTCCTAAATATTCATAATTAGAATCAATCTCGAACTAATTCGAACTCACAAACTTAGAATCTTATAGCCGCCCCCATACATTCATGACTTTGCTTCACAATTCTTCTTCCAACGGCAGAACTTGAATAAACTCAATATTAAAACTGCATCTTTACCCTCTAAAACGATTGTCAATTTAGTACAACTTAGTCCTTAACGCAACATATTTTCAAACGCCGGTGTTTATTGTATCACTTGTAGGAATTGTAAATTAAAATACATTGGGGGGTCCTCAATGGTTAAAGCGATGGACTGCGGAATCGTAATAAGCGAGTTTGTACTACAGTCGTGCTATTACGTTCACTTTCAGGCTAATATATTGGGAAGGACATGACCCCATTCTCCTCCCAGCTATCAGTTAAATAGTACCACTACTGTTCTTCTAAGAGAATTAATTT
>OY757911.1:102378500-102481000 GCA_963585895.1 Sepioteuthis lessoniana
ATCTTCACCTATCTGCAGTTCGATTATACGGTTGGGAGCATCAGTCAATGTTTGACATTTATATTCACTGAGTGATAATAAAAAATATATTGGCCAACGAAATAACCATTGAGGCAAATTAAGATCAAAGTGATCGCTGCATCGAGTGAATTTACCTTTGAGAGATGAAGAAGCTGGAAAACATATCATGTAATAAAAAACTGAATACAAAATAAAAAGGATTAATTTTTTTAGATATCATTCGGTAAAGAGAAACTGAGATCCTAATGGCGATTTGTATTGAGATATAAATTTTACAGATTAGTTCATAATGAAATCAGGAAAATTGCTACTCTCTCTCTCTCTCTCTCTCTCTGTCTCTCTCTCTCTCTCTATCACACACACACACACACACACACACACACACACACATATATATATATATATATATATATATATATATATATATATATATATATATATATATACCAGCTCTTCAGCACGTACAGTTTATGATACGAGGTCAATTTTTTGAGGCGGACATGCGTGTTTATAAATATTTCTTTCGTCTCAAAATACGATATGCTTTGGCATTGTGTATGTATAGGTGAATGTGAATGTGTACGGCTCGATTTAAGTACTAATTGAGTAACTTCTCTATCTTTCTTTCTCTCTCTGTCTCTCTTAATTTTTCTCTCTCTTTCTTAATTTCTCTCTCTCTCTCTCTCTCTCTCTTTCTTAATCTCTCTCTCTCGTCACACACACACATACACACACATACACACACATGCGCGCATATATATATATATATATATATACAAATACCCATTCATACTTATATATATATATATATGTGTGTGTGTGTGTGTGTGTGTGCAGTGGTTTTCTATATCTATAAAGAAATAGGGTTAAATATCGGTGATACAGCTAACTTTTCATAACATAAAGCGGCTCTTGGTTACTCACAATTTCTGGTCTATGACTACACAGGAAAAAAACTATAATAAAATTAATTAATTAATTAATTAATTAAGACATTAAAAAGAACTATATTAAAATCAAATAAACGAATAACGTAAAATGTCATAAAATATTTGATAAAATCATGAACTTCATCACGAATGTCATGAAAGATGACACAGTGGAACAGCAAGTAGTTAAACTGAAGCAAAAATGAAAATCTGCAGATGCATCTTCAAGGTGGATTTACTCTTGCTACAACTATTTGTTATCGAAGTAATCCGACTCACTCACATAAATAGCAAGTGTACGGAGTCGGTGGTGGGGCCAAAATTTACAAAAGAAAAGGACAAAATTAATCATCTTAGCCGGACCATTGGCCTAATGAGTAGAGTGTCCGGGAGACCGGGGTTCAATCCCATGTTGAGTCAAAAAAGGGTACATGATGCCACCTTCCTTAACACTTGTAATATAATGACCGAGGGGTTTCGTTTTATATATCTTGCCTTTGGGTTTAGTTAGGCTGAGGACCTTTCGGCTGAGTGCATGGGTTAGTTAGGTGCAAACATGAGCGCAGGTGTCCACACGTGTGCGCGGAGAGAACGTATCATTCAGAGATGTCACAATAAAAATCTCAGATAGAGGTTGTGACCAGGGATGTGAGTGATGTCACGCACCGGAAGCGTGGGCTGAGATTTAAGAAAAGTCAGGGAGTTGAGTTCTGCCTCGGGAGAAGACGGTTGACTTTTGCTTGCTCGCCGTGGCCTTGTGTCGGGTGCGCACGTGGTTTGGTGCAGATGGAAAAGTCAGGTGTATGTCTCTCCTTATGTCGAAAAACCTTTTAACTCAAAGGTAATAAGAAGTTTCGTACCTGAACTAAGAAGTCATAAGTGTTTTTCGTGTTTCAGGATTCCTATATTCTATGTATATATGATTGAAAATTCTATGTACGTTTGACATATTTCGAATGGCTATGTTACACACTCAGTTTTATAAGGTAAGGATCAAGGGTAAAGTAGAGCAATCCAGGGAATAGAGTAGCGCCCTCCTCTACACCTCGGTGCGGTAACTACGGAAAAGGAAGCGTTCGGTTAACCCTCGACTAAGGTCAGCAACTTTACTTTAGTTTTAATAATTATCTTTTGTAAAATGATGCCAGTGACTATTTGCGATAAATGAAACATCTGTAAAAATGTATTCAAACTTTACGAATATGCAGCCAGGAGCAGAATGAAATATTGCATTGGAAAATGTGCCCTGCTCATAATGAAAAGAGGAAGAAAAAAAAAACGGAAGATATAAAACGACCAAATGTGGAAAGAATCAGATATTAGAATAAAAGTAAAACTACAAGTACACAGTCATACTGGATTCATACAGCATGAAACAAACACAGATAAAAGAAAAACAATAAGAAAAGAGAACGTAAGAATACCAACATAACGTCTCAAAACTAAACTCTTAAGCAGAAATCTTGATAAAGGAATAAACACTTGGTCAGAACTCCTTGTAATGTGCTCGGGACCATTCTTAATGTGGACATAGAAGGATCTCAAATAGATCAACAAAAGGATAACGAAGCTGGTGACTACGCACAAGGCCTGACATTCGAGATATGACAAAGTATGTTTTGGGTCATTATGTTCACAAAAGAAGGAAGGAGAGGACTCGGCAGTTGTGAGGATTGCATTAATGTATCAGAACAAGGAGTCGAGGACTTGATTGAAAGAAAGAAGAAAGACTAATTACAACTGCCAATATCAGCCTTGGCAACATGGAAATTAGCAGAGAGTAAAAAAGTAAGGAACAGAAAAGGGAAAAACAACTGTATGGATGTTTCACCCAACAAACAGACAAAATTGTACTCAAGAATACGTTGAATTTGCTACGAGGGACAAACATCCAGAGATAAAAAAAAGATCTCTTCTAATAGCAGCACAAAACAACGCCATGAGGATCAATTTGGTTAAAGCCAAAGTCCATAATACGCAACAGAATAAATGCAGTTTATGTGGAAGAGAGGTAATGGTAAGTTTTATATAAGTGAATGCAGCAAACATGCAAAAACGGAAGGGAAGTCCAGGCTGAAGGGAATGTTATCTTCTGGGAATAGCGCAAAAGATTGAATCCGTCCTATAGAATGAGTCGCATGAATTTCATGGCGATTTTGAGATACAAAATGAAAACCAAATTCTAACCAAAAAAAAAAAAAAACAAAACAAAACCTTATGTTAATGGTGGAAACAGTAGAAGACGACGTTTTGGTGTTGTTGCCGTTCCAGCAAATTTTAGAGTGAAAATAAAAAAAGGCCAAAACGTAGACAAATACTTTGACTTTGACAGAGAACTAAAAAAATGGACAAAATGAAAGTGTCGATTTTACCACTGGTAATTGGTGCGCTCCTTACGATTTCCAACAGCGTGTGGAAAGTGACAATCAGTGGAAAATGGAGACCATTCAAACCACAACGGCCTGAATCCTGAGAAGTGTCCTGGAGACCTGAGGTGTCTTGCTTTCACTTAGAATCGGGTGAAAGAACATTAGCTACCGTTGTTGTGAAAATAAAATTCGTAGTAATAATCTAGAGAGTTCTTAAAATAGAGAAATGAAGAAATCATACATGCAGCCGAAAAGATAAGGAATTTAATGACGCGAAAACAATGATTCACACCTGAGATATGACACAGACAGATTATGTGTCAAGAAGTTAATAATTGAAAGTGGATTCGCCAGCATTGGATATTGCGTAGATACATCAATTCTAGGATTCAAGAAATACGCTAAAAAGAGGAAAGAAGAATAATTATAGATTCTAGTAAACAACAAAACATAGAAAACAGAAATTGGAAGTGAAGTATCCGTATTGATACTTCAAGTGACATACTGGCGATATTACACACAAAATAATCTGAATATAACTAAGATAGGGCAACCCATGTGAGGAAATGAGACACTTAAAACACCAACTCAAAATAATTCCCAAAGGATCAAATATGTTTGAAGGAAACTTGATAATACGCAACTGAATTTTAAGTTTAGGTTAAGGGGAAACAAAGATTAAACAGTTGATCCCATTATAAGCGAACGCAGCAAATTTTCACGAAAGCAATACAAGATCAGACATGACTGATTGGGAAAAGGGATCAATTAGAAATTGGGCCAGAGATTAAAATTTGAACAAAATAATAATTATTATACACCAAAACAGAAAATTGACACATAAAATGCTCAAGGGTGTAGTGATAAAAACCGATCAGCAAATCCCATAGAGAAAACCAAACCGAGATTTGATTTAAAAAAAACTACTTTTAATGGACTTTACGGTTGCGGTAAACATCAAAATAAAAAAGAGACAAATACTTGGACCTTACAAGGAAACGAAAGATATTGCGTAACATGAGTGTAATCGTGATGCTACTTTCACGTAATCCGTTGAAATGGTCCCAAAAGGCTTGAAAAACATGAAAAAACCGGACATCATATGAAGAATGCGAACATTAAGACCACAGCAGTATTATGATCGGCTTGAATAATTGGAAAATTCTAAGAGATACGAGATGACATGCTCTCACTCAGACTTAATGCAAACCAACAAATTATACTTGTTTCAATAAGTTGCAAGGAAAAAATGTATGTAAAGGAACTGAAATGAGTAACTGAGTAAATAAATAGAAATAATTAAAAAGATATGATGAAACTTAAATAACAAGCAAACTAGATTAGTCTTCCCTGCTTATAGGTGGATATATACTACGTTGCAGCAACTAAGTTTGGAGATACCATTGGCCAGAAATGAGTCACCCAGCTGTGTTCAATCTTTGCTTATGGAATTAAACACACACACACACACACAATATATATATATATATATACATATATATATATATATATATATATATATATATATATATATATATATATATATATATATATACCGCTTGGTTATATATATATATATATATATATATATATATATAAACCACTTGGTTATAAAATTTACGACTGTTATAAAGATGTAAATAAACATTTACCACACGCACACAGACATACACACAGATATATATATATATACGTGTGTGTTTGTGGATAAGAGTGTTTGTAAATGTTTTTTTCACACCTTTATATGTGTTGTAAATTCTATAACCATATATTTATCAAGTTCATGAGTGGGGAGAGGAAAAGAAGAACACATAGGAAACAATGCATATATATATATATATATATATATATATATATATATATATGTGTGTGTGTGTGTGTGTGTGTGTGTGTGTGTGTGTGTGTGTGTGTGTGCTTAACCGTCTGCAAATAATCACGAAGGAAAGAGTATAAATTTATGATCGGGGTAGATAGAAGGAAGCAACATAAGTAAAGGATAAATATTAAATTTATTCCATATTTCATATTTTCTTCCATGAAACTCTTTCCTATCCAAGTTTTTTAATATACACATAACTCTTCTTCACAGGATGGCCTTTACATAATTTCATTTCCCATTAAATTTTGTTGGATATAAATTTTTAATATCACTCAGACTTTCAAGTCACAAATTCTTATGTACCAATCAGAACAGTACAAAATAAAATGTGGTTAAAATATTTCTTTTTAGCTGAGTGTCTTGAAAATCAGGATAATAAATTTTGGTCTCATTTTTGGCTTAATGATAATCTTTACTAATCTATCCTTCTCGGATCCAATATTGACCCATTATTTTAAGGATAACAATAATTCGAAAAAAGCATACGTTTTAGCTGTTTTATGTGAGTAAATGTACATTTCTAAAATTTTATAACAATTAATAATTAAGACAGATTTTAAAGGTTTAAATGTCAAAATTTTGTAAATCTGCCATAAAGAACAACGCACTTTCTAATTAAAACGTAAGGTTTAGTCTATACTCACCGACGAAGAAAAATCTCTTGAAATTCAGCCATTGAAGTTATATAAAGCTCGATACGAACAACACATCAATAAGTGTTTGATATAAGTTTTAAAGGTCATCTTATTCACCGCGATATATTATATATTAATTAAACATATATATCTATTTATTAACCCTACAGCACAAACAGGATGCGAGGCAACGTCATCTTGTAATGCGGAGTTTAACAGGTTTGAATTTAGTTTTCTTTTTTCTCGATAGGTTTCTATGCCTTTGCTATACCATGGCTAAAGAGCCCAGACGGCCCAACTATTTTACCCACAGCAGGAAGGAGAATATTTCATTACATTCCTTTCCCGAGGGTATTAGCCCAATGTAATAATACAAAAAAGACTTGCTCAGGATTTAAAATCGGACCACCATGTTCAGTTCCATTGACGGTAACCCTTACACCGCAGGAAATTGTATATACTCCTTATAAGTCTATTATTATTGAAGAGGGAAAATTTTAAAATATTTTAATCAACATCAATGTCATTACAAACAAAACTGAGTATATCATTTGAAGATGTTAAACACACGCGCACACAGAAGCACATAGAAGCACACAGAAACAGACACACACGCACATATTACACACTCATACAGAGGAGTCGGGGGGGATGAAAACGTATATATGTAGAGTAGAAATTATATAAATAAAAGAATGTTCTCGCTCCAAACAGGAAAAAAGTGAACAATAATAATGAAGCGAACCAGCTATTCTATTTTTTCCTACGACAGGAAGAAAGTTTTCTTAATTCTATTAAAAAAAAAGCTTAGATATTTGAAAAAAAGACTAAATGCTCAATGTTCTAGACAAAGAAAGTCAAAGACAATTGCAAAAAATCATATCAATAGAAAATTACATATGAATCTATGTTTATCTGGATTGATTTATATTAAATCCTGAACATCCGAGATAATATTAGTATATATATTTGCTGTTTTGTTGGGTGCTGCCTCAAGGATTCGTTCAATATTGCTCGCAGCATTTTCGTATAATTTCCGTCAAGCTTTTTCTCCAAACATTTAGTTAGCGTCCATGTAGTGCATCCATATTGTAATATCGACAGACCTCTGCTTGGCAGAAACTGCGCTTTATTTTATCGGTCTAGTCTGACTTCCATATGACCGATAGTCTATCGTTAACTACCCATGCCTTTGCTAATTGCGTGTTGATGTCTGTCTCGGGTGATGAGACACTGCTTCCTTGGTAGGTGAACTTGTCCACAATTTTCAGTGAACTACCATTTAGTGTGGAGATGTCTGCTTTGACATGGATGCCTATCCCAGCTGCTGCTCGTTCCAAACTATGTTGCAGGGTGTTCGCTTGGGCGGGTGTATTTACCAGAAGCCCTATGTAATCGGCGTTGTCCGCGTCCATTATTGTTTCTGCGTGGTATCTTCTGCTTCATCCTGTCAGCTTGAAACCGTTGTCTTTCATTGTATCAAGAGACGTTCTAAGCACGTAGTCTAGGCAGATGATGAAGAGGTAAGAGGTGAATGCGTCTCTTTGCAGCATTCCTGCTACAATGTCGAAGTAGTCTGTGTCTCCATCCGGGAGGCGGACTTTTACTTTCGTTTTCTTTAGAGAGCATCATTATGGCTGCAACAGTTTCTTTTGGATCGCCGTTCGCGAGTAGTGTTTGTTCCATCTTCCTTCTGCGTATGGAGACAAAAGCATTGGAGAAGTTGACAAAAATATTGTTGCCTCTTGGCTTTTTGCACGATCACTTTCTAGAATTCAACGGATAGTTAATATTTGAGATGCCGTGGATCGGTTTCTCCGAAAGCCATATTGGTTCTTCCTAAGAATCTTTTCAATTTTGTGTTATATGTATTTGCGTAGTAGAGCAAATAATATATCAAAGGTGTTTATGTTTGTTACTAACTCACTTGATGAGTTAAAGAAGGACCAGATTTTGCAGTATTATTAAATAGTCATCAATACCAATGATAGTGCTTTCACATATATAGTGTTTATATATATATATATATATATATATATATATATATATATATAAGCAGTATATATATATATATATATATATATATATATATATATATATATATATATATATATATATATATACTTTATGATAAAATTCATTCTGAAAGATTGATATTTCAAAAAGTGCTCATGTGTAGGACCGCCGGGTAGTATAAAAATAAATGTAAATTTTGATTTCACTTTCTTATTAGAATGTTTTAGTATAATTTTATTAACTCATAAGATTGTTTTTGATAATAGGGAAAATTATTCTCTAGATGCTTCTAGACCTTTATTATAAAAAATATTTTAAGTTAGGATTTTTGAGACTTCTACTTTTCATACTGTTTTTGTGGCCAATTATTCAACATATTTAGCTTTATCAAACTTTCTTTAACAGTTGTTTATATATATATATATATATATATGTGTGTGTGTGTGTGTGTGTGTGTGTGTGTGTGTGTGTGTGTGTGTGTGCCTGCATTCTCTTCTCCGTATGCATATGAAGATTTAAAATCTGTACACTTTATAAAACAGTAGTCATATAAAAGAATCAACGAACACGTTCCTATTCACGGATATATTCATTAGCGTCAATACACATGCTTAAACTATGCATGTGCCAAACACCCATAAAGACCATTACGTCCCTTTTTGCGCTTGCGTCACTCTACGACGGATTTCCCTGTCTACGATTGACAACTGACACTCCTAGGGCTGCTTATACTGTTTGACTTGAAGAGCATAAAATCAACCCGTCAGAATGTTAAGGCCATCTGTTTGGCCAACCAATCACGTCCCTACACCTCACAGTCTCTTCCTTCTTGTCAGTTATTTTCCAGCTTACTTGAGCAAAGCGAAACCTCAACAATACCTGCAGGGATTTCCTATCTGACAATAACTGACAAAAACCTTTACAAGGAATCGCACAAAGTTGTGACCAGCTTTTACTTCGAATCATAACATGTTAAGTTTGATGCGTCGTGACTTTCCAACATCGATTCTCGCGGCACCAGGGATGGCGCTTCCAGTTTGTTCAAGAGAAATGCTAACCATTCGATGAATTCGTTTGCTTTCACTATCGTTTTTTTTCTTAAAAAGTAATTCACAGGAAACTATTCAAGCTGGTTATAATTCTGTTTCTCTTACTTAAAAGTAAGCACGTGATAGATTTCTGAGAATACTATTTTTTTCGTTACGCCTCAGTAGGTGAACATAGTGCATAGCTAATATTTAGAAAGAAAATGTCCCTGGATAAAAATGTTATCCGGAATTAAAATATCTTTTGTTAGACTTACAATTATGTGTGCATGAAAAATCGAATTTAACAAAGGGTTCATAATGTTGCCATATATGTGATTAAGTGTCTACGTTAACAATAATATGAGATGTATCACCATTATTTTTTAAAAAATCCGTTTTCATAGATTAATAAAAATGAATAATCCTATTTACCAACCCCTCCGCTTGGGCAGGATATGACACAAGGTCAATTTTTAAGCGGAGTTTAACTGGTTTGAATTCAGAGTTTTCCTTCTCCTAGACTAGTTGCCTCACCAAGGCTGAAGAACCAGTCTGTCCTACTATTTAGTCATAGCTGGAGGGAGAATAATTGAATTCATACCTTTCCCAAGGGTATTAGTGCTATTTGAAATGCAATCAGTCTCGTCTCGGATTTGAACTCGAGTTACCGTGTCCATTTCCTACGACGATAACCATTACACCACGGGCAAAGAATAATGTGCATACTGACACAACCCTTTCGCCATGGAAATAATGCGACATGAGTTCGGTTTTTGAGCTTGGTAAGAAGTTTTGGATTAATTAGTAAACCAGTCTGCTGTACTATCTACCTATAGATGTAGGCACCTCAGGTGGTGTAATGGTTAGAAAGCTAGAGTAGCAAACTTTCATGAGTGAGTTCGTGTCTCACTGGGTGCCCCATTCATACGGCCTTGTGCCACATCTGAGCAAAATATTCAGTAAATTACTACCTATAGATGGAGTGCGACGAGAAGAATTATCCATACGCCTTTCCCAAGGGAATTTGGACAAAGTAAAAAACTATCGGCTTCGTCGAGTATTGAACCCTGTTGCCCAATTCCATTTACTTCAACAGAAACTATTTCGCTAAACTCGCCTCCAAACATTTAAAAATAAATGTAACCACTTACTGAAAACATTTCCTTTTTCATCTGATGGATTTCGTGTTGATGAGTCAAGTAAATGTTATTTCATACAAAATCCAACCATAAATTAAAAGAAAAATCAGTTTGATATGAAAAAGAGCAGATTTTATTTGAATTTGGACCTCGATTTTTGTATTTAAAAAAAAAGAGTTATTTCTAAATATTTTATGTATATTTGAATTTCTCAAAAAGCATTCATGTTAGAAAAATATTTATTTATTTATTATTGTTTGCTTTTATGTAGAAATGTAAACGTGGATGCCAAGGAATCATAGGAACAGAAGAAAAATAATCAGTGTATATTAGCTAAACAGTATTCAACAAAATGTTATTACACCTTGAATATAGCAACACCTTCTGCCTTCATAATAAATCATAGAATAAATATGTTCTCGTGAAATAAAAGTTTTTGATAGCTTAAGCGTAGATATTAGGTGAAAAATAGGGGGATGTAAAAGATTCATAATCTCTCCATACAAAAAAATGTCTTATCGTTAAACTCTCCCTCTCTCTCTCTATATATATATATATATACTCAAGATACGGTACTTGACGCCTTCTTGCTTAACAGTCAGCATTTGAAGGTACGGATCAAGGTTAAATGGAACAATCCTGGTAAATAAGTAGTGTTATCACCTAAAGCTCGATAATAGCCAATTTGCACACACACACACACACACACACACACACATATATATATATATATATATATATATAATATCAAGTCAGTGTCCGAGAACTATGGGTGTTGATTATTCGCATATTGAAGCAGATTCTTAATGCCATGAACCAGAGGACAAAAAGACTATCCTCCTGTGACATAATTTTTGAGGAAGGGAAAAGTATATATGATGAAACCCTCAAAAACCGCAGATTCCAAGGAGAACTGGAGAATGTGAACTCAGTAAAATCTAATGTAAGAAGAAATTGTTGTTGAACCAACGCACTCGTCAATGGATGTGACACCAATTATAATCACTCAAATAGTCAAGATAAAAATAGAAATAGAATGTTAATCTGTTTTATCCTGCCATTTTGTAAACTTACTAATATTAACATAGGTAAACCAAACCTCCTGGACATGCGCAAAGATAGGGACAATCGATTTAGAAAAATATATAATAGGAACACCGTAAAAATTAGATATTCCAGTACCAAAAATATGGATAGTATCTTAAACTGCCACAACAGGAGGTTACTAGACGAATTAAATAGGAATAGTTGGGGACCAGATGAGGTATCCTGTAACTGAAGAAAAGCGGAATGCTCCTTGGGTGTCTGATGTAACTCGAAGATCGTCATATACCAAGGTTACATTTTCCCCATGGAACAAAATGATGATGGGGAGAGGGCCTATATAGGTATCTCTACAAGGAATTGGAAGCAAGGACTGTATAACCACAAACATTCTTTCTCTAATCGGCGATTTTAAAACCAAACTGCTCTATCTAAATATATTCGAAACCTTAAGGATCAGGGGCTAACCCTACAAATAAAGTGGAAAATAGTCACACAGTCTTCAACCACGAATCGCTTCAATGGCACATGTAACTTGTGTATCAAGGAAAAATTAGTATAATAAATTTTAAAGACATGTGGTTTGAGTGTATTGGTCATAAAGGACATATAGAAGTCAAACCTGACTGATGAAATGAAACGCAGTTTCTTCCGAGCAGCGGCCGTGTCGATACTGCTATATGGATCCACTACATCGACGCTAAATAAACGTATGGAGAAAAAGCTTGATCGCAACTACACAAGAATGTTGTGAGCAATATAGAACGCGTCCTAAAAGCAGCACTCCACAAATCAGCTGCTGTACGGCCACCTACCACCCATCACGAAAACTATCAAAATTAGACGAACCAGAAATGCGGAACACAGCTGGAGAAGTAGGGACCAGCTCATAAGTGATGTACTCCAGTGGTGTCCTTCACATGGACGAGCAGAGGCAGGACGACCAGCTCGAACCTACATATAGCAGCTCTGTGCAGATACGGGATGTAGCCCTTAAGAACTGACGGAAGTAATGGGAGGGGTGGCGGGTGAGGGTCCGGTAGATCCGTGCTGATACCGCGACATAATGATGATGATGAATTTTAAAGATCGCAGACTACTGCTGAATCATCGTAAGAAGCTTGTGTTTAAATATGGACATAAAGTAAATTTAAATCACCCTAACTCGGGGCACAAGGGCTCCTATTCTTGATAAAAAAACAAAGATGTTGATTTTGGATGATTTTTATTGGAAATAATAACATTTACTTCAGTAATTACTTGTTTTATGTGATGACGAGATTTATGTTGATAAGGAGATTCCTGGAACTTCAGATATTAATTCAAAATTAGGGTTTTTATTTTCTGGAGTAGTTATTTCCCTTTGATTATTTTTGTTGGCTGCCAATATATATATATATATATATATATATATATATATATATATATATATATATATATATCTTTAGGAGGAAGATAATGACCCCATTAACTGTGGGATTTAACATGTGTAAAAGAAGAAAACAGAAAAATATATCAAGATAATCGTTTATTTTACAAGCTTACATTGTTCTTAAAATTCCCTCTGCAACGAAAAATCCAGCAGATGTTTAAATTAAGAAGTGTTAATTTTCAGGAACCCCCTTTCCTGGTTTCTTTTTTTTTCTTATACTTTATTGCTTTAGCCTCCTTTACTTTCGCCAGAGAATTTAAATTTATATCCTTTTTTTCTTTCCATTTTTTCAAGCACATATATAGACTGTAATCCATATTTGTTGTTTTCAACTTCAAATCAAACTTGTGCAGTCATCTGATGTGTCGAAGAGTATAACGATATTCTTCGCAGAAATAAATTTATAATGACAATTCAACCAGGTTTGAGTTTTCTTCTAATTCCACTATATATATATATATATATATATATATATATATATATATTCATTGTTTTGGCATAAATATTTGAAGAATTTTAAATATGTATAGATATTTTCAATGAAAGTAGCATTTTGATGGAAATATTTCTGTTTTATCTTGTCTATTTTGTGGTCATGAGTCGAGTAAAAAGGATTTTATATAAGGAATTACTCTATATTTTATCCGAAAATTATTAAAAAAAACAATGTTGTTTCTTTTAACTTAGAGAAATTTGTTTAAATTTTGATAAAGTTTTTTTATAAAATCTTTCTAAGTTATTTCCAAATATTTTCTATATATTCATTTTTTAATTCTTCATGTTAGACAACTTTAAATTTTTAATTTACAAAATACAATGTTCATATCTCGTTATTATAAAACATACAAAAATTAATATGGTAAACTATGTGGCATAGTGGCTAGTGTGATATCCAAGTATGTGATTTCCAAGTCCAGTTTCGGAAAGATCGCCTTGTGAAAGATTTAAAAAAAAACAAGCGAAAGTTTTGTTATGTTTTAAGTAAATACAATTCTTTGAAACTTAATATACTTTGAATATATCTACATGGTTTGCTCTCTAAAACTGAATAGCACAACCTTTGCCCTTTTCCGTGACTTTCCCAATTTACAAAGCATATTTTGAAGAGTCTTCTGTCAATGATAGTATTATTTTTTCAACTTATCACTGGAGCAATAATAGGTATTGGTTGCCAACACATCAATCACTAAGCCTCTTTTTCCAGACATTCCTTATAGTTACGACCTCGCTAGCTATGGTTTGACCATTTCATTACAAAAGAAGAGGTACTGCTAAGTCACAAAACAGTTATCATTGCAGAATGGCAACTCACATTATCTCGTTGAAATGTTAACTTTTTTCTTTTTATCTATTCATTACTCGTTTTCAAATCAACTTGTACTCGATCATACAAGTACTGTCAATGTTCTGTCAACATTGATTATATAATGTAACCCATAACTATTAACATCACTCAAGACCATGTTTACCAAACTTACAAATAGCGCTTCTCACTGTTTCTAATCGTAGATCTTACCAAAACACGTTTTAGTTGGCAGATCGCCTAGATTGAAACACTTTTTCTTATATCCAGATCAAATTCTTTAAAGCCAAGTCTTAGTTATGATAAGAGTGATATTTTTTCAGCATAGCTTTCATTAGTTGTAGATAACACTTTCTGGCCAAGATGTTATCTTAATTGTTTCTTAAATTTTCCGAAAAAATATTCATGGACTTTCAATGGCGTTCTTTGCAGTTGTCAAGTTCAATTAGAAATTTTAATGTTCTTTTAAGCATATTTTCATATTTTCTTATAAAAGTCATTATTAAAGTTTGTGGTTCACATTGATAGAACTTGACCGTCTTAGATTTGATAATATTAAATAGTACATTGGCTAAAAATTAAATAGTCTGAAATGCTATTTTTTATAAACTTATCGATTCGGTACCATTCTTATATAATCGACAACTGACATCCCAAATAAAATCTTTTACCTTTCCCCTGTTTCCCTATATTTGGCCCGTGGCACTTTGTGAATGGTCTGCTTTAGATTTCAGTGTTTTATAAAATATATTTTTACTGAAAAGAAAAACAAACGTTACCTTATTTCTTAGTTAGAGACATACGTATGGTTTTCTGTAGTGAAAATGGTTGAGGTACCTTCAATCTAAAATTACCTCAAATTTTTAATCATTACGACCTGCATGATGATGAACTACGTCTTAAGCAGGCTGCTTCTCGAAAAACGTTACCCCTGCCTGTCCTTTTTCATTCAAAATATTCAGTGAAACGGCTGGTGTCCTCTTTATTGTAAAAGTCAGAAAAAGTGGTGGACATGCAGCACAAGATACACATCAATTTGTTTCATGTCATATCGACATTAGAAGATTATCATATATGTAAGGTATGAATATTCAATGGCTTTTCCATAGATCTGAGATGCAAAGAGCCACTAAGTGTATTTTAAAGTACCTTCATCTATTTTATCAATAAAAACTGCCAGTGGGCTACACGAGATAAACATAGAAATAGAGAACATTTCGGTTTATCTCTATTTCGGAAAAAAGGTTGAATAAAATCTGTATTTTAAAGCGGAAATAGAGTCGTAAAACATTAATTCTACGAGAAATATTTTGTTTCTCAAACTTCTCTCAATGGGTGACAAGGTAGGTCATTTCTGTACAATCTTAGTCCCAGTAGATATTCTGCATCAAATAAAGTACAAAACTAAACAGAAAATGATTATAAGACTAAAATAATTAGAATCACACATATCAGTATCATGATTTTTAAAGTATTGGGGAAGTCTTACCTCTCAGCAGAGATGTTGTTGGTGTGTTCTTGCTGCTCTAGCCGACGGGGCCATCTTGTTCTAGAATACTGAAATGGTTGAGTACCTGTTCATTGTTACTTGTCCAAGGCTCACACTGATAATGACTGATAGTTTAACCTAGAGTCCGATCTATAGATTAAATTATTTGTATTTGATCAGAATAATATGAGTAAATTATTTGTATTAATAATACACACTTGAATATATATATATATATATATATATATATATATATATATATATATATATATATATATATCAATGAATTATTCTGGGGATTACTATTACTAGTTACTTGAAACTACATAATTGTGCGTAAGCAAATGATTAATATTAAATACACGTGGCTACTGAATATCACGTAATTGTGCATATGAAATTCACATTTAATAGGAATATATGAAGCCATAAAACTGTGTGCACAAGGAGGTGCCCGTGGTGTAATGGTTATAGTCGTAGGAAATGGACATGGCGGCACGAGTTCAAATCCTAGACGAAACTGATTGCATTTCCCATAGCATTAATACCCTTGGGAAAGGTATGAATTCAATTATTCTGCCATCAGCTATGGGTGAATAGTAGGGCAGACTGGATTCTTCCCGCTTTGGTGAGGCAAGTAGTCTAGGAGAAGGACAACTCTGTATTCAAACCTGTTAAACTCCGCTTTAAAATTGATCTTGTCTCATATCCTACTCGAGCGGAGGAGTTGGATAAATATGATAAAACTATGTGCAAAATTATTTGTATTTGATAAGAACAATGAGGTCAAAAGGTTTTACGAAACTACAAAAAAAAAAAAAAATGGAACAATAAACGTAAAATTCAATTAATTTTATGGATAAAATGATCCTTACATGGTTGCAATGCTGTTATAATCAACCAGTTAATTATATTTTTCTGCATTTTTAAAAGTATGAAGTAAAGCTAACTTATGTCTGTGATATTTTACTTGAAATATTTTATTCCTAAATCCTAATTAGCGAGAAAGCAATGTATTTAAAAAAAAATCAGGGAATAATATCTTCCCTTCATTTTATTTACCAGACATAGTGCGTAGCAACGTTCAATAGGAGGTTCTAACTCAATAACTTGTTTTGTTTTGTTTGTTTGTTTTTCCTGAATATATTCGGCTTTACCAGAGGCTGTTGTTAATCGCTAACGAAAATGCACTGCGAATCCTGGTAGCTATGTAAGAAAATAAAGTTCTGTTGACGAAAAAGTGCGCCGTCAACAGGTGCAATTCTGCTTTGAGGCTGGAATAACTCACAGTTCACCTCAGATGCTACGAACTCTGTTATTTTATTCTCTCCGTTCAGTTTCTCAGGCCAGTGAATTAAGTGGGGGAAATGATTTTGGAGTTAACGTGGAGTAGCTTCTTCGTTCTAGTTTGAATCCGAACTTTCTGTATCTATGGCTCTCCGCACGCACGAGAGCTTTATTACTTGTATGTGCAGCCACAAAAAAAAAAAAACAAAAAAAAAAAAAAACAATGCACATACTTCTTTCATTGGTGTACATCCAAATTGGCACAGTAGGCTAGGGCTGCAGAATACACTGACTGCATCTCGGCAGAGTGGTAAGACTTCCCCTACGTGTGCCCTAGACATGACCCCAAACAATCTAATGATGAAGCTCCAGTAATGCAGGGGATTTGGCGAATACAGTGAGCTTTTATTGTCATCTTTCACTGGTCGTATTTGGCCTGAAGGGGTAGTACCTGATTGGGTCCTATCTATGGTTCAAACAGAACTGTTTGATATTTAAACGGTGTACTTACACTAAACTGAAATGTTTTAAATAGAACTGTTTATTCATTTAACTCTGCGTCAACAAATGATTGATGTTTAATTGAATGGTTACTGATACATAGCAATACTTGGAAAACATTAAACTACGTGCACACAACTGATTTATAGTACATAGAATTATTTGTACAGGGTGACCCCACAAAAAAAACAAAAAAAAAAAAAACAGAATTAGAATTATTTTGCTTTATTTTCGTAGAAGTAAGAAAAAGTTTATGGGATCTGTTTTTTTGTTGTTTTTTTTTTTTTCTCACCCTGTATAAGCAAAAAATGAATTCAGGCTCATTTTTAAAAAGTTATCCACAAAATGTGTTTAGAAATCTTATATTTGTTATATATGTCTAAAGAAAGGTTGATATGCCATAAAACCAATCAAATCAATGTACAGCCAACCACAATTTAACTCATTTTTCTCGGAAATAAAAAATAGACATTATTTCCCGAAATTTTCTTCTGTGTGATCTTTCGACAAATTATTACACAAGCATTATCCTAAAATATGAATTAGCAATACCCTATCTCGAGGATATAACAATATATAAATAAATGCGTCTGTGTGTGTGTGTGCTTGTTTGTGTGCATGTGTGGAGTCATCATCATCATCATCATCATGTCGTGCCGCTAGCACGGATATCCATGACCCTCTCTCGCTACTAGTGCCAATTGTTCATCGCCTCTGGCAGGTCTTCAGGGCTACATCCCGTATCCTCACATGGCTGCTGTATGTATGTTCGAGCTGGTCATCCTGCTTTTGTTCGGCCATCTGTGGGGGTCCATAGGGGTACATCACTTATGAGCTCGTCCTTGCTTATCCAGCAGTGTCCTGCATGTCTGGTTCGTCCAACTCGGATAGTTTTCTTGATGGGAGGCAGGTGGCCGTATAGTTGGTGCCTTGTGGAGTGTTGCAGCCAGGACTTGTTCAATATTGCTCGCACCATTCTTGTGTAATTTCCGTCTAGCTTCTTCTCCAGGCGTTTAGTTAGCGTCCAAGTAGTGCATCCATACAGCAGTATCGATACGACCGCTGCCTGGAAGAAACTGCGTTTCATTTTATCGGTCAGGTCTGATTTCCATATGATCGATAGGCTATCGATAGCTGTCCATGCCTTCGTTAGCCACGTGTCGATGTTTTTTTGGTTAATGAGGCACTGCTTCCTAGGTAGGTGAATTTTTCTATCAGTTTCAGAGAGGTTCCGTCTCGGGTGGAAATATCTCCTGTTTGATTATAGCACATATATTCAGTTTTGTGTGCATTGATTAGGAGGCCAATGCCTGCGGTGGCTCGTTCCAAACTGTACCGAGTGTTTCGGCCTGGTTGGGTGTATTCGCCAGTATCGCTATGTCATCGGCGTAGTCGGCGTTGGTAATTGTTTTTGCGGGATACCTTCTGCTTCTTTTCTTTGTCAGCTCGAAGCCATTTTTTCTGATTTTATCAATCGATGTTTGTATTGAAAAACAATGTCCACAGTGCCGAAATTAATATGAAAGTTAGTCTACGTTAGGACGTTTCGGTTTCAATAAACTGTCATCAAGACTTAGAAAGCATGTTATGAAATGTTATTAGATCAATGAGGGATGCTTACCGAAATAAAAGAAACAAAACGAGGGAGAATATATATATACAGAAAGCAAGGAGGGCTTTAAATGTTTGATCATTAAATTTTTAAGATATATAATTTCCTCCTTTGTCTTATTTTGTATTTCGTTAAACATCCATCGATGATCCAATGACACTCCATAATATCTTCTCCAATTCTTGATGATGGTTTATTAAAGACGATATGTTATAACATCGACTCTCTATAATATCAAATTCTTCATTTTGGATTACTTTGATTTTCAATATATCCCTCCACATTGTTGGACTATCTATCTATCTATCTATCTTATTTAAAGTGGATAGTTTTCAGGGAAATTTTTAAATAAGTTGATAGAATTCATTTGTTTGCATATGATTAAATGGCTTAAAGTTGCTTGATTGGTTAGTAGATTTATTTTACGGCGTATCAATACTATTCGGTTAAATTACCGCCCAATTATATTTCAAACAATTCACTTTAGTATAAATGTAGTTTTTGTTTACAAAAAGTTAAATGACGAAACAGTTCAGTCAAATATCAAAATTGTTTTATTTCAAACACTTAAGTTTAACGTAAATACACAGTGTAAATGTCAAAACAGTTCCATTTCAAATAATTCAGTTTAGCTTAAGTACACAGTTTAGTTCAATTTGACCCATAAATAGGACCCGATCAAGTACTACCACTCCGGGTCGCACTGGACCTGGAAGGGATGGCAATGAAGGGGTAATCCGCATTCCCCAAAACTCCCGTATTACTCAAACCTCACCATCAGATTGTTTAGCGTTATATCAAGAATACTCGTTGGGCGGTGTGGGGTGTCTTACCTCTCTGCAAAAAAGCAGTCGGTGTATTATACATCCCCAGACTACTGGGCAAAAGATGTTTTCAACTATTGCTGTTGTATATTGGCCTCCAACCCTGCCAAACAAGCCATTCCAAAGACGGCAGAAGTGCATATTCCATTGGCGTGGGCGAGCTTGGCTGACAATAAGGGACTGGGTGAAAATCCCACGGTACAGCCAAAAACTGATGCACCAGAAGAGAGTGACCTGTGAACAGTATGACAGTTATTTCCGCACAATGACGATCAAACATGCCATTCCAAAGACGGTGGAAGTGACTCATTCCGATGGCCAGTTATGGGGGGATATTGAGAGGGCGATTGAATTATTACAGGGGCTCGATAATATGTTTCGGACACTTTGAAAAAAGTACTTCAAGGTGGTCATAAGTGCCAAAAACTTTTGAGATTGTAAGTACGTAGTTGAGGAGTGAAAATCAACTACTAGTGTAATCATTTTTTTTAGTTTGGCTTTGAAATTTTAGTTTTTTGTGATTTTTGCGAAAACTTGCGCGACACTATTTTTTGGTCATGACAAAAAATCCTATTTTATTAAGAGCTATATTCAAGTATATGTTTCTGTATGCAAATTTTCTGCTTGTACACCGTTCTTGGGCACTGGCACCCGTACTACTTAACATAGGACAATCTAACAGCATAAATAGTCCGGACATTTCTTGGCAAAACAATTAAGTTTAATGAGGTAAAATGCATTCAAAAGAAGTTGTTTTTTTAGCACGGAAGAAACGGGAATATGGCCTCAGCATCAGAAGAATCGCCATGGATTTGAAGCTGTCTAAATCAACAGTCGAATACATGCTGAAGACAAACTCCGAGCAGAAAAAGAAGAGAGGGCGGAAAAGATCAATAGGCAAGAGGACTGAAAGGAGAATGAAGAGGACTGTGACACGGCTTTTGACATCTGGAGAAAAAGTTACAGCAAGAAAAGTGAAGGAGAAAGGTGAATTGGATGTAAACGTCCGAACAGTACAAAGAACGCTGCATAGGATTGGTTTGAAGTATACAAAGGCTAAGAAATAAATTACACTAACAAAGAAACACAAAGGAGCAATACTAGAGTGTGTTAAAAGGTGGTTAACAAAGCATGTTGACTTTAAGAAGGTTATATTTACTGAGGAGAAGCATTTCAAGTTTGATGGGCCCGATTGATGGTGCACTTGGTCGAGAGGGGTGAGCCTGTTGTACTGAACAAATGACAGATGGGAGGAGGAGGAGTTATGGTTTGGAGTATGATCTTTGCTAATGGAAATATATGGTTGGAGTGGCTGAAAGGACTACAGAGCAGCGAAAGCTACAAGCAGTTGCTGGACGAGAAAGCCCTAACAAGGATAAGAAGAGAGATGGGGAATGATTTCGTTCTACAGCAAGACAATTGCAGCATCCATGTGTCAAAACTCATGAAAGAATGGATGGCTAAAGTTAATATGACTACTTTGGAAGGGCCTGCAAGAACCCAAGATCTAAATTTAATAGAAAATGTTTGGGAAATGCTTGCACAACTTGTCTATGATGGACCTGAAATAACGACAGATGCTCAACTATGGGAACGAATACTTGAAGCCAAAAAACAACTTATAGAAACACGTAGAGATGTTATTGTGCATATGTTTGATCATTATGATGAGAGATTGATAAAAGTTACTGAGAAGAAAGGTGATATTACAGACTATTAACAGTTTTTCAACGATGTCCGAAAAATAATGTCGCGTGTGTTTTGTAAAAAAATGATGAAAATTAAATATTTTTCCTTACCTAATCGATTTTCTTCCATTTTTATTACAGGTATTGTCTTTATATGTATATGCTATTCTATTGAAGGAATTTCGCCACTCTATGATACTCGGAAAGTCGAATACTAAAGTGTCCGAAAAATATTGTCGGGCCCTTGTATATAACTCGGTGAAGACAGGAAGTCAGTTAGTTTGGGGATCAGAGAGTTTGGAGACAAGATGCGTTAGAGATGCATCCAGAAGAGTAGGCCCCCGGGCGTTCGGTTGAGCAACCCTGGAGAACGAAAAAGACTCAACACTAATGGCCATAAGAGTGGGGGTCAATATGTTGCAGTTCTGTTTTGTTTCCAACAATCTCTCACACACAGTACCCTTTCAAATAAAGGGAGAGGTACATATTTTTCTAAAAGACTGTGTCGCTCGTCTTTATTGTGTCGTTGTATTCTGCATGCATATGTATAGTTGCATATATATTATGTGGCTATACAACATTGCTATCTAACATCAGTAATTCTATTTATCAAGAATACCAATGTATTATGAATAATTTGCACAAAGTTGTATTATTTCAACTAACTAAATATTTCAATCCTAACATAATATATTAACAATTCTATTTGACTAAAAGTTGTGGCCCTAACATGTATTACCAATCCGAATTAGAGACAACCTGGGAATTATGGCAATGAAGTTGTACTCTATATTCCCAAAACTCCAAGGCTGGAATCTACATATTAGATGCAGGTAAGTGTCATACACATGACCCTCGTTGGGAAGTATCTTCCTTCCCAGCAAAGCTGTGGGTGAAGTTTTCTAAAGCTCCAGTCAAAAGGGTGGTCAAGCATACGAGAATAAACAGAACATAAAATTATATTCTACTACCGAGTAACGCTTTATAAAGCACATGCAAAGAAAAAGAAAAAAAAAGAAAAACGTTGTTTGAGATGAACACAAGAACTTCATATTAAAAAAAAAACAAATAAGTTAAACAGAAAATATTTTCGTCCTTTTAATGTTTTACATTTCTTTTTTTGTTCTCCCGAAGAGTTAATGTGAGGATTTTATTGATTATCTGTAAATAATCCCCGTGTGTTTCTCACACGATTCGTTCGGCCATTTGCAAAGGTACTTAATGTCATTTTTCAACAGTCTCTGTTCTATTCAGTTTTGAAATGACATCTTCTCTTCAAGGAGTGCCCAGCTTTTTTTGATGACCGTTCACGTCTTTTATTTAAAAGTTTCAATATGTAACTGAACTAAAAAAAAAGCTGTCCACAATTTTTTTTTCTTTTTAATGTCTATTCTTAATGTAATATACGGCTATCTTACGAATACGTTGAATATACGGATCTGTAAAATATACTGATACGTAGAACGTTCACATGCATAGGGAATCCGAAAAACACTCGAAACACTGACGAATCTCTTGGTTTAGGTACGAAACTTTTATTACCTTCTTGACTTTTAGGTTTTTCGACATGAGGAAAGAGAGACACAATTTCTACTATGCTGACTGTTCCATCTGACCCCACCACGCGCGGCGCATCTCGTAGGCCCAACTGGACTCGCCTAGGTTCGGATTTCAACTCTTCCAGTTTCAAATCTCAACTCAGTTTTTTTTTAAAAAATCACCCAAAATCGTCAGCCCATCGCTTTTGGGCATGACATCATTCACATCCCCAGTTTCATTTTCTATCCGGGGTTTTTATTATGTCATCTGTGATTGTCACATCCTCCCTGCAAGAGCGTGAACACCTGTGCTCAATGTGTGCCCCTACCCGTGCACTAAGCCGAACAGTTCTAAGCCTAACTAAACCGAAAGATAAGATATAACCAACGAAAAAATGGTAATATAAAAAAATGATTCCGCAATTATATAACATTAAGATAAGCAAAAAAAAAGCTAAACAAAAACAAAACAAGCAAAAAACAAAAAAAAGCTGGAAAGTTGAAACTCGGTTTCTCAACAGAATAATCAAAAATGAAAACAATCATAAAAAACTTTCTCTTGTTTACAGGATTCGATTGTTAAATGAACGAATATGATTATTACAGAATGTAACGTTTTAAACCCTCCATATACTTATTTAATTTAGAAATCCATACAAACCCACGCACGCATGCACATATGCTCAAACACATGCATATTTGTGCTAATACCTGGTCTGTTCTGCGCCTTCCTATGTGTAAGTAGTTGGGCAGATAAGTTTCTCAAGCCTTGGTAAAGCAACCAGTTTGGAAAAGAAATCTCTAAATTTAAAGCAGAAATAGCCTACTTAAGATTGGCGTAGAGGCAAATCCTGCCTATAGCCGATAGTTTGGGCAAATACATATGGGAGGAGCATTTAGCATAACGGCTGCCGTAATAGGAAATTAAATCGGCAATCAGAGTTTGAATCCTGGGTGCTGTTTTATGTGTTTCCCTTCGACCATCAGAAAGGCATAGATGTTTCTGTTATTTATCATCATCATCATCACGTCACACCATCGGTACTGATATCCCTGACCCTCTATCACTACCCCTCCCTATCGTCGATTTCTTCCGGCAGGTCTTCAGGGCTACATCCCGTATCGACACAGAGCTGCTGTATGTAGGTTCTAGCTGGTCGTCCTGCCTTCACTCATTCATGTGAAGGGGTAGACATGAATAAATTACTTATGAGCTCGTCCCTACTTCTCCAGCAGTGTCCTGCATGTCTGGTTCGTCTAATATTGGTAGTGTTCGTAATGGGTGGTAGGTGGCCGTACACCTGCTGCTTTGTAGGGTGCTGCCTCCATGGCTTGTTCAGTAGTGCTTTCAGCATTCTTGTGTAGTTGCCGTCAAGCTTTTTCTCCATATGTTTAGTTAGCGTCCATGCAGTGCATCCATACAGCAACATCGACACGGCCGATGCTTGGAAGAAACTAAAACCCAGCTTTTTTTCTCAAATGATTGGTAAATAGTTGAGCACACTGTGATTTTACCTTTGGTGAGGAAGCAGTTTAAAAAAAAGTAAACTCTGAATTCAAATAAGATGTACTTCGCTTAAAAATTTTACCCTATAGAGGGGTTGCGTAAATAAATAAGTAAGTATGTGTGCGTGTATGTTTGTGGGCGTGAGAGTTGGTCGTATAGTATGGCTTGCAAATCCATTTGGGGACATGTATTACAGAAGTAAATGTTTTTTCAAGCAATTTTATTGTTTCAAATGTTTTTTCAAGCAATTTTATTGTTTCATATAACTAATGTTAATTTTCCGCAAAACATTATAATTTCTTGAAATTATTTTTAATACAGATAATTTGTATAATAGAATATGGCCATAAAGTATATGTATCTAATAAAAATGATCAGTTCAAAATTGGATTGTTGCAAGTATTAATTAATAATACCAATCCTTTGTAAGTAATTACATCATCTCAAGTAAACATTCCCATTTAATAATAATCATTACCAAACTTGATTTACAGATCAAATGTTAATAATTTTCAAACTCTTTCTTAAACAAGTGGGTCCTGAGCGATTTTAAAGCTACAAGTCAAAGTGGATTTGGAGTACTGATTCTAAAGCTCTAGAATTGAACCAAACAAATTATGAAATAAAACATCTGAATTAATTCACCTACCTATGAAGTAGCGTCTCATCAACCGAAAAAGACATCGACACACGACTGACGAAGGCATGGACAGCTATCGATAGGCTCTCGATCATATAGAAGTCGGACCTAACTGATAAAATGAAACGCAGTTTCTTCCAGGCAGCGGTTGTGTCGATACTGCTATATGGATGCACCACATGGACGCTAACGAAGCGGCTGGAGAGGAAACTAGACGGAAATTACACAAGAATGTTGAGAGCAGTATTAAACAAGTCCTGGCGACAACACCCCACGAGACTCCAACTATACGGACACTTGCCCCCCATCACGAAAACTATACAAGTCAGACGAACCAGACACGCGGGACACTGCTGGAGAAGCAAGGATGACCTCATAAGCGATGTACTCCTGTGGACCCCCACATATGGATGTGCAAAAGTAGGACGACCAGCACGAACTTACATACAGCAACTATGTGAGGACACAGGATGTAACTTTGAAGACCTGCCGGAGGCGATGAATGAAAGGAAGAAATGGCGAGAGAGGGTCAGGGATATCCGCGCTGGCGGCGCGACATGATGATGATGATGAATATCCAAATGCAAGAACGGGAAACGTTTTGGCTAAACCAAGTCTACTGAGTGCAACCGTATGCTTTCAGAGTTGGAGAGTGTGAGCTGCCCCGAATAGTAAATTGAGTATCCGGTAAATATCCACTTTAAATATTTTACAATCACTTTAAATTCCGCTAAGTATCTGTTGTCGTTTAATAAGTAAGGTTGAAACATGAAAATAAGATATATTTTATTCCGAGAGAACATTCATTGTACGCCGGCTAATGTAACTAATTTTTGGCGTATTTGTTTGCAGACACAGTCTAGAGCAAGCACTGCTAAAAAGAGTCTTTAGACCAGTCCATTCTGGGGGGATCCAGCCACTCTACAATAGCATCTTTTTTTAATTGACTACTTCCTCACAAAGTTGTATTTTTTCTTTTCGGGGTCTTCTCCATATTTCCTGAAAATTACCTTTTCATTTTTATTGATCGTTTCTTCTCAGGGGCTACTAACGGTATTGGTACATCTAATAAGTCATCAGTAACATTCATCGGTTCTTCCTTCAACTTAATTAAATCCTCCGATTACCTTCTCATGATCTGAATGTGATGTTACTTAATAGTCTTTTTCGGGTCTTTTATTATATACTTAAATCTCCCGATACGTTTATAAATTACTAAACCCTTCCGGCTTTCTTTTCCGTTTCTGTAGTCTAAAGAAAATACGTTCTCCTGGTATATCAGATTTTGCATCTATTTTTTCTTCATTGTTTTTTTCCCCTTTGTCAACAGTTTATCAAAAAGAGATCTTATTTTTCCGGTGAACTTTGACTCCGCTAATGACAATACTTATTTAGTACTTGGGTTCAGTGTCATATGGTATACTCTTAAAAATTGTATATCTACAACAGATTCGTTTCGGTCCAACTTTTTAAACGGTCGGTACAAAGTGTCTACAAACCTTTCTGCAGGTCCTTTAGATCGCGGATGGTAAGGTGTGGTAGTGATGCGTACAGTCGAAAAGGCTTAACAAAACACTTTCAACTATTTTCCCGTGAATTGTGTGCCATCATCCGACACAATTAATCAGATATACCATATCTTACAAAGAATTCATTTCAAGACCATTTCGAGAAGCTGTCAAACACTATTAAGTAATATTGTCCCTCCATATGACCTGCAAAATATTTGTGTAGTTAAGTGCAAGGTCTGTCCGTCTTTGGCCTAGGGGTAAATTTTACTGGTAATGCTTTTCTTGTCATCGCACAACTTCAGCAGGATTTTACATTTTCTTCTATTTGTTACCCATATTCGGCCAAAAAACAAAGCTTTTAATTAAAATTTTAATCCTTGCTATACCAGTACGTCTGGTATGGAAGTTTTTTATGTACTTTGTTCAATACTGCTGGTATCACCACACGGTCGCCGTACATCAATATTCTATTTCAGAAAAAAAATCTTTTCACAATTAAACTTTT
Organism: Sepioteuthis lessoniana; assembly: GCA_963585895.1. NCBI lineage: Eukaryota > Metazoa > Mollusca > Cephalopoda > Myopsida > Loliginidae > Sepioteuthis > Sepioteuthis lessoniana. Next base: position 102,405,398 of record OY757911.1, read on the forward strand.
TGTACTGTTGGTCAATTATTTTTTATTTTTCTCTATTTTTCTGTTTACTTTTTTGTCTTTTTCTTTATGGGATTATTTGTCTATTTTTGCTTTGTTCCTAATCACCTCAATTGTCACAGGTATTTCCCGTAAGGTGTTGATAAGCACATATTTCATTTCTCTTTCTAATCTTAAGGTTGCTATCACACTTTTCTTTCAATGGTTCTCATGGTTCGGATATTAACCTTGAATAATCTATCTGCATGCCTAAACTTATTTGATGGGAAGAAATCCAACTTAAAATTATAATTTAACACTATTGTTCCCAATCCTTGAAGTTTATTTGTAGTATGTTAAGGAATCTCTTTTTTTTAACCAAAAATCGACTGGGCTTCTTCTCTGAATGAATAAATGGATTTTTTTACTGTAAAAAGTATCCCTGAAACGTCTTTTTTGACTTGGCTAAACACTTTTCCAGCTGGTAATCAGTTTTACCTGGCCATTGCTTTCAATAAGCAATCTTACGGCTCTCAAACCTAAATAGTGCGCGTCACTTGCGACAATAATATATTTCTTTGGATTGTAATGCATCAGACTCTCCTCTCACGTAAATATTTTTTTTCAATTTTCTTAAATTACTTTGACATGTGGTACTCCAGTTCCATTTCGAATATATTTTAAAGAATTTTTCAAAAGGAACGTTTAATATGTTCATATTTCGGATAAGATTACCGTAGTAGATTGCTAGTCTCAGGAATGTTTGTAGAGGTGACGCATTTGATGGGGAAGCAATGCTCATTATAGCATCCGACCTCTATTAGTCTGACCTTTGGTCTTTTGAGTCAATAATCTTTACCAAATACTTAATTTCAGATTTAAAAAAATCACATTTATCCAAACTAACTTTAAAGCCATGTTGCTTTTTTTTTCAAAATTTCTTTAGCATGTTTGGCAATTTGTTCTCGGCTTCACTCGTAATTATCATGTCATCAAGTTAGGCTATGGCGAAATCAATGTAATTCAATAACTTATCCATGATTTGCTAAAAAACAGTCTGGTGCCTCCTGTATTCGGAACGGCAGTCTGTTGAATCTATTTAAGATCTTTATGCTTATATATTTAAATACCTCGCACATTCTTCGTGTACAGGAATCTGGAGGTATGCTTCAGACAAATCTACTTTTCAGAGAACTTTGCCACCACTTAATTTCGCAGATATGTCTACCGAACATGACGGAGGCTAGTTTTATGTTTCTAAACAATCATTCAATCCCGTAAAAACATCTGCGCAGACCCTAATTTTATTATTTTTCTTTTTCACGTACCGGAAGGATTTGCACACTCACTATAGTTCATTTTGGTCAAAACGTCTACGTGTCCTCAACCGCCGAATTCTTTGCTAATAGAGGCCTCGGCTGCAAAAGGTGATTATCTTTTCGGTCTAAAAAATGACGTCACATTATCTTTAATTTCGAATGTCGCTTTAGCTTTTATGCAGTTCCCAAGATCCTCAGAGAAAAAGTCAGCAAATTGTATCATTAATTATTTTATAAAATATTTCCAGTGCTTGAATTAACGATGGTACAGCAGCAAAATGAATTAATTGGTTGGTTTAAAAAGTTGAATGAATCAAACCATACCGAACAGGTTCTGGGTTCGATTCATAATGAATCTTTTTATTTTTTACCCCATGAATATTACAATTATCTCAAGTCACTAACAGACTTAAGTTCATTACTTGCTATGTCATAAGCATTTTTTCGTCTTTAATAGAGTTGATCTACCATTTTTCTTCCAAGTTTATTCATTTATCAATGTCACATCTGAACCGGTATCCAATAGGGACATAACCTCTTTTAGGTTCATCTGTACTTTCTAAAACTGTTTTTATTTGTATTTCTGTTTTTTTCTGTTTCAGTTGAGTTAACTGTATTTTTCATTTTTGATCCCGCCTTTTTTTTTTTTTTTTTTTTTTTTTTTCTGGAGACGGCAATGATTATGCTTGTAGTCTTTTTGGTCACAGAATAATTTCCATTCTAAATCGACGTTTCTTTTAATAATGAATCTGTCCATCGCAATAAGTAGGATTAAGTGTAGGATCACATTTTTCTCTATGTTCTTTTTTTAACAGCATTTACTTTTGACATATTACGTTTTTCAATACGCGCTGTGACATGTCGAAGATTTACAATTCGTTTGAATTCTTCTGCGACCATTTGCCTATTGATATTAAGATTTTCTTTTTTTATTTAGACAAAATTCTATTTCTAATTTCGCAATTTTCCAGTTTCGTCTGTCCTTGTACAAAAGTCAAGCATTTAAACATATCGGGGATACATAGCAGATTTGCTATGATCGATAACCTCTTAATGGTGATCCACACTCTTAGTAGGTCATATGCAAATAAGGTATTGTTGCAGATTTATGTGAGTTGTTCTCCTAATTTAAGAAGCTTCCATCAGTGGAGATGGCCTCTTCTTGTTTAAAATACATAAATCACCTGCGTCGTCTGTATCTGGCATAGTTCCTTTAAACTATCTTCTGTTTGTTATGTTTTTTAGTGAGAATACTCTACTTTTATTAGTTCCTTTGAGGTTAGAAGAGCGTTTTCAGGGCATATCATACATATATGAGACGCTTTTCTATCTTTTTGTAAGATTCTAACGGCAATATCGCAGAAATCGATGTTGCCAACGGATAAGTGAACTATTGCTTGGGATTTTATTTCTTTTGTTTTGTAAAGAGCCATTATAGTGGTAGCAGTTTTTGGGAGGGAAACCATATGCTTGTAGTATTTGCTATATCTTTTCTCTGTCTATGGAACAGAATGGCTTCAAAAAATCATCGAGCACTTCTATTGCGTTGATATTTTTGGCATTTACTCCTTTCATGATATGGTAGATAGTCCGAATCTGTAATGTTATGAAATTATTTCTGGAAAAACATTCTGATTTTTTCAAAGAAGTTTTTCGACTTCAGGTCGGTTGAGTTTCAGAAGGAGGATATTATAAACATTTGCAGCGGTAGCTGTGACAATGGAGCGTTTGTAGTTCTCTAATTCCGAGGTCACCATTCTCGGGGAAAAGGTGTTTTCTGCTTTTTATCCATTTGTCTTTGACATTCTTTTTAGACACAGCGTTGTATAATCAACGTTTCTCGTCAAATTTTGATGTATGTCATACTTAAGGTGGTATTTCATCGAGGCATGCAGCTTTCGGGCTTTTTTTCTGTACTATGTCAAGTTCTTCCTCCGTAAATTGTTCTAGTGTTGTGCATTGTTTGCTAAAAATAATTTTCTAATTAGGTTATCCGTGATTTCAACAGGATTTCAGAGGAAATTCTTGAAATGTTCTTTTCACTTCTGATGTCTTTCAGCTAAGCACGTAGATTTTAACTTAGTTCCGTGGTGCTTTTCCATCAACTCATTTGATTCAGTTCTAATTTTAGTGATTTGGCCTTGAATGTATTCTATTTTGTTGGCTTGGGATAGTTCTTTCATGAGATTTTCAACTCTTTGCTCATTCACAAATATCTATTCTTTATGTAGGAGACCTAAAATTTGGCTCTTGGTTTAGTCGATATGCAATCTGCAGTTACTTCTCTATGGGCGGTTACAATAAATTCATATTTATCATTATGCGTATATCTTTTAAATGTCTTCTAAGAGGACAGCTTCCAAAACAGATTATTTATATCACTATTGACAAGAGAAGACCAGTCACATCGTCAAGTTTTAATTGTTTGTTTCTTATTTCAGCTTTGACTCAAGGCAAACTTTAAGAGGATTTTGCAATCGAAAGATACACGTTCAAAAGTAGAGAATTCCTAACAGCTGAAAACGGTGTTTATCCAATCCTTATTTACAAATATACATCAAGATGTGTTGTAGAGTTATTTAGGTTGGTGCAATTTCATAGTTTTCCTCGCGTTTTTTAAACTGAGCGTTTGGCATGCAAGCCTATTCTTAAGTGAAACATCTGCAAGATATTCTCTATTTCAGTTTAAAAAAAAGTGTAAACAGAATTTATATAATTTCTGTCTTTGCCTACCATAGCATTCATATCTCCACCAATGGTTTGCATATACCTATTGAAAATGAGTCAGTCAAAGAAAGGAAGCTCGGTGTTTAATTAATGACATTGGCTGAACTCAAGCGAGAGACCGTTGATGTGTAGAGATTGTCATTAAATGTTGCACGTGTGGATTTTCTCTATGCTATTTAGTCATGGTAAGTAACGAAGACTAGAGAAGTAATACTCAACCTCCTATAGTAGCATTAATGGACTTTTCCATCAGATAACGTGATACGCGCACACACACACACACACACACACACATATATATATATATATCATCGAGGTGAATGATACACAGAAGAATGAGTACTTCCTATATATATATATATATATATATTCAGCACCAATATATGGTGCTAACGGATACCTAAAGAGCAAACAAAAAACCCAAATAATATTCATAAAATTAACAAGACACCTGGCCAAGGAATTGAGGAATGTCAAATTCTGTGGAGCCAAACGAAGTAAGATAAATTCGAATATTTATCAGCTTATTATCAACTTATTAATCAACCGTTGGGGTACATAAAAATTAGCCTATATAAGGCTATGAGCCAGGTTATCTATTAGGGTGTTGAAGGGGTACTAGCTACTCTACAACATATATAATGTTTTGTAGTGTAATTGTCATCGTTGTAGGAAATGGGAATGGCAACCCAAGATCAAATCTAGAACAAGGCAGTTGGTATTTTACTTAGTATCATAGGTTGGGCAATTGGTTTAAAAAAAAACCTGGATTAAACCGTGCAAAAACCCCGTTTATAAAGATCTTGAGTTACATTCTGCTCATGCAAAAAGAGCTAGGTAAATTCTAGGTTATTCTATTCTTGATGGTTCCAAAAAATCTTCTGCAGCAATTCGTAATGCAATTCATTAGTAATTAGATTAACTTTTTTTTTATCGATAAGTTCATACATAGGAATTATTCACTGCAATCAATTTTTTTAAAATAAAATCGTTTGGAAATGGAATATGAAATATTTACTTAAGGGAAATATTGCGACAAAATGCTAATGACTTACTGAGATCCAAATTGTTAAATTGAGATAATCACTATCAAGTCACAGAGTATTCTCTGTCTGTCTGTCTGTCTGTCTGTCTGTCTCTCTCTTATCCATCACTCCGGGCAGGTCTTTTAGTTTGCATCCTGTGTCCGTATAGAGCTAATGCGAATAAGTCTTTGGTCATTGGCCATCACAGGGAAGTTTATATGTTGGAGTCCATTAGAGAACGTTGCTTGTGAGTTCGACCAAGACAATGATTGATGGATACCTCAATGGCTACAAGTTTTAAGAGATAGACAGTGTAAATATCCCTGGGATTATCAACTCAGTCATGACATCTACAGTGAAATCAATATTTTCCGTGTTCCATAATTGTAACGTCACAAATTAAACTTAAAAAGAACACTCTCAGCACATGCACAAACATATATTTGTCCGCTCTAGAATGAGCGCACAACTTTGGAGTGAAATATACAAATGTATGATTAATCCATTTCATAAAAATATATATATATATATATATATATATATATATATATATATATATATAGAGAGAGAGAGAGAGAGAGAGAGAGAGAGAAATCGCATGTATGCTTAAGTCTCTGTACATATTTATACGAAGAATTTTTAAAATATTCTTAAACAATTCTTTTCAGAATTGTTGAGTATAAATATAACCTCAGCATTGTTCGGAATTGTTTTATAGCAAAACATTATGTTAATATCGTAATAAAATGTTTTGTGGCTATTCAAAATGTCGGCAAATAAAAGTGCTTCAGGTTTGAATAGAGGACTGTTATTAAGTTCATATTGGCTGAGAAGTGTAAATTATGAGAAACTGACAGAAGAATCTGTTATGTGTACTAAGAAACATGTTTTCGTCAAAAATCTTTAGAAATAGGCTGAATATGGGATTGATGTACCCAGCTGCTGTTAAAAAAAAGATAAATTGTGTGTACATATTCTAATTGTCTGGTAAAGAAATAAATCTAGGAGCAGAGATTAGTAAAAAAAAATTTATGGTGGCAGTCTCCTGGGACATAAAAACGACATCACGATGATTTCATTAAATAAGGTACAATTGTAAATAGTGTATATATATATATATATATATATATATATATATATATATATATATATATATGGGGGGTGTTCTTTGTATATTTTACTGACGGATATATTTGAGTATATATGTGTGTGTCTTTATAAATACGTAAATCTATTGTATGTGTGTTGTGTTGATTTGGGTATGTGGAGATCAAGAGATGTACGCTCCGAATATTTGGGCCAAAAGATTGAATTTGATGAGAACTAATTCATATATTATCATAAATAGATTTTGCAACTCGCTATGACCGACCAAAATAGAAATATTTTCGAAATTTATGATTAAATATACTCATGCTATATTTAATGAATTTATTCCGTTTCAACTTTCAACTGCTTTATAAAATGCTTTGCTTGTAGTAATATCGACAGAATTTCATCAACTTCACTGTAAGAAATAAATTTACCTTCAGGTGAGATCATAGTGCTAATCTTCCAGAAGGTACTTTGAATACAGCCATTTTGATTGGATGGTTTCTTAATTTCTTTTTTTAGAAAGGAAAACGAAGCAAAAATGTGCAGACAGCAGAATCGTTTTGTTGCTAAAAAGAAATTCTAACGTTTATTAATGTAAATTCTGTTGTCCATAGTTTAGGTTAGTAATGAACGCCAACACTCACACATCCATTTACCGTACATATTTGTCTTGTTTTTTTTTTTAAGAAAATGAATGTGGAACTGTGTTTCTTTTTTAAACTTAAGAAAACTATAGAGATAATCATTTATATAAATTTATACATACTACAACAATGTGTCTGCATTTACTCTGTGCCTTTAATAGACTGACACTTTCTGATATTAGTTAAACTGACTGAACTCTAACACAAATGAACTTTATTATGTTCTTGATGATGAATCACAAGCCGAAGTCTATCGAATATATAATTGGAAAACGTTTATTTAATAGAAGACATTATTGATAGTATTGGTTAATTTGACCTTCTGGGACCCTTCCTCTTTTTACAATCTTCTTACATCAAACTTTGAAAAATAATAATTGAATAATTGGTATTCATTAAATATTTCCTTGTTCTATGAAAAATCATATAATATTTACTTTTTTTTTTTTAATATTTGAGTTTTTAATTTTCACAAATAAAGGACAATGGGATACCCTAATAAATGTGTTCCTAAAATCCCAATGTATAAAATCCGCATTCCCGTTCTATGAAATATCAAATTATTATATCAAAACTTTCTAAAATATTTGATTATGTGGATTTATCATCGACGAAATCATGTTGATCACAATTAATATATTCCTTTATGACAAATCCTACTAGCGTACAGCATACCTAAAGAAAACGTAGCGGCAATAACGATACTCTATAGAAACACTAAAGTAAAAGTACGATCACCCGATGGAGACACAGAATACTTTGACATTGTAGCAAGAGTACTACAAGGGGACAAGCTGGCTCCGTACCTCTTTATCGTTTGTCTAGACTACGTACTTAGAACATCGATTGAAAAATCAGAGAGAATGGCTTCGAACTGACGAAAAAAGAAGCAGAAGGTACCCCGCAACAACAATTACCGAGGCCGACTACGCTGATGACATAGCGATACTGGCAAATATGTGCAGTCCGGAAGAAATAATGTTCGCGCCGTATTTTCGTAGTTATGAAGAGATTTTTCAAAAATATTGCGTTATATGGTTGGATGAAAAGAAAATACATTTATGGCTCAGGAAATTCGGTCAAAGTTAACACGAAAAATATGCTTACTACATATTTCCAAGAAATTCTGAAGAGGTACCATTTGAGGAGACTAAATTCTGTAAAAAATATTTGGGGCAGAAAATTTCTCTACTTAACAAAAGATGAAAGTGTTTATACCTGAAAAAAAGTGGGGAGTATAACTCTACTTTGTTGGGATTGTCAGAAGAGTGCGTGACATAATTAAGATAAAAGAACTAATGCCTAGTATGTTTAAACGCTTCCTTTTGTACAAAGAATGACGGTGCTGGAAGATGGCGAAATTAGAAACAGAATTTTGTCTAAATTAGAACAAAATCCTAAAATCATGCTGCAAATGATCGCAGAAAAATGCGAATGATTAGAAAATTTTCCATGCCACACTGCAAGGATTGAAGAACATCATATGTAAAAAATAAATACAGTTGTACTGGAAGATGGAAAAATTATTTCATTGAGGCCAAAAAGGTGACACACATGCGCATTACAGAAAAGCAAAAAATAAAAAGTGAGCAAAAATTAAAATCACAGGAGACTCAACTAAAATAGAAAAAGCAGAAATAAAAATTAAAAGAAATCTATAACGTACAGGTGGACAATTCAGAGTTTCAGTTGAATACCTGTTCAGATGTGACTTTGATTAATAAATAAAAATTTCTTTTATATTTATAATAAAAAATTTCTGAAATGCTTTATTTTTTGTTTTGGGAGGTGCACAAACGCTAAAGCGTCATTCAAAGTTAAAGAGAATATGGCGTCTATTTTTAGTCCAAAAAATACCTTTTGCTACCAAAGCCTCCATTAAAGAAAAAAATAAGACCACTTAGAAGAAATAGGCCTGCTGACCAAAAGGGACGATAAAGAATAGATTATTTATACGGTTTATATGAAAGAAAAAGAAAATTTATAAAATTAGAGCCTGTGCAGATTTTCCTACGGGATTGATTGTTTAGAAAAATTCAATTATTCCTGCAAAGTGCGTATAATATATCTGCAAAATTAAGTGGAGGCAAATTTCTCCCAGAACTGAACTTGTCTGAATCATAATTCCGGATTCCTATCGACGAAGAATGTGCGAAGTATTTAACTATAAATATGCTTAAGGTCTGTTTAGATTGAACAGATTGTTATTTAGTATAAAAGTCGAACCAGGCATTTTTCAGTAAATCATAGCTACGCTCTTGAATAATGTTAACTTAACTCTATCCTACTTGGACGCTATTTTTATTAGGAGTGAAAACCAATATAAATACCTCAACAAAGTCTTTGAAAAATGAAGCAATATGACTTGAAACCCAATTTCGATAAATGCGACTTTTTTTTAAATTTAAAATTAAGTCTTTGGGAAAGATGTTAGATGCAAAAACAGGAACCAGACCGATCGAGGTCAAGTACTAAAATGAACATGCCTATTTCCCAAAATAGGTAAGCTCTGCAAGCATTCCTGTGATTAGCAAATTACTACGGGATTTTTCTCCCAAATATGCACATTTTAAACGCTCCTCCTTATAAATTTTTGAAAAAAGATTCAAGATGGAACTGGCGTACCGAATTCCAGAGTGCTTTCGAGGAAATTAAAAAATATTAACGTCAACGATAAGTCTTTTGCATTACGATCCCAAGAAGGATATTATTGTTGCAAGTGACGTTCACAATATGAGCTTAGGAGTCATAAGTAAGTAAATTTGGGGACCATAGTCGAGGGGGACCTGAAAACTCCCTTTTCGATAGCTACTACACCAAAGTGTAGGAGAGGGCGCTAATCCTTTTCCTGGATTGCCCTACTTTACCCTTGATCCTTACCTAATAATGCTAAGTGTTAGGTAAGGTAGCATTAAGTACCATTTTTTGATTCTTTGGTATGACTCAACCTGGAATTGAACCCAGGTCTCTCGGGCCATTGGCGAACTCTCTGACCATTATGCCAATGTCCGGTTTGCACAAAGAAAGTAAAAGCGATTGCATACGCCTCCAGAAACTTATTACCAGGTTAAAAAGGGTATAACGTAATCGAAAAAGGCGCTTTAGGGTTTGTATTTACAGTTAAAAATTCCATATATCCATTCTTGGATGAATCTTTACGATCCAAACGGACCCCTGAACGTTACAGTCTATTTTCGGATCGAAAAAAAAGTCTTAAACAAAATGCAAATCGACATCCGAGATGGGGATCTATACTGATAAATTATAATATTAAGATGAAGTTCCTCGGCTTGCGGATGGGTTATCCAAATTATTTCTCAAACCATATGAACCATTAAAGAATAGCAACCCTAAGATTAGAACTAGAAATAAAATGTGTCTTTTGTAGCACCATACCACAGTTACCGGTAACAATCGAGATTAGAGACAAAACAAAAATAGAAAAATATATCAAACAGAAAAAGAGACAGATTAATGACCAATTCTACAAAAAGATTGATGGTAATTTTTTTTTCATCAGTGATGGTATTTTAATTTACGACTGTCATACAATAAGCATTGAAAAGCAGGGTATTAAAAGACTTTCATACTAGTAATCTCGGTATAGTAAGGGTAAAACATTTAATGAGAAGCTATGTCTTTTGACCAAATATAAACCAAAAAATAGAAGAAAATGTAAAAACCTACTGAGGTTGTGCGATAGCAGCGAAAGCACCACCAGTGAAATTTACCCCTTGGCCAAAGATGGACAGACCTTGTTCAACTTTGCATATAGATTTTGCTGGTCCAATGAAGGAGCAATTTTATTTACTAGTGCTTGACATTTTTTTCGAAATTGCCAGAGGTGGTGAAATATAAAAACCCTACGTGCAGTGGTAGAATTAGATTGTTACATAAACAATTTGTTAGATTTGGTATTCATGATGCAATTATGTCGGATGATTGGACATAACTCATGGCGAAAGAGTTAAAATATTGTATTAAGCCTTTTAAATTGTACATAGAACGACCACACCATATCAACCGCGACGTAATGGAGCAGAAGAAAGATTTGTTGGCAATATCAAGAAATCATTTTCAAAGTTGTACGGAAACGAATGTTGACTATATATAAACATTTTTAAAGTTACAAAAAAACAAAATACTAGTTAAGGATTATTACGAGCGGAGTTTGTGAGAAAAATAAAAAAGAAAGAAAAAACAGATACTAAATAATATGTACCAAGAAGAAATATTTTCGAGTACAGAAAAAGGAAATCTGGAAGGCTAGTGTCATTGATAAACATATCGGGAAAATAATTAACGTATAATCAAAGACTAGAAAAAAACACTATCACAGCCAGATCAGGAAAGGAAACTCGGAGGATATTAGTAATCACAATGAAGAGCCAATGAAAGTTATTTATGACTTATTCGATATACCGATGCCGTTAGTAACACCCGATGAGTAACGTTCAAGTAAACGGAAAAAGGACATTTGAAGAGACAATGGAGATAAACCCGAAAAGGAAAAAGTGCAACATCCTGAGGAAGTAATTAATTAAAAAACTGGTGATGTTGTAAAGAGACTGGACTCTCCCACTGAATGGACTGGTCTGAAAATAACATTAGATCGGTGCGTGTTATAACTGTATGTTTAGTCTCTTAAAACTCGCGACACAACGCACACACACACACACACACACACACACACACACACGTATGTGAGTGTGCATGTGTGTGTGTGTGTGTGTGTGTGTGTGTGTGCATGTGTATGTCAGTGTCTGTGTGAGTGTGTTTGTGTGTGAATGTCTGTGTGTGATTGAGTGCGTGTGTCTTTGTGTGTGAGTGTGTGCGTGTTTTTTGCGTATGTTTTGTGATTGTTGACGTGTTCGTTTGTGTATGCTTGTGTGTAAATATGCGAGTGTTTGCGACAACTTGATTGATATATTCACGACAAAAATCATAGGCATTTATAATTAATATCTATTAACTCTTCATGGCTATGGTCAGCAAAATATTTCATAATATCTTTTCAGAAAAATGATTGTTATTTTACTTTTCAGGAAGAATTTAAAATGCACTATCGCATTGTTAAATTTTGAAAAAAATAATTGGAATCTAAGAAATAGTTCATAAAATGCTATGCGAATAAAACTGATGCAAATCAGTAAATAAAAAGCTATTTTTTTTATCCAAAGAGAAATGTTCTTATAAAAATCTGAACTTTAAAAACTGATTAACAACGTTCTTTTTTTTTTTTTTTTTTTTTTTTTGTAGCAGAAGCAACACGTGAACTGGCCAGAAAAGTGAAGGTTGCTTTGCATGATACATTATTTCGTAAGTGCAGAAACCTCCAGACGTAGTAAAATGCGTTTTAGATAAATATATTGAACAAGCATTGTAGTGCATGCCATATAGAGAAAGAGACACTTTGGTCGAGATTATCTCTGCCGATGAAAAACGGAGTTATTTTAAGGAATGAAATTGAAGAAAATGGCGGCTAGATTCTGTACAGGCTACATCATCTTGTTCTAAACAGTATGTGTTTGGAAATCCCTAGGTATACTGGAGTGCAGGACTGAATCTCGAATTTATTGTTATCTTGAGCTTTTGACTAGTTTCAATGGTACAATGAATACCTACTTTATTTTCTGTGCAAGAAATCTGACTGGAGATTCAGTTGCATAACACAGTCTGTCATCAATTGGTTCTCTGTAAACGTTACTTCATTATAGTTAAGGCAGAGAAGATAAAAACATTAGATAGTTAAATACAAACGTATGTTTACTGCAGCTTTTTTCTTGTCATTTTCTATGACGAGATAATATAAATATTGCTATAATATTTTCGATTGCACTATTCTTTTGTGACTTCTAGAAAACTATGTTAAAAAAAATAATTTCACACGAATATGTTCATGATTAATGAAATGTTTTCAATTGCTCTGTGTGAGTGTGTGTGTGTCTCTCTCTCTCTCTCTCTCTCTCTCTCTCTCTTTTAACACCTACTGTTTTGACACACTCTGCCCTCGTCTGAGAATTTTACAAAAATTCCTTTTTATTTTATTTTATTTTTTTTATCGTACACATATGTAACTGTAATTCCACATTTGCTGTTCTGCAATTTCATGTATAGCATGTAAAAAGTCGTCTGATGAAACGGAGAGTAAAGTGATATTCTCTCCACCGAAATAATTTTATTATGACAGTTTAACCAGGTCTCAGTTTACATCTAATTACACTATATACGCTCTGAATGCGAATTTTGTTATACGCCTACAAGTGAATAAGTCATATAACAAGAGCTATACATCAAGCTCTCACATAGATCTATACGATATTTCTCATAAATTCTATACAAGAATAATCCATACCCACTGTCTTCGGACGCTGACCGGCTATTAGGAATATATATATATATATATATATATATATATATATATATATATATATATATATATATATATATATATTAAAAAAAAACATCAATTGCCCGGTCGGCATCTCTACATAAGAGGTAAGACCCCAAACAACGAGTGCCCTCGATAAGATACTAAACAATCTAATGGTGAGGTTCAAGTAATGCTGGAACTTTGGGGAATCGCATTTTCGATTTTCAATTTCATTCCATCTTCTTAACTGCCTGACTAATGTTGTAATAAACTTCATGAAAACTTAGGTGGTAGAACAATATTTTCCATGGATTAAATATATATATATATAATATATGTTTATTTATTATCATTATATATATATATACATATATATTCGTTTGATAATTTTTTTCCGTAAAGATGAGTTATACACGCGTATAGTCATAGTAATCAAGCACATAATAAACAACTTGTGTCCTACCCCATATAAAGGTTTTCAAAATATCAGAAATATATTCTTAACATCTAAGAGAATGTTAGACTGCGTGACTGGTTTGAATTCATGTTGACACTGAGAAATTTATGTATGTATATATAAGGACACTACGTCTGTTTTCTTGTCGCTCTATTTGCTAACATCCACTTACTCTTTTATGCTTACACTTTCAGCTGGATAATACTTTGCCACCATTCTTTGCAGAAGTCTTCTTTAAAACTTTTCTTTTAATTTTCAGTGCCCTACCTATTTTATATCTAATTCTCTATATATTGATTAATGATGTATTATTCCTGTACTTACTATTTGAAAAGCTTTCATTATGATTATATAATCCGCTTTGTCAATCTAAATTCTGTCACTGCATTGTAAATTCTTTCATCTTCATTTTAATTCGTTTAATTTGTCCATTATATATTATTTTCTATATTACACTTTCTATCCTAATCGCACCTTTCCCAATCTATACAACTACACCTTCAAGCTCTTATCTTTCTAATTATAATTACTAAAGGCGTCATGAAACAGCAGCTTAATTCTGAATTGTTTTTTTACTCCGTGTTCAATGTTTCAGATTGGAGACATGTTTTTCAATTAGGAAGAAAAAATTCCCTTATATATCGCAATATTTGTTTATACAACTTTTACTGTAGTCATGACGAATTCATAATTTTTTTTGATTCCGCGTGTATTTACTTATGCCGGTTATGTCTTAAGCTATCGGGGTGGCCAGTATCTTTTTTTACATTTATTATGCTCTATCTTGTTAAATCCAGATTCAGTCTGGATACCTTTAGAACACACCTCGAGTATATATATATATATATATATATATATATATATATATATATATATATATATATATATATATATATAACTGATTATATATATATATATATATATATATATATATATATATATATATATATATATTATCAGTTGGGCGTAGTGTAGTGGCTTAACATCTCGACTTTGGCTACTTAAAAACTATGATTCGAACTCCAGTTTCGTTATTACAGTGGTATTCAGACTTATACCCTTGGGGAAGGAATGAACCACACTATGCATTGACCTTACCCCTACTATTCTTCAATAGGGATAAATGTAGCATTAATCAAACCAAAATATTGATATGTCATTAAAACACAGTCCAAACCAAACCAAACCAAACCAAACTTATAGTCTTGAAAATTCTAGCATTGCCGGTGTTTGTGGCTAAACTTTCAACAGGGTGTGTATTTATATGCTCAGTAACTGTTCGTGAATGTAAGGAATTTGTATTATTTACTCATATGGGTTAACTATCTCTAACATGAATATATTCAATCTTCGAATTTAATTTTTTTTTTATTTGCTGAAGCCTCTTAATTTAGGACATTTTTTTGGGTAAATTTTACTTTCCTTCTAATAAGATCATTTTGCTTGTTATAAATGAGGGAGAGAATGGTCCACGTGGAGTAGAAGCTACTGACCCGGATGATGACACAACAGTAAGCGAGTTCGAATTCTCATCCCGCTATCACGTTCACTTAGGGACTCATACCCGACGGAATGTTATTAATCCTTTGTATTCTGACGGGGGTTAAGTAGTACCACTATTGTTCGACAAGGATGGTTTTGAGCATTGAATAACATAAGAAAAGTGATATGCCATTGAAGAAAGATATTAATTAAAATCAAACCATGACATAAAAATAGTAAAAAAAACAACAACTCCAGAACAAGTGCTAATAAATCTCATAGCAAGCAAATAACCTTTCTACAAGCAAATCATCTTTTTAATCCTTTTGGAATTGGTGAATTTCTCAAATACCTGGTGTATTAAAATTAGTTAATCTATCATAAATATGAAAAAAATAGAACATGGCACTTTGAATTGTAACTGTGTGCCATATTACATTAGTATAAAACAATAAAACTCACTTAAAATCATGAAATTTGTCACATAATAACCTTTACCCAACCGTACACCATAGTAAACATTCCAAGCGTTGTTTCTATTCGTTAACATTGAAATGTTAATGCGTAACCAACAGGAAAATTACATTGGGCTAACGAAAAGAAAAAAAAACGAAAATGTCACTGTGCCAGAAAATGCGTTACCTTGTACAGCAGGGTATATTTGTTTCTACCTCCCATAAGACTGAACTTGACACAAGGTCAGTGACCCGAAGGTCGATTATTGAGGGGATTTAGGGAAGGGCACGAGCCGAGGCTTGAGCCCTGGCTGACTATGCTGGTCATCGACCCACTAAGTCCAATGTGAGCCTATGTGGACATGGATCAAAATCTGGAGACAGACACAGATACCTGATTATAGCTTAAACTGGACAGCAAGGTCCAGTGTTATACGAGGGTGATAAAAGTGTCAATGTTGCAGCTCGCCCACCCGAAGGTGACCCAAGTCTGCCTTTGCAGGACAGTGCCCGCAAGCGTCAAAGCCAACAGCAAATTAATGCCGTCGGTGTCGTCGCCGTAACAACTTGTAAGGCAGGGATCTACGACATACCCACCTAAATTATATCAGTGTAACTTTGCGAACCTTAAAAAAATGAACACTGAAACATCGTATAGACCTGAAAATAAACAACACGCTTACTGTGAGGCACATCACATAGAACGAACTTAGCATAACTCTCATGTGGGAAAGGCTTTTCTGATGATATAAATGAAAATAATCATGACGATGTCAAAAAAGCAACCTTCAGCAGGAAGCTAGATTTTTTATAACATACTAAATAATCCTTAGCAAACTGACAGTCAAAAAATGTGAAAGATTAAAAGCTATTAGCAAGGAAAAATGAAGAAAAAAAGGATTAAAATTGACTGATTGAATTTTGACAAAAATACACTTTTCTCCTTTCACAGCAAGAATAAGATTTGAATAAAATATTAATCTTTTTGATGGTCACCCATTAGGAAAACATGTCAGTATGATTTTCTAACACACACACACACACACACACACACACATACACACACACACACACACACAACCTTTGTACGTTATTTAATGCCAAAGCTATTCTCATAGAAGAACAGTAGTGGTACTATTTAACCCATAGCGGGGATGATAAGGGGTTCATACCTTTCCCAAGGGTATTTGCCCGAAAGTGAACTGATTGCGAGACTGGATTACGCACTCGCTTACCACGATTTCGCAGTCCATTGTTTTAACCATTACACCACGAGGACACCCCGCTTCAGGAACTCGGGGTTCAAACCGAAGTTGAGTCATACCAAAGACTTAACAATGGTACTCGATGACGTCTTGCTTAACACTCAAAATTATAAGGTAAGGATCAAGAGTAAAGTGGAACAATTCAGGGATCCCCATCGGTGTAGTAGCTATTGAAAAAGGAGCCTTCAGATCACCCTCGTCTAAGGCTGCCAACTTAATTTTAGTTATTAATGATATATGCTAAGACCAGAATCTTCTTTAAAGAATGAGAAGCATGAAATTCTCTGGGATTTTGAAATAAAAAAAGATCACCTAATCTCGTGTAGAACATCTAATTTAGCTGATATTTATCAGAAAGAAGAATATGTCATGTGGTGAAATTTGCCGTTACAGTGAACCACAGAATGATAATAAAAGAAAGAAAAAAAATGACAAATATCTTAACCTTAGGAGATAATTAAAACACCTTTTTAATTAGTGGTCAACTGTGATACGAGATGTAGTTGGTGCTGTTGTTTGTGTCTACAAGGGCTTTGAATAATACTGTAGGAACAAGAAGAAAACATGGCGTCTGGGGGAATTTTGCCTTTCCAGGTGTCCATAGCATAAAAATAGTGAAAGCGAAAATATTAAGAAATATTTGGTTTCCAGAGAACTAAATAGAGTCGTAGAACATAAGAGTAATGGCAATACCAATTGTAGTTTTTCGCTGGGAACGATCCCTAAAGACTTAAAAAAATATAATTCAGGAATGGATCAGAGGAATAATCGAGACCATCCAGACCACAGCATTGTTAAGATCGGCTCGCATAATGAGAATAGTCTTTGAAACCCGACGAGACTTACTGACAAGCAGAATTCCTAAGTGACCACCTGTTAGAACTAGCGTTAAAGGCTTGCAAGTATAGGACCAAGTCACAAAGTTTATCGAGAATACCAGTGAAAACTGATGACTGGAACAGACAGGAGGAAGAAAAATCTTAACTGCAGGGAAAATCTAGAGAGCAATCTTCCAGGAAGATTCACCATTGCTTTTTTAATATGAAAGCGCAATATTACCACTGATACATATACTTAGGAAATTCACAGGCGGGCACAAACTTCATAAACTGCGAGAAAAAAAAAAAACAACTACATAATGGACGACATGAAACTACTTGGGAAAATAAAAGAAAAAGTGGAAACACTAATATAAGCCATAGGGATACAGAGTAACACAATTGGGATGGATTTTGTCGTAAAAATGTGCCGTGATAATTAGGAAAAGAGGAAAACCAGAAATGACGGAAAAATTGAACTACCAAATGAAGGAAAAAATCAGATCACTCGGGGGAAAGAAACTTATAAATACTAGGGAATATTGGAATCGGACACCATCAAACAAGGAGATATGAAAGAAAAATGATAAAAGAATGCCTCACGAGAACGAGATAACTACTCGAAACCAAATTATATAGCAAAAATATCTTGAAAGGGATAAATATCTGGGCTGTCCATCTCGTAAACAACTTAAGACCATTAATGAAATGGAGGAGAGAAGTACTTCAGCGCATGGACCAGAGAACAAGAAACCTCATGATGACGCATAGGTCCTTACATCCCAGAGATGACGTAAGAGACTGTGTGTGTAAAGTAAATAAGGAGGGAAAGGACTTTCAAGCATATAAAGTTCGCATCGGTGCATCAATAAAAAGACTAGAAGACTACGTAAAAAAGAGCTGAGGAAGACTGAAGCAATAAAGATAACACAAGCATCAACCGAACAAACATAAGCGAAAAACGAAAATAGGAAGAAAAATAACTGTATGGACATTTCAAGTAACAAACAAGCGAAAGGTTCCTTGAGAAAACTTGGACATGGCCAAGAAAGGGAAACCTTAAGAGGGAAAATAAATTTCTTCTGATAGCAGCACAAAACAATGCCATGAAGACTATCTTTGTCGAAGCAACACTAGACAAATCTCACGAAACTAATACACTTATTTAGTTATGTATATGTATAGTTCGCCCATGTAAATTTATCAAGATAGTCTATCATAGGTTTACTATAAGGAAGTGAATTAGAACTTTATCAGCTGCCCAACAACTGACTCCTGTACTTACCTAAGGGAGGTAAGTCCAGCAACTATCAAATAGCAGATGTCGATTCTGTGCTGATAGTGATGAACTAATCAATCATAAAATAAGCGAATGCTCTAAATTAGAACAAAAACAGTATAAGACTAGATATCGCTGGGTGCACAAGGTGATCCATTGGAAGTTGTGCAAGAAGTTATAGTTTGACCATACGAACAAGTGATATAAGCTCAACACAGAATCCGTTTAAGAAAAAGAAACGTACAAAAGTCTATGGGATTTTGAGATACAAACAGATTATCTAATCCCGGCGAAACGATCAGACCTAGTGATAGTCAATAAAAAAAGAGAACCAGACGAATACTTTACTTTGCCACTCCGGCAGACCACAGAGTAAACGCAATTGAAAGCAAAAAAAAACATATAGGTACCAAGACCTTACCAGAAAACTGAAAAAAATATGTCATATAAAGGTAACGGTTATACCAATTGCAATCGGTGCACTCAGTACAGTCACAAAAGGATTATTAAAGAGACTAGAGGACTTGAAAACCAGAGGAAGTTTAAACACCATCCAAGCTACAACATTACTGAGATCGGACAGAAAACTAAGAAGAATCCTGGAGACTTGAGGAGACTTGCTGCCTCTCAAATTTCATCGAGAAACCATCAAAAGAGTAAAATAATAACCAGCATCTTTCTCGATATTATCGCAGACCTTAACATTGTGGTGTTAGCAATTTTAACACTTCTTTGTAATTCTAATTCCATGGATGTTATTTTTATCTTTCCAACACGATTCCACTTTTGAAAACTTTCTAATATTCAGGTTCCACTGATTCTGTTGCTCCTCGGCTAGGACTCGGTCTCTTCTTAAATTATTAAAATTAATTTTTAGTTGTTATCCGTTCTATCATTATATAGATGAAATATTGTTATTTACAGATCAAACAGATGCACACGTCAGGCTTCGTACAAAAATATATTAATAATGAAAAAAACTAACACTTGAAAACTCTCTTAGGTTAAAACATATGACGTAGATTTTATGTAAATCCTTTACGTTATGTAGTTAAACTGCTCGTTTGTCTGTCTACCACAAAATAATTCGATCGAAATTTACAGTTCAAAAAATGCCTACTGAGTAATTATTATATACAAAGCCTTGTTTAAAAAAACTTAGGGCTCCAATTGTGAGGATATAAATAAAATTAAACAGGTACTAAAACCAATTAATTGAGTGGGTGGGTGAGTAACAAAGATGTAACTCAACATTCCAACTGATCGAGAACTGGATCATCAACTCTGGACGCAGTTTATTGTCATACCCAAGATCACTTTCTCTTGTTTGGCGGGGCGAATGTTATTCAGAAGAGATACAACCAGTATGTGTGTGTGTGAATATCCATGTATATGAATACTTGATTTCGTTCGATTGTTGATGTACTTACCTCCCTTTAGGAAAGTACAGGTGTCAGTTGTTGGGCAACTGATAAAGTTCGAACTCACTTCTTTATAGTAAATCTATGATCAACTATCTTGATAAATTTACATCGGCGAACTACATATATACATAACTAAATAAGTGTATTAGTCTCTGTGCGTATTTAATACCCAAGCCTGTACATTTATTTTAACTGCTGTAGATATTAACTGAAAATTAATCAAACACTTTAATAATACAAAAGCACATGTTCCGATAAAAAAAAGAAAGGTTTTGCAAATGTGTGAAAGTTAACTGCGACAAAAGAAAAAATTGATTATAATCTCTTATAGTGTGTTACGTGAAAATTTTGTAGCGTGCTTTTTTTTCAATAAAGTTAACAATTTAAAAGGACATATCTTGGTTTTCATTCGTAATATATTACTTACAATCTCTTTTCTCTACCTCTCTCTCTATTCTTCTCTCTATCTCTCTTTCTCTCTCACACTTTCCCTCTCTCTGTCTCTGTCTCTGTCTCTCTCTCTCAATCTCTCTTACACACACACACAGAAACAAACACAGGCATAAATATACACAGAATTAAAGTGAGAGAGAGAGAAAAACGAAGAAGACGAAACGCATAAGTTGATGCTTATATAGACCGACATAGAATATACTAAAGAACGATAGATAGATAGATAGATAGATGGATTGAATCACATAATATTGACATTGCATCCGAGTCCCTGATCTTTAGGAACAATGTGATCTAAACTGAAAACTAAAGATATTTATTTTAGGATGTATATCTTTTAAGAAAAAAGAACATGTTCGAAAAGTTATGAATCTTCAATATCAAGTCCTAGAAATATTTAGTTCAAGTAATTACAACAAACAGGCATAATTGTGTTGAAAAACATTGTGAAATCAGTATAGCGTTGCTCTTTCAACAACGTGACTGTTGACGCTATCATTTCAGTAAAATAATCTCTATTCAAAGAACCTCTTCCCTACTCTCAGGGAATGGCTAAAACTTCCACGAAAGAAATTACTGAACACACACACACACACACAGACACACACACACAGACACACACACACACACACACACACACACACACACACACACACATATTATAAAACGTGCAACTCTTATCAGATCAGATCTATTTTGAATTTGAAATCGCTTTATCTACGGTATCATACATCATTAGTGTAATGTAGTGTAATGTAAGACTTATTTTGATCAAACGTTAAGAAAGCTAGATATTGATTTAGTGTCAGTAAACTAAAACGGACATCGTGCATTGAGAATATTTTCCCATTTTTTTTTTTCAGGATTAGTTTAGAATTAATCAGGAGAAATAAAGTTTTCCTAAAAGATTAGATACTATCAAGCTGATGCAGAATAAACTACTGAGGTATTTATATCTTAATTTTACAATCAAGATATGGCAAGATATATTGTGTTTTTTTAGACATTTTGTTGTATGTTTAATTATATCCCATATTGATTATCCAGGGAGGAAAACGTCTTCCGAGCAAATTAAGTAGTATCCGTCTATCTATGGTAGGGAATGGAATCGGGACCCAAGTTCAAACCAAGGACGATACTGCTTTCACTTCACCTTAAATCTCTTGGTAATGGAATCAATACATATGTTTTTCCACAAAGCTATGAGTAGATAAGAGGGCAGACTGGGTTCTTTAACCTTGTTTTGGTAAACAGTTTAGAAGAAGGAAACACTTTTAATTCAAACCAACTTTACTCTGCTAAAAAATAATTGGTATTGTGTTAAATCCTACGAATGGCAGAGAGCTGAGTAAATATACACATTGGCTTATATAGAAGATAACTCCCTTAGTTTTTCGTTATTTAATGGTATATCGCGTTATTTATTACCCAAAACATCCTTGTAGAAGACCATCAGTGATACTTTTTAACCAACAGCTAGGAGGATTATAGGATTTATACTTTTCACAAGGATATTCGTTATATTGTCATCTACAGCATCATAACGACAAAATAATTAAACAGACTAGGGAAGACTTCTTTATCAAAATATATATACCTCTCACTTTATTGTAAGGGTTCGAAAAGGTTATTCAAGGTTTGCGTGTGAGAGGGAGTTGGAGACCGAACATAACTGCAATATTTTGACCCCACTCTTATGGCCGTCAGCGTTGTGTCTTTCTCATCCTCAAGATGCTCAACCGGAGGCCCAGAGGCCCACTCTGCTGGGTGATGGCTTTCTTTACTGCATCTTATCAGCATCTTCTCTGGTTCACAACTGATCAGGGCCCCAAGCCCCTTCGACCTGGTGTGTCTTTCCCTAGCACATCTCGTCCCACTCCCACTCCAACTCTAACTGGAACTCTGTCTTGACTGAGTTATATAATAGTCCAACACCCACTCGATCGCCAACTCGATCTTTTGGAATGGCATGATTGATGGTCATCCAGTGGAAATAACTGTCATGCAGTACACATGTCACTCTCTCCCGGTTCATCAGTCTATGAGTGTATCATGGGCTTTACCTTGTCCCATTTCATCAGCCAAATCCACCCACGCGATCTCTTTCGATTACTGGCCATTGGAATGTGTCATTTCCTCCCGGTGTATCACTTTGTAATGGCATGTTTGCTCGGAGCGAAGGTCAAAATATAATATATTAGTCTGAACGTTAACGCAATAGTGTGAATGCAATTCGAACTTGCTTACTTGGAGGCTGTAGTCCATTACTTTTGCCACTACTCCATATGGACTATCACAAAAAAGTATCTATTTGACTATTCACGTTGTAATTATTTTAAATACTTATAATATTTTAGAATAAAACTTTTCACTCAAATCCTTGCCCAGTCGGCTGGTGCTGTAGAATACACCAACTGCACCTTTGTAGAGGGGTAAGACCCCCCACCAATGAATTCCTTGATATGACATTAAAAAGTCTGATGGTGAGGTTTCAGCGATTCTGGGACTTTGGTGAATACAGAGCCATTGCTCCTTGGTCCACTCTGACCCGGAATGTTAGCACCTCATAGAGCTCTATGTATGGGTTAAATATAATTAGCTACATAATTTTTCTCAACTGAATTATTTGGATTAAAACAGTTTGGTTAAACTGAATATGTTGAAACAGAAATGTTTTTGACAAGTAAATTTTACCAACATTTAAACTGCGTGCTTAAGCTAAACTGAATCGTTTGAAAAGGAACTGTTTTTGACATTAAAACTGTACTTACACTAAACTGTATTGTTTAATATAGAATTGTTATAACATTTAACTGTGTGTAAACAAAATCTGTATTAATACTAAACTTAATTAGCTGGATTAGAAATGTTTGAATGAACTGAATTGTTTGAAATAGAAATGTTTTTTTGACAATTAAACTGTGTACTTATGCTATACTGAATTGTTTGAAATAGAACTGAATATTTGTATAAAAATGGATTTGGCGTTAAATGACCTACAAAGGTTGATATGCCATAAAACCCAACCAACCAACTAACCAACCAACCATCGCTCAAAACCACTTTCCGCAATCATTGAACTCAATGACCAGAAATATTCAGTTTTAGAAAACGTGCATTATTATCATTATCAGCTTCACCTTCAACTTCAACTTGAGTTGATTGAAAAGATTCAGTTGATTCTTTCTCACAATCCGGTCCAATTGGTCATAATTCTTGACTAGTTTTCTAGACGATAACAGGTGTCCGCACATAGCAGATGGATATTAGCTTTTGCTGTTTAACCAACACAAGAACATTGGTAATAAATTCGTCTCAACTTTTTCCCTGTATGTGAATGTTGACATCGTTTTTACTAGATGATATATTGCTAATGAGGTAAGTGAACTGGTGTACTTATCTCAGAGGCTTACCGTTTAATGAAGCGATGACACCATTTTGTTTTAAACAAAAGAACTCTATTTCACGTTGAGGCTAATGTCTCTTACTGCCTGTTCAGCAGGTGTATTTGCAAGATAGATTAGTTCATCTGCGTACTGTGCGACTATAAAAATTTAGAATGTTTTTAAGTCGCCTGTTTTACTATGAAACTATTTTCTTTTATTAAATCTATTGGCGTTCGCAGTACCTAATCTAGGAAGATTAATGATAAAAATTGATCCAATCTAGCATCTTGCTAGAAACTAGCGACAATCTTAAATAAAAGTATTTCACAGTCGGAGTCAATGGACCATTGATTTCGTATGCAGTGGGAAGCATCATTACAGCGTTAGCAGTTTAATAAGGAAGTTCATATGCTTGACGTATTTGCTCCATCTTTTCTCTGTGTATTGAATCACAAGTTTTGTAAAATAGTATTTCTCTTAACGAGTCCATTGGCCAAAAGAGTACAATGCTCACTAATGGTCTAGGCGCCCGAGATTCAATCCCAGGTCAAGTCATATCAAAGACTCAAAAATGGTGCTTGATGCAGCCTAGTTTAGCACTCAGGACTATAAGATAAAGATCAAGGGTATTGTGGAGCAATCAAGGAAATGGAATAGCAATCTCCTGTACTCATCCGTGTAGTAGCTATTGAAAAGGAGCCTTCGGGTCACCCTCGATTTTGATGATTCGACTAATAGTCAGAATCTGAGATCTTGAAGATCGATTTCTCTAAAAATTGATCTTTTTTTTCTGACAAGCTTTCTTAATTTCAGTTCAGATACATTTGAGAAATAAAGCATTATAAACCTTTGTAGCTTTCGCCGAAAGAGTTATACTTCAGTAATTTAGTGATTATAAGGTCAGCTGTCTTTGAAAAGGGTAGATCCTGCTTTTGTCCATTTCTATATTGTTATTATTTTATACTCTGTTTTGCATTATCGAATAAACATGTCGTCTAATGTCCTTTTCTAACATACATTGGAGGGTATTTCATCAAATCTTGCAGCTTTTCTGCTTTGATTGATTTCCGAACTGTACAAAGTTCATCCACGGTAAAATGTCCAAATTTTAGTTCTAGTTAGACATTTGTAATTTCTTTAAAAGTTTTATCTCTGATTTCAGATGGCTTTCGAAGCATCATTGTAAAATCTTCTTTCCATCTTTGACTCCTTGTTTTTTTGTCTTGCAGGTTTTCTTTTCTTCTCATTTTTTTTCCTTCCACTCACAACATTTAATAACAACTATGCATATTGTTTTTTTTTTTGTCTTCTACCAAATTTATGATTTTATTGATTTGGCCTTGAAATTATTCTAGTAGTTCTTTTCGTTATATTCTACTCAGATTATACCGAACATTCTTATATTCCTGCACATTGGAGTTTGTTGGGCTTCTTCTCTATAGTAAATATACTATTTTCATGTTTTCTATTTTTTGTCTTTCTGCTTTTGACTCTCAGAGTATATTTGGCTCTTGGTTTAGCTTTTTCTTGTAAGCTCTAGTAAGTTCGAATAGCATCCAGAATGAAAGCTCTTTGTTATTTGATCTCCAATCCGGTAGATCAGATATTGGATTGGTGTGATGTATAATGGTCAATTCATTTTAACGCAGGTTTTAACGGTAAAACGAAACGATCCCATAACCTAAATTGAGCATGAGGTTACTCACGAAAAGGGAACAAAGAAACAGGAAATAGTCATGTACTTTTTTATTCCCGATTGTTGTCAAGAAGATTCTGGAAAATTCTACGGTCTAGCGATGGACAAAAAAAACTGTTCCCATCTTAAAAGTAGGAGATTGTAGTTATCGGCCAGCAGAGTAGAGAAATTCCAAACCTTAGCGTTTGAATTAAGGATTTTTTTTACTCAATGAATTGGAAGAGAAAATTTTTAGCGAGGAAGAATACTAGATACATGTCAGATCCATGGAACATTTACAACACCAAAATCGTTAGAAGTAACGTCGGGGATCATATTTCCCCAACCCGCCCGCTCGGGCAGGATATGACACAAGGTCAATTTTTAAGCGGAGTTTAACAGGTTTGAATTCAGAGTTTTTCCTTCTCTTAGACTGGTTGCCTCACCAAGGCCGAAGAACCTAGTCTGCCCTACTATTTACCCATAGTTGGAGGGAGAATAATTGGATTCATACCTTTCCCAAGGGTATTAGTGCTATGTGAAATGCAATGAGTCTCGTCCAGGATTTGAACTCGTGTCGCCGTGTCCATTTCCTACGTCGATAACCATTACACCACGGGCACGTCGGGGATGCCCTCTTGGTGTAATGGTTAAAGCGCTGGACTGTGGAATGGTAGTAAGTGAGTTCGAACTCCAGTCGCGCTATTACCTTCCCTTTCAGACAAATACCCTTAGGAAAGGTATGGAGCCACTTATCCTCCGAGTTATGGGTCGAATAACATCACCGCTGTTCTTCTAGAAGGATGGCTTTGGTATTAAATAACCCACAAAGGTCGATATGCCATAAACCCCCAAAAATAAAACAAACCAGTAACGTCACAATACAAGGCTATTCTAGAGGAAAAAATCGGCTATATATACAAGATTTTATTTCGGCGAGTTGTGTAAAGAGAATTTTTAACTGTCCTCTTTGCCTATATGAACATCCATGTGCCCAGTAATGATCAGATCATTGTTTTGGGAAATGCGTCAGACAAGAGAAGATAGTACATTTTAGAAGGTGATGACATCCGCTTAATCATTGACAGTAATTTAAATGCAGCATGAGACGAATCATGCATAAGAATTGCCTTGAAATATAGTGCACATCGGTATCGCCTGGATTTTCACGATGATGTTTTCTGATTTTTGAGCACGAGGAGGACTGTTAATTATACCAATACCCTCAATGGAACAATCAGCAGATGTCTTCCATGCAGATAGCGACACAAACGTTAATCCATAAGTTGATTCCTGTTAGATAGGAAGATGAAAGAAAATACGGTAGGATTAGCGTTTAAAATTGGAATATGCTAGATTATGAACATACATCCAACATTATTATTCATTCGGGTGTCACATTGAGAATTTTTTTATCCACATGGTAATATAGATCCTTACAAACCGCTTTTAATCTAATAAGGTTTATATTTGAGTAAGGCATAGACTGGTAATTAGGAGTGATTAGAAGGTCCATTATTAATCATCACTCTGTTCCATACTGATATATATTGGATGCTCCATTCATATGGCCTTGTACCACATCTAAGTAAAAAGCTTAGTAAATTACTACTGATATGTAATGGCGACCCAAGTTAATAATGATGAGAAATTAAATGAGAATGAAAAACTAGTTTCAATTGATATAACTTTTTGTAATTTTTTTCTAATATAATTAAACTGTAATGATGAATATTAAGAAAATACTTCATAGTAAATGAAGAGTAAGTAATGAACGTCATATCAACCCGTCTTGGGTTAATTCATGCCTGGAGATTTCAGGACTGTATTCCTGCACGTATATATAGTTGATATATATATATATAGTTGATATTGATAAAGAGTATTTGATAAAGGGCATGTCAACCTGTCTAGGGTATTTTATGCCTTGGTTACTGAACAGTGTACATTGAACCTCTACATTTTGCGCGTAATTTTTGCACACTTACACAATCTCATAGAGAGTGTCTAAAATATATTCAGCCCATTAATATGATAATGATTTATTATTGAGACAATCGCATTGACGGTGATTTGGAACGCGTCCTATGAAATGTATACTTTAAACTAGAGACATCAAATCAATGTTTTTATTATTATTATTATTATTATTATTATTATTATTATTATTACATCAGCTTCCAGGACGTGCATCTTCCAGGACTTGGAACATTTTTGAAGGCCTAACCAATATAATATAAACAATACCAAAGTATATAAAAACACATCAATATATGAAAATTACTGAACACTATCAATAACTATTTGAACAGACCAAGACCTTGACACAAACAAATTTTCGTCTAAGTGACTTGATTCGCCTTTAAATGGCCCAAAAAGAGTTGATACATCGTCAAATAAAACAACTAACCAACTAGACATGACATGCAATCTTTTTTTTTCTAATTTCTTGTCTTAGTAATAAATCATTATCGTATTGATGGGTTGCATCTATTTTGAAACGGTTTTAAATGATTTTTATCTCCAAATATATAGTGAGGGAATTAATTATCCTTTCTTGTCCAAGGCATTGTGATAAAGGATTAAAAGTAGTTATAGTATACTATTTTCAAATCTGAATTTAAAAAAGTACACAGCTTTACAATAAGTAGAGTTATTAGTACGCACAATGGCCCCGTATATATTGAGACACCCTGTATGTTAACAAGTATTCTTATCTATAATAAATAATTTTGACTATGTATTTAACTCATAGATGCGACCCGAATAAGTACTATCACTCCTAGTTAAAATATACCAGGATGTAATGTTAATGAAGAAGTATACCCCACCCTACAGGGCTTTAGAACTGGACCCTCAACACCAAATGCTGGATCTGCACGCTTGGGATTCTTTCTCACAACTTGATCTTTCAAATTCCATTCCATCTGATGTGTTAAGCTAAGTAAATATGACGCCAAATAATACTATGTTTTTTGGTTGAATATTTTTACATTCATAAATACGAAGGCGTGCTTTGCAAAACTGTTCAAATCGTACGAAATGGATGCGGTGACACGGGTTTGAATCCTGGATGAGTCCCTTTACCTTTCACATCGCCCTAATGCCATTGAGAAAGGTAGGAATTCTTTCCTCTCACTACCTTCTCAATTACTGGAAAATGATATGTTAGACAGGCTTCTTTACCTTTGGTAAGGCAATGTCTGAATTCAAACTGGCTTTATAACGTTTCGACAAATATTTGGCTTTATAACGTTTACAGATTCGAGGAAATATTCGGTGTGTTTTGGACAATCATGGTGTCTCGACAACGTTGTGGCAAATGTACTTCGACATCTTAGTAAATGGGTTCGAATTCCAGTCACTCAATTTTGGTAACTTTCCGTATAATACGCTTAGAAATGGTATAAACCACTTATCCATCCAGCTATGCGTTAAATAGTAGCTCTGTTGAATTTCTACTAGGATGGCTTTGGCATTAAATAACTCATGAAAATTGACATGGCATTAAATAATGAAACTTAGCTACAGACTTTCTACAAGAATCGATTTGGCATTCCATAATCCACGAAAGTTGATATATCATTAAATAGAAAACCAAACTGCTTAGAATTGACCTTGTGGTACACCTTGTCAGAAGTGGAGTGATAGGGTAAATACATATATCCACAAAATACGAGAAAGATGCTGATATTCTTATTCGAATACATTATGTTAGATGTCTATTTGGAAATGAAGGACACCAGGCCTTATACAAAAATTGAAACTTCTTTTTCATATTTTATCTTTCTTTACGTTTTTCCCTTGAAAGCAAACTGTACATAAGTATGACTCATTCAATCAAAATTGTTGTAACATCACCAGAAGGCTGTTTCTGAGAACAACAGTTTGCTCTTTCTGGATTTCAGGCATCGTCCATAGATGTCATGTGCAGGAAAAAAAATGAGAGATTCGCAGGGAAAAGTGACTGTTTCATTCTTCAAACTTTGAGTGAAGTCAACTACCGAGTTTTGAATGAAGGATTTATCAATAAGAAAAAAAGAATTGTTTGTTTCCATTTGCTCACTTTTCTCTTAGAAATACTCGGCATCTCAAAAAACTGTAGTCTAGATCGAAAAATAATTTCAATTTGATTAAGGTTTTACCAAAATCTGAATATCTTAAGGTTTACTTGTATCATATATCTATGATTCCTATATATATATATATATATATATATATATATATATATATATATATATATATATGTAATGTCAAAAAAATGTCGTGAGACCAAATACGTCTGAAGATCTGAGGAGAAAAAATTTGAATCTTCGGCTAATCCATTCTAACTTATAAATAATTAAGTTATATCACTTACATTGCGATCTGTATTAAAAATTATAAAAAATATATCCTTGATATACAGTGTATCACAAAAGTGAGTACTGCCCTCATATTACTGCAGATATTTAAGTATATCTCTTCATGGGACAACACTGAAAAAATGACACTTTGACACAATGAAAAGTAGTCTGTATGCAGCTTATATAACAGAGTTAATTTATTTTCCCCTCAAAATAACTCAAAATATAACCATTAAAATCTAAACCCCTGCCAACAAAAGTGAGAACACCCCTAAGAAACTACAGCCCTTAATGTCCAAATTGAGTACTGCTTGTCATTTTCCCTCCAAAATGTCATATGACCCATTAGTGTAAGTAGGCCCAAGTGTTACTAGGCCCATGTGCATAGGGAGCAGGTGTGTTAAAATTTGTAGTACAACTCTCAAACGCTCTCATACTGGTCACTGAAAGTTCCAACATGGCACGACATGGCAAAGAACTCTCTGAGGATCTTAAAAGACGTATTGTTGCGCTAAATGAAAATGTACAAGGCTGCAAGAAGATGGCCAACACCCTGAAACTAAGCTGCAGCACTGTGGCTAATATCATCCTACGTTTTAAAAGTGCGGGGTCCACTCAGAACAGACCCCTGGTAGGTCGTCCAAAGAAGCTGAGAGCACGTGCTGAGCGTCATATCCAAATGCTTTCTTTGAAAGATCGGCGTAGCAGTGCTGTCAGCATTGCTGCAGAGATTGAAGAGGTAGGATTGTCAGCCTGTTAGTTCTCAGACCATACTTCGGACTCTACATCAAATTGGTGTACATGGTTGTCACTCCAGGAGGAAGACTCTTCTGAAGACGTTATACCAGAAAGCCTCCAAGCAGTTTACTGAAGACATGTCAACAAAGCACATGGATTACTAGAACCATTTCCTATGGTCTGATGAGATGAAGATCATTTTGTTTGGTTCTGATGGTTTCATGCATGTGTGGCGGCGACTAGGAGAAGAGTACAATGATAAGTGTGTCATGTCTACAGTCAAGCATGCTGGTGTAAATGTCATGATCTAAGGCTGCATGAGTGCTGCAGGTGTTTGGAGAGTTATATTTCATTGAGGGAACACATGAACTCCAACATGTACTGTGAAATACTGCAGCAGAGCATGATCCCCTTCCTCCAAAAACTGGATAGCAGGGCAGTGTTCCACCATGACAATGGCCCCAAACACACCTCCAAGACAGCAATTACTTTACTGAAGAAGCTGAGGTTAAAGGTGATTTACTGCCCACGCATGACTCCTGAATTGAACCCAATAGAACATCTTTGGGGGATCCTCAAGCGGAAGGTGAAGGTGTGCAAAGTCTCAAATATCAGCCAGCTCCACCACGTCATCATGCAGGAGTGGAAGAGCATTCCAGTGGCTACCTGTGAAGCTCTGGTAAACTCCATGCCCAGGAGAGTAAAGTCAGTTCTAGATAATGATGGTGGCCACACAAAATATTGACAGTTAACATGGTGTATCTTAATATTGACAACTTTCCCTAAGGGGTGTACTCACTTCTGTTGGCAGGGGTTTAGATTTTAATGGTTATATTTTGAGTTATTTTGAGCGGAAAATAAATTAACTCTGTTTTATAAGCTGCATACAGACTACTTTTCATTGTGTCAAAGTGTCATTTTGTCAGTGTTATCCCATAAATAGATATACTGAAATATCTGCATAAATGTGAGGGGTGTACTCACTTTTGTGATACACTATATATATATATATATATATATATATATATATATATATATAAATTATCCAGTCAAAGATTCATCTGACGAGACGGAGAATATACCAACAATATTCTCCGCCGAAATAAATTTATTATGACGGCTTAACCGAGTTTGAGTCTCCATTTATCTGTACTATATATATATATATATATATATATATATATATATATATATATATATATATATATATATGTGTGTGTGTGTCTGTGTGTGTATGTATGTTGTATGAGTGTATATGCATGTATATATATATATATATGTATATATATATATATATGTTTATCAACATATTTTTCAATATATATATATATATATATATATATACTGTATAACAACATATACATAAACGTAAATCTTTATTTATGTATATGCGTGCGTATGTGCGTGTGTATATATTATAAACATGTATACATACTTATATATTTAATCCATATATATATGTATTTATATATGTAAACACGTGATTGTGTAGGGGGTTATTTTCGTTTGATTTTTTTTGAAAACTTGTTTAATACTAAAATGACCTTCGTACGTTATTCAATACTAATGCCGTTACTGTCGAACAACAGTAGTGGTTGCATATAAACTATAGCTTTGCTGACGAGGTGAGTTCATGCCTTTCCCAGGGTATTAGTCTGAAAGTGAAAACAATAACTCGACTGGAGTTCTAAATCGTTTATTGTGAAGTCATACTCTAGACTGCTAGAGACTATATCACAGGTCCTCCCCAACATATATATATATATATTTATATATATATATATATATATATATATATATATATATATTACTAAACGCAAACTTCACAAAATGGAAAGATTTTTTGTCTAGGTTTTTCTTTTCGAATAAGCATATTAAATTATTTAATGTAAACCGATGTTTAAATGAATTGCAACTTCTAAATATCTGCGGTCGTGCTGATTATCATTTTAAATAGGACTAAATCTCAGTAAAACATAGATAAATATAAAGAACCAGTTATAATCCATCACTTCTTTCTAAGTGAAATTACGGGTCACTGATAAAGGCGGAATTCAATGCATTTAATAGTCGCTTCGTATTAGGTAATAAATGTTGGAAAATTATTCTACGTAAGTCTTAAGTACATTTCCATAGCCTACATAAGATTTTTGAAAGAACATTCGAAAAATTACTTCATTTATGCTTCTGTTGTATATATATATATATATACATATATATATATACGTGGAGCATCTCATAATTTTCCAGACTTTTTCTTGTACAGGCATTTAAAATTGTCGTAGACTCTTGAAAATGCCTTAAGTTATTACTATACATCTTATGTGATGACAGGCCAATTTCTATGATTTCAGGTTTAAATGAACAGCTATAGAAGCAATTGCAATATACCCTACTAAAACTTGATTGTCACAGCTAGGGAATTTCAAAAATGCAATCTGGACGTGAGGAAGAACGATATGCAATAAAATTCTGTTTTAAACTTGGAAAAAATGCCACAGAAACGTATGGAATGCTTCATACTGCTTTTCGACCATCTTGCATGCGTTGAGCATCAGTTTTTGTGTGGCATAAGAGATTCAGGGAAGGCAGGGATTCTTTGAAGGATTAGGAGAGGTTTGGGAGGAGTAAAAAGGTCAATACACCAGATTTGATAGGCCAAAGGGTTAGGGTTACTATGTTGAGATTTTAAGGGAGTTCAGGAGGAGAGTCCGTCGGAAGAGGCTTGCACACCTCAAATCGGGTCAGTGGAATTTCCACTAGGACAATGCACCAGTCCACAACTCCATAGACTATTTGAGTGAGATGGTCATCAAGTCAGTTCTTCCCCCTCCCTATAGTCCAGACCTCGCTCCTTGTGACTTTTGATTATTCCCTAAGCTCAGAGGCTGTTGTTATGAGACAACTGGGGAGATGAAAGAGAGTGTTACGAAAGTCATTGACATGGTCATACAAGAAAACTTCCATGGAGCCTTTCATATGTTGTTGGAACGGTACAACAAGTGCATTGCAGCCGGAGGAAATTACTTGGAAGGGGACTAGAGTTTCATGTGTTTACTATCAATAAAAGTGTCCATACGATAATAGTCTGGAAACTTATTTAAATATCCACGTATATATATATATATATATAGATAGATAGATAGATAGATAGATAGATAGATAGATTAGTCATATGTCTCATTGCATTACCTGTTTCAGCTTTTTGCTTTATTAGAAACATTTTTTTTTTATTTCAGTACATATGATTACAGTATGGTCCATTCTGACATATTGTGATCTTGCTGTTAACCTGAATACTCATATAGATGAGGAACAACTCAAAGTATCTTAATTAAACTATCAGCATTAACAGCAGAGACCATTTTCTAAACCTCATCAGAAAGGAAATGTTTTGCTGTATTAAATAATAGGATTATAAACAGAATAGTCTGTCTATATAAAGCGAAAAATAAAAAGCAGTCATAATGGTAAACGCACAAAGAAATTAATTAATATTAGCAGATTATAAATGAACAGAAGAAAGGAAAACTTTTTAAGGTATTGTATCAATAAGAACTCTGTCATTATTGTTTAACTCATTTATGAGCTTTTCTCTTTAACGTTAGTTTGTTTTATCTCTGGAGTTTAAGTGACAGCATGTCTCCTCATGTCTACAAGATTCTTCTCCGTATTCTGGAATATCTTAAAAATGCAATTGTATGAATGGTCTTGTCCTGTTATTTCAAAGTTTTCCAGTTCTTATACCTTTCCTTTGGGGATTGTCCAAAGAGTACCAAACATAACTGATATCACCGTCATCGTCATGTTCCATAGCGTTTTTAATCCTTTAGCAAGGTTTTGTTATATATCTTTCTTTTCGCTTTCTTTTACTTTCCCGCTGTGTTATGCTGGAGCGACAAAGGATTATCGTTAAATTCGGTTGATTCTCTTTTATTTTTTGACTATCACACGGTCTGGTAAATATTAGTTGGTCTTTTTGTATCTCAAAATCCATAACAAATTAATGCAACATCTTTTCCGTGATGGATCCTAAGTTATGCATACACCACTTGTTCGTATAGTCGAATTCAATTTTTTTAGAAAGTTCTCAGTGGATTACATTCTCCATCCATTAGTCTCTCGCCTTATACACTGTTTGTGCTGATGTACTGTATTCGCTTATTTTATGGTTTATCGTTTCGTCTCTGTTTGTCTAACTAGTAGTGTTCACCAATGGATCGGGAAACAGGGGTTCAATCCTTAGTTGATCATACCAAAGACTCGAAAAATGGTACTTGATGCCGCCTTGCTCAACACTCAGCATTATAAGGAACGTATCAAGGGTAAAGTAGAGCAATACAGGAAAGGAGTACTGACCTCCCCTATATCCCGGTGTGGTAGCTATTGAAAAGGAACCTTTGGGTTACCGTCGACTAAGTTCGCCAACTTTACTTAATATTTTTTTGTATCTTGTCAATTTTTTAACACACTTGGTCAATGTGTCGTTCTTTTGTGCTGCTACTAAAATTGATTCAGTTTCTCTCTTGAGATTTTTTTCTTCGGTATTCCCAAGTCTACTCGTGTGCGATGTCGTTTGTTTGTCACTTGAAATGTCAATATTAATCTTTTTCTTCCCCTTTTCGTTTTCTAGTTATTGTTGTGTTTATCCTCGAGTTGTTGGTATTGTTTCTAGTCGCCGTTATCAGTCTTTATTTGCTCTTTTTATGTAGTATTCGAGTCTTATGATTGTATAGAAGCTCTCTTCTATGCTGGCGAGTTCATATCCTCCTTCTTCTCTCAAAACTTATAGTCTGTCTATATCATTTCTTATATGCACGTTTTTATGCGTCGTCATGAGTTTTCTTGTTCCTTGGTTTATATGTTGATATTCTTTAACAATGGTCCCTAGTATCTTCAGAGTGGGACATCACAGACGTTTATGTAATATAATAGCCGAAGGATTTCAGTTCATGCCTTTCAGCTCAGCACATGGGTTAGTTAGGTGCAACCTTGATGCAGGTGGTAACGCCCGCGGGTGCACAGAGCGGACATGTCACTCAGATATGTCACAATTGCCTGAGATGATGAAACGAATGACAAAGTGCAGGTGACGTCACGCACCGGAAGCGCACGGAGGATTTTGGGGATTTCGAAGAAAGTTAAAGAGTTGAAACTAGACGCTGAACGAGGAGGTTCGACTTTTGGGGCTCACAGAGGCGAGACGAATTTGCGGACCATGGGTGCCGCAGGAGAAAGGGGCCAGATGAAAAAGCCAGCATAAAAAGATTGAGTCTCTCTCCTTATGTCGAAACCTTTAACTCAAAAGTAATAAAAAGGTTTCGTACCTGAACAAAGAAGTCGTTATGTGTTTTCGAATTTCGAGATTCCTATGTTCTTTATATGTTCTATTGTTATGAACATTATATGTCTATTTCGCACATGGCGTTAATTGTGGCTATGTAACATTTATTCCTTTGATGAGATTTACGTTATTTAGTTTAATTTCTAGTAGCTTTCATTTTTTCCCGAGGAATTCACTTTAATTGTTTCATTTTCATCTACGCTAGGTTGATGGTATACATTCCCGATATTTCCAAATATTTTATTTTTTTCTCGGAGAGTTCTCACGTTTTTTTTTCATTTAGTGGTTATATTTCTTCTGTCATTTGCCGTTTCCCACTTTTCAATATCAGCACGGCACATTTTCTATGACAAATTCAATTCCTATATAGTCACTGTATATCCTCTCGGTCTGTATTAAGTCTTCCAACTCTCTTTCATTTTTGGCAAACCGTTTGATGTTGTCCATGTACATTAGGTGGTTGATTTTTCTTGCGATTTATTAAGTTTGTATTCGCCTGTGCATTTGTTAAGTTGGTGATTCAGTGATCTCACCACTTTTACAATTAATGATAATAGCACATCTCCCAAGAAGATTCCTCAATGGATTTTCTTCTCGGCTAAGCTTTTTCCTACGGTTGTATGTTCCTTTTTACAGTTATTTATGGTTGTTTAACAAATATTAAATCCCACGCCTGATTTGTTCCATTAGTATTTTCCACCTCTTCGTTTGGGTCTGTAATTATCATGTGCGGCTCCTTTTTTTTTTTTTTTTGTTTTTTTTTTTTTTGTTTTGTTTTATTTTTTATCTTTCCTCTGGTTATCCACTTGGAAATATCTGGGTTTTTTCTAAGCATCTATTCATTTCCATAGCCAGTCTCTCGTTATTGGATGTGGATTTTTAAAACCATTATCAATTTGTCATTATGGCCCGACGATTATCAAATTCTCAACGGGAGAAATTCCTGCGCGTTGCGTCTAGCTTGATTCCACTCGACACTTCTCACTGACCTGATGCATTTTTAACCCTCGTATACTTTTGCATTTTTCCTAATGGGCATATGGACGTAATAATCTTTGGATACAAAGTTTGTTTCGTTTCCAATTGATCTGTCCAAATGGTGATCTCATTCCCCCCTCACAGGTTCCCCTGGAGGTGTTCACTTATTTTTTAATCCATAGTATTATTTTTGAGATCCACACATCGGGTTACTGACACTAATATGCCTCCTTTTGTGGTCTCTCCTCACCGTCAATTGTCTTTCCAATGTGTCAAGTATTCTTTTCTTAACTAGTCTACCGGTCGCTTCCCGCTTGTCACTATTTTGCAGATAAAAAATACTTTAGATATTAGCCTTTATACATTTGGCGCCAGAGATTGTCGTCAGTGATGTGCTTTGCTAGGTTCATTGGGGAGTTTCGGGACTACCAGCATCATACTCCCCTCACAAAGCAGACTCTATCAGAGATGAACAGTCTCTGATACGCTCTCAAGTGGAAAGAAAAATGTTGTTATTTATTCCTATGGACGATTAAGGACCACTTATCAGCGTTTTTGATTGGTATGGGTCTGTAGTTGTTCGGGGAGGATCATTTTTTGGTGATCTTTTTTCGGTCATCTACTCAGGTATATCTTTTTTTGCAAGCATCGTTTCATTTCCCAAGCAACCAGTCAAATGTGCGGCACTGTCAATTCTAGTGAACTGCGATGACACGGGCACTTTTTTCTCATATGGATTGTTCGTAATTATTCATTTGCACAGCTCCTATTTTCCTGTCTAGTACTTGCACTCCTCGGACCAGGGTGTCTACATAACGTTCGGCTGTGTAACTTACAATTATTTTAGCAGTTGTTGTTAATCTTTTATCCACTAAGCCTTTAGATGTTATTTCAAAGATCTCGCTTAAGTCCTAGTCGAAATTGTACCATCCCTAATTTGTCTGGCTGCGTGCCATTTAATCTTTTTTCCAAATGTTTTCAGTGTGCCAGGTGAATTTTGACCATCGGCTTGGAGGAACTGAACGCTACGTTGGGCTTCCCGGTCCAGCACCTACTGCGTACATTCTTATTGTTAGTACAAAGAACTCAAGTTCTTTTTTCATTGTTTTGCAAATAATTTGCTATCATCATTGTACATAAGGTAATCAATTATTTTTTTTATTATTTTATAAATTTACAGCCCACTGTGCACTTCAGAAGTACGTATTTGTTTGGACTGATTGCTATAAGGTAAAACAGTGATGTGCGTTAGTCTCTCAGGGAGATGCCTCTTTGGATCTTCACCTCTTTTAGAGTTTTTTTTTCCTGCAATCAATTGCACTCTTTAGTTTTTCGTGGCCTTTGTGATAAATTCTATGATTTTTTCCGATATTTAGCATATTTTCAAATACCATTATTAAAGTATTCGGGAAAATATCATCGGGCTTTTTTTTGCCTATCTATCGCAAGGCTGTAACGTTACTTGGTAGGTCCAAGATAAAAAGAGAATGAAAAGCTAATTAATGAGAAGGAGAGAGAAAAGAAAATAATAAGCCAAAGAATTAGACAGAGAGTCTACAGAGGCAGCCAGCAGAGATCTAGGTGACATAGGTCAAGGCATTGGATGTGGGTTAGCCAGTTACGGGTGAATGAAGAGGGTAATTAAAAATGATCAGAAAAAATTGGAGGTCCCAAATCTTCTGCTTTGCTGTGGAACCAGGGAAAACGGATAAGTCTCTTTCTCGGACACGAGGTGGAACTAAGCGGTCGACTAGCGTTTGAAATGTTGTTGACTGAGAGAGGTGACGACATAATGACGTTAGTTGAACACTAGCCACGAAAATTTATGTGCCCTATTTTGGAGGTGGACTTCCTAAAGGAGTCTCACACCTGACGAGAACCTGGGAAGACGAAAGCAGCGAACAAGTATGCTCTAACAGCAACATAAACCAGAAATAACTCAAGGTCTGTGTCAGCTATCTCTTTCTCCTAATAACACGTTCTTTCGTTGCTTTTATGCTCTCCTTCTTCACTAACACGAAAGTTTATTCGCTTCTACTTAAAAATTGTAGAAGCGAATAAACTGTCGTGTTAGTTGACTAAGATAGAGTTTCCTGTGTTAATTAACTTCTCCCACGGTGACGTTACAGCAGGGCCCGACTACTACTTAAGGCGTAATGATGCACGCATAAATACGTTCGAGCACGTGGTGGCACAACTGTATATTTAGAGCATAACGGTGCATCTCCCATTTAGTGCAGTAACTTTACAACGTTCTATTTGGTACTGTAATGGCATAAAGGCAACCATTTTCTTTGAGGATGTGCTGGTCTGTATATTGTAGTTCCTTTATGACTCACATTACATGAAGTATCTTTTTTGGGGGGATGTACTTTACTTTTATTTAACGTCTGATTAAAAGATAAAATGGAATTTATCCTGTTCTTCTCAGTTTTTCCTTTTACACTTGGATTTACTTGAAGACTAAAATCCCCTAAATGATATGTTCTTTTCTACTTCATATTGAATTCTAGGTTTAATATTCTGGCCAGAATTGGGGGATCCATTGATATATCAAAATCCTATAGCATTTTCAGTTTCTTATTCTCAAGGAGACATTATTTTCTACTTATGTATTTTTTGCTACTATTGTCAAATTTTAGTCTTAGCACAATACTCAGTGGATCACTTCTTCATCCAATTGACGTTGTTCTTGTATCATTCCTCTGCCGATTGACTGCATTCGTATATTATTTCATGACCAATTCCATCTCTCCCCATAACATTTACTATTTATTCTCCTGTCTTTTTCACATTTAGCTTTTCCATTATTGTTTTTGTGGTATTATTCTAGGCTACTGTTACTTAAGATTCCGTTTCTCTCTTTAGCTTTATTCTGCGTAGCAATATTGTGCCAACACCCCTGGCCGGCCGACACCCACTATCTCAGCTTCCTTAAAACCAAAATACTCATGGTCAGTGATTCATCTAGCGGTTTTTTCTCACCTCCGACCAAGGTCATTACACATTTCTTTACGGATGCGCAAAACACAACATAGGGGGTGGAAGAAAACAATATACGAACAAACACGGACTTGGCTCATCTCCGAGCGCAAAAAAGGAAAAGTCTATGTGACACTTTTGTGCAGCTCTCAATTCATTTGCAGGCTATTGAGGGGAATATTTGCTCGAAAGTTCCACAAAGCCAATACGAATGCTGACTCATCTCTTGACTGTCTTCTCTGCCCTGCCTCCATTTTCTCACTGCTTCCTTCTGCCGACTGTGTCCTTCAATGGACAGTTATCTCAAGTCGACTGCCCTTCTTTGTTAACTGACGCTATCTATCTTCTCTGGGGCCTTCGTTTCCTTCTCCACTTCCGATCTTGCGCTCAGGTCCTTTGTGTGGGTTTCGCGCCAAAACTGACAAAGGGATCCTCTGCGTGTCACAAACACAAACGGAAACGAATGCTACCCATCGTGTCACAATGATAACATCATCTCAATTTTTTTAATAGGAACAGGAATATTCCTTTGACATGCTGCATAAATCAGTTGAGTGGCAAGACAGGATGGGCACATGTTCCCTAAGGTAAACAAGATGAGGCTCAAGATTAAAGTCTACCCACTTGCGTGGGTGCAATAACCGGATGTCCACCTGCTTCCTAAGTTAAACTGAACACTAGCCTTTCCTCAGCTGTAGTACCGCGTAAGTTGTATGGGTGGCATAGAGACAAGAGGCGTGTTCACGCATAACGCGTAGGCGGATGGGTGACTAAGATGATGGTGTGAGTATCAGGAAAATTCGATAGACCAGGCGGGATTTAGACCCATGGAGAATGAAGCTGAAAGGCGGAGAAGTTTCACCGAAAAACTTCACCATTGCACTTATGTGTGGGCATTTTAACCATCTCTGACTCGCTCATACTCTATCAAACGTACATTTTGGATAATTAAAAAAATTAAAAAAAATAGCTATTTATTTTTCTACACGTCAGCGTTTTTATTGTTCTTCAATGAAATGCAATATTGTACGACTTCTTTAGATTTTCCTCTAAAAATGCAAATAACTTTTTTTAAAAATTCGTCATAGTTTTGTTATCTCTGTATTCCTCTTTGTTTTGGTGTTTGCTTTTTCCATGATGCAAAAATGCACGGATTACAACATTCTTTGCCAGTTCCTTACTTTCATAATTTCTTTCAAGATATACCCTAACTACATGAAGAAGTAAAAACTTGATTTTCTCGTTCTTTGTTCCATATTTCTCAGGTAACTTTTGGCCTATTTCCAGAAGTGACCGGTGTGTCTTTCAAAAAGGACTGTCCATTGATTAATTCCTTTAATTTTGTGTTGGCTATATAGATGGATCTTGTGTCGTTTATCTGTTCTTTTTAGGTACTCTTTTCTTCAATTTTTTTCATTTATTTGTGCTTTGTCGAATGTATATGTGTCAAATATTCCAATGTATTTGCAATTTGCTTTTTCTCCAAGATTACTGATGCTTTCTTGATTGGATAGTTCCGTTCCTTCTGTTGTTTCGCTTTTCTCTTATTTAAAAAAAAAGCAAAAACAAAAACAAAAATAAAAACTGCATTTCTCAATGCTAAATCCTATTCCTTTATCTTCGTATAGTTTGAATTAGACTTTCTAATTGCTTTTTCTTCTTTGTAAACATATTGACATTAGCCATGTACGTAGAGTGATTTATCTTTTCTTGTGACTTTGTGAATTTAATTTTTTTACAGTTTTCTTTCGCAAGTGACAGTAATACTTCCCGCTAATGAGTCGTGATGTTCATTAACATATCCACGTTTTCTTTCCTTTTCTTCTTATTTTATTTTTGTTGTAGTGATGGTTCTGTGAATGACGCAAGCATTAACATTTCTGTTTGATTTCCTATAAACACTGTTGATGCCCAATATATACATATGTATATATAAAACCACAATTCCTCGGGAAGGTGACTTATAAATTCGAAACGAGACTCCTGACATTTTAGCTGACGAGCGGGAAAGGGAAGGCCAAGGAGAGAAATAGCGCCAGCTAGAGAGAGAAAGAGAGGAGGAAATAGAGATTAAGGGAGAGTCCTGTCATCTTTTTATTGATAAATGGCAATGAGTAAACCGGTACTTTCTTACCGAATGGTAGAATTGGCAATTCCACTTTTGAGAAAAAGTCAAGAACCAAATTATGATATATTTATATATATATATATATATATATATATATATATATATATATATATATATATATATATTTCATGTGGCGTCGACCGATAAAATGAAACGCAGTTTCTTCCTAGCAGCGGTTGTATCGATACTGCTATATGGATGCACTACATGGACGCTATCTAAACGGCTGGAGAAGAAACTAGACGGCAACTACTCAAGAATGTTGAGAGCAATATTGAACAAGTCCTGGCGACAACATCCCCACGAGACACCAACTATACGGCCACTTGCCTCCCATCACGAAAACTATGCAAGTTAGACGAACCACACACGTAGGACACTGCTGGAGAAGCAAGGACGAGCTTGTAAGTGATGTACTCCTATGGACCCCCACATATGGCCAAGCAAAAGCAGGACGACCAGCTCGAACATACATACAGCAGCAA
Source organism: Sepioteuthis lessoniana (assembly GCA_963585895.1). Taxonomy (NCBI): domain Eukaryota; kingdom Metazoa; phylum Mollusca; class Cephalopoda; order Myopsida; family Loliginidae; genus Sepioteuthis; species Sepioteuthis lessoniana. The sequence continues at coordinate 102,448,252 of OY757911.1, forward strand.
TGTGAAGACACAGGATGTAACTCTGAAGACCTGCCGGAGGTGATGAATGATAGGGAGAAGTGGCAAGAGTTGGTCAGGGATATCCGTGCTGACGGCACGACATGATGATGATATATATACATTTGGCTTGATACAGATATATATATATATATATATATATATATATACACCATAGTATTAATAAAAAAGATTTTTTTAAATTCAGAACATTGTTTCAATAACCATTAAAACCGATGAAAACAAATATATATCTTATACATCTTTCAACCGACATATCGTCAAAGTTAAATGAACAGAATCAGGTTTTAAAAGAAAACCATATTAAAATTGGTGGGAGTGGCAAAAATGAATTGCACTCTTAATCATAAGAGAGAGTGAGAGAGTGAGAGAGAGAGTGAGAGAGGGAGATGGAGGAGAGAGAGCTCCTTTTTCATAAGATGATTTGTGTGCCTTTTATATATCAGGATTATAATGTCAAGCAAAACATTTTCTGTAAGTCTTGAGGCATCTAAAAATCATGAAACCCAGCAGTAAAAAGTAAATTTGAATAATATGTTTATTGTTTAATCAAAACATCACTACTTTTCACATATAATGTATTAAATTAAAATGCCATTATAGATATGGATAAATTCACACGTATTTTGACTTTCGAACTCTGTTAAGATTAATAAAATTTCTAGTAAGACCAAGGATATAACGTTGATGTTTGCTTTTACATTGTTTTATGCTTAATCAGCCATTTCATGTTATTAAATCCAAATTCATTTTTATACATGTAAACAGTTCTATTTAAAACAATTCGATTTAGCTCAAGTATACAGTTTTAATGTTATAAACAGTTCTATTTAAAAAAAAAATTAATACATAGTTCTGTTTAATCCATAGATATGACCCTATCAGTTGTTAACTAAGTGGAACAGGGACCGTTAGCAATGAAGGCGTACTCCGTATCCCTAAAGCTCAAATATTACTGAGACAACACAATCAGATTGTTTAGTGTCATATTTAGGAAATTTGTTGGGAAGGTCTTACTCCTCTGTAGGTAAACAGTCGATGTATAACGTTGAGTAAAAAAAATTGATTTGAGTTGCCTGATGAATATGTTACGAAATACAGAATATTTCATTTGATTCTCCACCTATCTTTTGATTTAGGGCACTCTGACAAAGTCAAGTTAATGGTTGGCAAATGTCCGCACTTATTCAAAATATCTCGAGATGGATTCTTTAAAACGAATAAAATATTTTCACAATCAAACCGAATTTTGTTTAAATTTCGTCAAAATATTTTTTTTAGATGAAAGTAACATATTTCAGGTATTTTTTACCAGAAATTCTTGAACAAATGAATTCTGTCACCGATGCAATAAAATCAGAAGATTTTATTGAATTTAAATAATAATTGAAAAACCGTACATTTTCCAAATTCATTATTTCAGGACATTCAAATTCTATTTCTATTAGATTTTCAGAGTAAAAATTTTAACAAAATATTGTTCAGATTCAAATTTTTCCATTTCTCTGTGTTGGACAAAAATAATCTTCATATAAGAATATTCGAAAATTGGTTTTTCTTCTTATAATATTATTTATTGAGACTGTATTAATCACTAAATGGAATTTCCATGGATTTTTTGTCAATTGTAACTTTCATTGAAAAGTCCATTAAAATGTTTAAATTTACATATATGTTTTCATAATCGTGTGTGTACGCGTGCATGCGTGGATGTGGATGTATATATGTGTGGTTACGTGTGTATATGTGTGTGTTACCGATGTAGTGTATGAAAGAATGTGTACATTTACGGATAGTTTCAGATGCATATGTACCATGTGAATCTGAGAATGTTAAATTATTTCAAAGGCGTATCAACTTGTCTAAAATTGATTTTGCCAGGAGTTTAGGAAATAATTTTCTTTGAACGTTCGTAATTAAACAAAACCTAGAAGCAACATCCCACAAAACAACAGTTGTACGACCATCTACCTCCCATCCTAAGACCATCCCAATTAGACGTACAAGACATGCGGGACACTGCTGGAGGATCAAGGATCAAACTCATGAGTTACGTTCTCCTATGGACCCCTTTATATAGACGCGCAAGTGTAGGGTATCCAGCTAGAACTTATCTATATCTCTGTACGGACACAGTACGTTGCCTGGAAGACATGCCAGAAGCGATGGATGATAAAGACGAAGGACGAGAGAAATTTATGGAAATCCTTGCTAGTGTCACGTGATGGCTCACGGAGACGAGGAGGTGGGAATGATACTCCCCCCCCCCGTTGAACTAACATTATCTAGCAGTCAAAAAGTGACCGTTATGAGAGAATGTGGGTCACACAGATGTTCGCACCTAAGTGACCTTGGGTCGCCGGACATCGGAAGGGGAAGGAGAAAATGAAGCCAAATGATTGGTAGGGGGACCCCAAACGGAAGTGGGGTTCCCTTCCCCTCAGCGGAAGTAAATACAAAAAAAGGTAGTTTTTGGGCAACGCTCGTGGCAGACGGACGATAGCCATTTTACTCCGGGCTAAAGACAAAAAGACTGAGACACGAAGAACTCCAAAATCCTTCAAGCCAGCATTAAAAACAGTACAAAGTCTATTAGCTCGTGAAAGAAGAGAAATTCTCCAGTGGAACCCCGTCAAAAAAATAAGATAAGTAACTTTGGGTCATTTTTCCCTTTACACCCAAATTTTGTTTACCACTCTCTCTCTCAATTTGAAAAAGGATAAAAGCCAGGAAAAGACAGTTATATTCATGGACTATCCTATTATATATTTTGACATTTTACTGAACGTATATGTATATATATAACCGTAGTAAAGAACCTATGTATTTTCATTTTACCATGTGGTCTATGTTATTATTTCATGCTTTCCTTTCAGCTTCTATTCGCCTTATATTATCTTGCTTAGAACTGTCCTACTAATTCCTAAAGTATCACACGGGAAACCGGAGTTGCCGACTACTACCATATTAATATTATTACAACTAAGACCTATAGGCCCGTATTCTTCTATTATCTAAGGGAAAGAAGTTTAGCGGCCTGGTGGGTGTGTGATAGTGTGAAATTTTGGACCCCTTTGCCAGCGGTGGCCAGTCTGGCCCTAAAATATTCCCTCACGTAATATGCCAGTTCTTATCTGCCTGAGAAAAGAACTCTGAACAGGACTTATTTCTGTAGGGGATCAAGTGCCAACCTGCCCCGTCTTCACACGTGCGAAAATAAAGTCCCGTTTAGGGATTTTAATCAATTTGCCGTCACAGACCTTTTATGGGGGCTCGTTTCCGGAATGATTATTATTAATAATATTTATTGCTAGTAGTCGTGTGACAATTCCTGCCGTCTAAATCTACCCTGGGAGACCGTGAAAGAAAAAAAGGAATATTGTTGAAACAGTCAAATTACTTGTTGATATAACTGTTTGGAAAAATTAAAGAAAAAATGGACAAAATAGAGAACTTTTTAAAAGAACCCTCCATGGAAAAGTTGGAGAAGCTGAGAAAAAGCGAGATAATAAAAATTGGCGAGAAGCTTGAGTTAAATGTTGAAAATTCTATGAGGAAACATGAACTCGTTATAAAAATAGCAAGACACATGGTCGACGAAAATGTTTTCGAGGAAGCAGTATTAGAAGAGCTACCAACGGAAATGATAAGAATGACTCCAGAAGAAATTGAACTGGAGAAAATTAAAATACAAGCACAAATGGAACTACAGAGAAATAAAATGGAACTGGAGAAAGTAAAAATTCAGCAAGAAACAAGGCTGCGAGAAGTCGACTTGGCAATAAGAGGACGCAAAGGAAGCCATGACAGTTTCGAAGTAACGAAGCAAGCGAGGCTAGTCCCAAAATTTGAAGAAGCCAACGTGGACGGATACTTCGCACATTTTGAGCGAACTGCGCTAAATCTTGGATGGCCGAAAGAATGCTGGTCGATGCTACTCCAAACTGTGCTGACAGGAAAAGCACAGAGAGCGTATGCCACTCTACCCACAGAAAATTGCGCCGACTATGATTTGGTGAAAGCAGCGGTTCTTAAAAGCTTCGAATTGGTTCCAGAAGCTTATAGACAGAAATTCCGAACACAGAGAAAAACGGAAAACCAGTCTTATGTGGAATTTCTGAGAGAAAAAGAGAATGCACTGGATAAGTGGTGTGACTCTAAGAGGATAGACGGAGATGCTGAGAAACTCCGGCAGCTAATATTAGCTGAAGAATTTTTAAACTGTGTGCCAGAAGAAGTCAGGGTTCACCTAAGTGAAAGAAAAACTGACGTGACCTATGAAATGGCCGCACTAGCAGACGAATACATCCTCACACACCGAAAAACAAAGGAAAAACCGTACACGGGAAGTAAAGTGAAGTTTAAAGCTGAGTTAAGACCTAAGGAAGAAAATAGAAGGACCTTCCAAAGTAGCAACAGAACAGTGGTCTGCTACAAATGCGGAAAGGCTGGTCACATAGCCATAAGGTGTCAGCTTGGAAAAGGTCCTGAAAGAAACCAGACCCAGCCGAGAAAACCTCAAGGAGCTGTAACAACACCTAGAGGAAACCAGTCCTATCGACCCTGGACGAAAAAAGGGATGATAAGAGGCCCACATGGAGGACCAGTGGAAGTCTCAATTTTACGAGATACCGGAGCATCTCAGTCGTTACTTCTACGAAATAATTTACCTAAAAGGGTAATAGAAGCAACACGTGAAACTGTGATGATAGAGGGTATCGGCCGAAAGAGGGTAAAAATGCCGCTATGTAAAATAACCCTAAAGTCCCAGTGGAAAAATGGACCTATGAAAGTTGGTGTGATAGATAAACTACCCATGAAAGGAATCTCCCTCATACTGGGAAATGAAGTAAGAACAAAAAAGTGTAACCCGTGTAAGATGGCGAAAATAAGCGCCATAAATGAAGAAAGAAAGATGGCGAGGATGAACTCCAAACATGGAAAGAAGTTGGCGAAAATGAGCGCCAAAAATGAAGAAAGAAAGATGGCGAGAACGAACGCCCAGCATGGAGACAAGATGGCGGCTGAGCCACGTGCGAGATATAAACGACACAGTCGCTCGCAAAGTGAGAAGGTGGAAAGAAAAGAAGTGAACCTTCCACCCCTCAATAAACAAGAAGATAAAAGGACCAGTCGTCAGAAAAAGGATGAAGGTCCAACGAATATTAGGAATAAATTCCCTAATACTTATCGAGAGGATAAGAGGAAAATAAGAGGACCCTCACAAGTGGCTAAGAAGGAAGAATTTAAGAAGGGCGACGAAGTCCTGCTACTGTCATCAAATGAAGGACCCCACTGTGGTGGACGATATATAGGTCCTTATGTAGTAACACGGAGGATAGACAAGAGGACATATAGAATTGATACCCACGAGGGAAAGAAGCAGACACAAGTGTGTCACACAAACAAATTGAAGAGATATGTCCGTCAAGAAGGCCAACCTCGAAAAATTGAGAACTCGGCAATGCCGAATAAATTCGAGGAAAAATTAGGCCAGTTGTCTGTTTCAGAGAGAGAGGGCTGAGAAAAATTAATAAAAAAGTACCCAAGTTTATTTCTCTAACGCCCCACGAAAATGTAGTAGCAGAATATTCTTTCATAGTTGTTGAGAGAAAGAAAGAGAGAGAGAGAGAAACTAAAGGAAACGAGGAATTCTCGTCCCCAATGTTGAAATATAAGATGGACGAGAAAGCGGTTCGTCAACAAGTGACGAATAGGGGAAAGAGAGAAAAGAAAAGGAAGTTTTCTCCCCAAAGCTTGACAATTAAAATTATAAAGTCGTCAAAAGTGACGAAGAAAGAAAGAAAGAAAGAAGGACTTACCTCCTCAAGGTTTGAAATATGATACGGCCAAAAGCCGAGAGAGAAAAAGAAAGAAAGGAAAACGAGATTAAAGAAAAAGAAAAGGGAGAGAGAGAGAGAAAGAAAGAGAAGTGAAATTGTTTTCCCCTATAGTGAAAATTAGGAAGGACGAAAAAAGGAAAAAGGAAAGAATTCATCAAAGCGTGAAGAAGAAAGGGGATGAAAGAAAAGTAAAGTGAGAAAAAAAAGGGAAAGAAAAGGAGAAAGAACAGTGAATTGAATTGCCTTTTTTTTCTATGGTATTTCTATTCATCCCCCTTTCTTCTCTTAAGAAAGGAGGTGTCACGTGATGGCTCACGGAGACGAGGAGGTGGGAATGATACTCCCCCCCCCGTTGAACTAACATTATCTAGCAGTCAAAAAGTGACCGTTATGAGAGAATGTGGGTCACACAGATGTTCGCACCTAAGTGACCTTGGGTCGCCGGACATCGGAAGGGGAAGGAGAAAATGAAGCCAAATGATTGGTGGGGGGACCCCAAACGGAAGTGGGGTTCCCTTCCCCTCAGCGGAAGTAAATACAAAAAAAGGTAGTTTTTGGGCAACGCTCGTGGCAGACGGACGATAGCCATTTTACTCCGGGCTAAAGACAAAAAGACTGAGACACGAAGAACTCCAAAATCCTTCATGCCAGCATTAAAAACAGTACAAAGTCTATTAGCCCGTGAAAGAAGAGAAATTCTCCAGTGGAACCCCGTCAAAAAAATAAGATAAGTAACTTTGGGTCATTTTTCCCTTTACACCCAAATTTTGTTTACCACTCTCTCTCTCAATTTGAAAAAGGATAAAAGCCAGGAAAAGACAGTTATATTCATGGACTATCCTATTATATATTTTGACATTTTACTGAACGTATATGTATATATATAACCGTAGTAAAGAACCTATGTATTTTCATTTTACCATGTGGTCTATGTTATTATTTCATGCTTTCCTTTCAGCTTCTATTCGCCTTATATTATCTTGCTTAGAACTGTCCTACTAATTCCTAAAGTATCACACGGGAAACCGGAGTTGCCGACTACTACCATATTAATATTATTACAACTAAGACCTATAGGCCCGTATTCTTCTATTATCTAAGGGAAAGAAGTTTAGCGGCCTGGTGGGTGTGTGATAGTGTGAAATTTTGGACCCCTTTGCCAGCGGTGGCCAGTCTGGCCCTAAAATATTCCCTCACGTAATATGCCAGTTCTTATCTGCCTGAGAAAAGAACTCTGAACAGGACTTATTTCTGTAGGGGATCAAGTGCCAACCTGCCCCGTCTTCACACGTGCGAAAATAAAGTCCCGTTTAGGGATTTTAATCAATTTGCCGTCACACTAGCAACAGATGATGATGATGATGATGATGATGATTTACGTATTCGTATTGCTGTTTCCTTAAAGGCAAAAAGCTCTTAACGAAAAGGAATCATTTTCGAACAAAACCATTTATCCCATAGATCAGATCCTAACAATTATCATTCAAGCTCAGAGTGACCGGGAGTAATGGCAAAGAAGTACTCTACACTCCCAAGAACTCCCAACCTTAACCCACTTCATCAGATGCTCTTTTGTGTCATACTAAAGACAAAAATTTTTATGTGTCTCTTATCTCTAGAGCGGATACAGTAAATATGTATCAACAGAGGGATATCAATGAATGTGTGCCCTATATTCATTTGTGAAAAAGATAGATTATTTTACTTTTTATTGCCAATCCACAGGATCCAAATCCATGTATAATACGGATTATGTCCATATCTATGCCTCTCTCTCTCTCACTTTCCTTTTATCTTTTTCTGTTTCTCTGTCTGTCTGTCTCTCTCTCTGGGAATATCCTTCTTCTCTATCCCTCTGTCTTTCTGTCCACCTATATCTACTAGATGTGGATCTCCTATTATCTTTGATATCAAAGCCATATACAGTAATCATTTACACATCTCCACCATGCGCACGATGTAAAGCAAAATGATTTTCCTTGAGTAAATCTGGATTGAATTCCTATTTCTTCCTCTAGAATAGTTATCTAAGCAAAGGTAAAGATCCCAGTTTGCCCTACTGTTTGTATCAAGTTATATTAAGGACTTTTCTTAGTCGCACTTAGGAAATAGCAAATGTAGTCATCGAACCGAGTTCAAATCCAGGTCAAAACTTTAGTTTTGTCCTGCATGTGATGATTACTGTTATGGGACTGTTACCTACCCATAGATGGACTCTTCCAAATCCTATATTAATCGAGAGCCACGTACTCTCGTGGGTGGGTCGGGTCGAGAGATTGGATAGTGACAGGATATTCGACTGACAAGTAAGCCTAGCTTACGCCACCACTTTTCTCTGTATCTTGTTACTTCAATAAATCTTAAAACTTATAGTCATCTTTTTATAGTCCCAAACTGGGTCAACATCAATTACATTTTCTAAAATAACCATAACGCAAAGTACAACACAAGGAATAGAGCTGCAATTTTGTTTTATAAATATAATGTACCCCTTGCTGTTTTCTTTCTTTCAGTGTTCATACTAGTTACACGTATGCACGCGCGTACGTCTAATTAGTATTTACTTTGAATTAAATGATTGTCATTCCTAAAAATAAAGAACAACATATACTTGATTGGGTGTTATTGACTGTTGGTTAAATTTTATCTGAAAATTAGATATATTTTTACGGTCTTTTTATATTACGCAATGGAAAAGGACTGTTTCTTTTTTTTTTTTTTTAAATTCATCTAACCAGTATTTTGAAGTGAACATCAAGCCTGAAAGGTTAATTTTAACATCTTCAATCAGTGAGATACGATTCACCACAATTGTAGAAATATGTTTACCTTCGTCTTTTCCTCACTATTCAACCAGGCTGAAGAATCCGGATATGCCCATAGCTGAACGAATGCAATTAAATGATCATGCAAATTAGCCATGTAAAAAATTCTCCTGTTAACGGCCCATTCTCGGAGGGAACTCTTGAAATTAAAATTTCACATAATTGAATTAAGAAAATGGATTCTGGTGTTATTAAAAGAATGTAGCTGGACCTCGTGAATAATTTTTTTTTTCTTGTTGTTCATTAATGGATATCAAAATCGACCTTCAATCAAACGGGAAAGAATAAATATTAATGCAATGTTTACATAGATATTGAAATCTACAATACATATGTTCTAGATTCTTACTTCTAAAGGTGATCTGGCTAATAATTCTGTTCTTCTGATTTATCACACGCTCGTTGCCCTTGTGTATATTCACAAATAAACGTGGACGTCATTACCCACATTACTTCATACAAAATAATCGATTAGTTAGCAAATGCTCGCTTAGCTGGATGCGACTTAAGGGTATTCAAACGGATGGACTCTGGGGCTGACAATTAGTTTATAAGGTTAACGTGATTTGAGGATGAACGTCGGCGAGGAGTTGTTGGCCTCCGAGGTCCTTATGGATTGGAATAGGTCAAATTAAGGTCAAAGCTACAGTTTGCATTCAGCGATATGGAAATAAACGAGTTTACACAGGTATTCAAAATTTATTCCTGTCGTAGGACACACACACACACACACACACAGACATATATATATATATATATATATATATATATCTATATATATATATATGCAAATTTCATTAAACATAATAGACATTTTATGCCTACATATTTTCTTTTGGATCCGTTCGAATTCCCGTATTACTTTTATCGTATTCGGGGGGAATTGATTTAGGTATTGTCCATAGTTGTATGTATCCCTAGTACTTTCTGCCCGACTTTGGGCCATCATCAGGGGATAATCTGTTACAAAAGTGATGTAACTTTTGTTTTAGCCAATTACTACTGTGTAAGGACGTCTTTGTTGTTGGAGATTATGGCTTTTGCTTTTAAATGTAATTCTGTAAATAGTGCCAGTAGCTAAAGACATTTAAGTACGTTAGCACTGGTTTGAAAATTAATTCTATTAAGTGCTGGTTGCAGGTTTCTAATATATAGTGCTTCAAAAATCTGAAGTTTTTGTTTATTATTTTGATGTTCGAGTATTGTTGTGTTGTCGGTGAGAATTTTTCGTAGCTGTGTTGTTGGGCATGAATGTTTGTTTAAATGCTGAGCTATTGAACTTGTGTCAGAAAGGTGCATTGTAAGTCTCCTCGATAGGGTAGTTGAGGTTAAAACAATATATATATTATTATTATTATCAGAGATACAATCTCCTAGGGGACATTTAAATTTATATATAACGTTGGTTTTTTGCAACACCCCAATCGAAGGAGAGGAGTTATTTCTAATGACCAAATTCGAGGTTTTAAACTTATTATAATATATAATAAGTTTTATTTTTTTATTAGGATCAGTGTGGAGTATGTTTTTGTGAATCAATGTTTTCATTATTTTTTCATCGGATTTATAATTGTAGTGCATTTGGTTACGATAAAAAAGTTTTATATATGTTTGTTTACTGGGTGGAGTAGTACGCTGTTTATTTTGTTGGTTAACATTTTTGATCATACGTTTAATTTGTTCATCAACAATATAGTTAGGAAACCCATTATCGATGAGAGCCTGTTTTATGTTTTTTACCTCTTTATAAAATATTGTTTTGGAGGAGGAGATTAGTTTGGCACGGGATATTACATTACGAATAATTGCTTTTTTATATCTGAAGGGGCATTCACTTTTAAAGTTGAGGGTACAGGAGTTATTACTAGAGGGTTTTTTGTAAGATTGTTCTGCTTACCCTTGACTCGTACCTCATAATGCTGACTATTAAGCAATGAGGCATCAAGTACCATTTTTTTATTTTTTGCTATGACCCGACCAGAGATTGAGCCTTGATCTCCTGACCCATTGCAAACACCCTAAACATTATGCCATCACACACACACACTCACACACACACATATATATATATATATATATATATATATATATACAAATTTAAAAGTAAACACTACACACTGCAAAGGCCCAGATGCTCTTCTTTTAAAGTAGTAATGTAAATACAAAAGTTACATCACTTTTGTAATACATTCTCCCCTGATGTTGGCCCAAAGACGGACAGAATGTACTTGGGTAATAAACAATTATGGATAATATATCAATCAATTCCAGCCGAATACTATAAAATCAATACAGAATATGAAAGAATCAACAAGAAAATATGTAGACAGAAAATGTCTATTAAATTCAACGAAACTTCTATTAATGAATAAATACTGCCAATATATATATATGTGTGTGTGTGTGCGTGTGTGTGTGTGTGTGTGTGTGTGTATATATGTGTATATGTATAAAATAAAATATTTAAGTACTAAAAACACAACCAATTTGCAAGTCTCGTTGAAACTCGAATATTTTCAATTATCAACTCTCGTTATATTGCAGAAAAAATTAAAAAATCTCGTTTAAATCTTTATATCCTCTGAAGGCTATGGTTTATCTTTTATCTACCGTTAGTAAAAATATATTGAAAACATTTATTTAAATATTTCTTTTGTATATACCCTGTATAATATTCACCCTTCCTCAATCCAGAATGACAGGAGTAAATCAGAAATAACTGTGAATACGTCATTCAGTCTGGTATTATCAATATTTTTATTGTATGTCCGTTTATTTAAAACTTCTAACTTAATATCAATTAATCGATGATACGATCAATCCTTCACAGCCAATCACAATCTAGAATATGATTGAACATCTAATGCATCAGGATTTGCATTTTTCTAGTCAATAGCAGGTCAATAAGCAAATACTTTCGATGCACAACATTGATTGGTTTTATTCTTCATTTTTTTTTAAAGAGATTAATGTGAATTTCTATACTGTCCATTCGAATAACCGATAGTTAATTTCCTGAATTTTAATGAAGAACGCTTGCAAATAAAGGGAATTTAATAAAACCCGTTCATGATTCAGAGTTTATTTTCTTTCAAAGAAACTTTCAGTTATTAATAAACTGTAGCATCGAAAGTTTCGAACAGGATTCATCGATTCGTTTTTTTTTTGTTTTTTTTGGGTTTTTTTTTTGCTTTTTTTGTGGGGTGTAGGGGATATTAGATGTAGTGCATTCAAAATTAGAAGACTGATTTTCAAAAGTAAAGCAATAATTGATTTGGCTTTGAGAAATATATTGCTATTGGTATTATAATTTTAATTGGTATTCATTTTATTGTAATTACGATTTTTCTTATCATTGGACATAGAAGAAGTGGCGGAAATGTATCAACTGTCTTATAACTTTAAAATAAAGCTAATTTTAGTTGAAGTATTATTATGAATATCATCATGATTTAGGTGGTCTTCTTCTTCTTCTTCTTCTTCTTATTATTATTATTATTATTATTATTATTATTATTATTATACGTGCAATTTTTATGTCTGCTTTTTAAAAACTGTTATGTGAGTCGCGTAAATTTACATAACAAAACCTCCTTATTGCATTTTACAATCATAACTAATAACTCATAATTACGTTTCATTAACGATGTCTGTTCGCTGAATAATTACCGGCTACAAATTGGAAGAGGAAATAAAATGAGTTGGAACCAAATTCGAATAACTTGAAATAACGTCCACCACTACCATTTGGAGATCAAGAGATAAGAAAACAATTGAATATTTATGAATTCTCGTTTTAATGTTTTCCCTCATTTTCACCTCTGTTTTTCTACGAATTTACTGTCCAGTGCTGCAATAAAAACGTTTCAATTTTCTTGGAAATAAATAAGTATGATTATTACTTACTTGGCCGTGTTCCATCGACGTAATTTTGAGCGTCGTTCTGCAAGTGTATTTTTAAGACAACATATATACATTCTAAGTTAAATAAACTTCATGCATAGGGAATCTCTGGTGGTGTAACGGTTAGCAAGCTAGACTAGCAAACCTACACGAGTGAGTTCGAGTCTTATTGGGCGCCCCATTCAAGCAAAGAGCTTTGTAAATTACTAAATAAACTTCATGCAAAAATTAGATTTAACTTACTCGCTCATTTTAAAATAACACTGCTATTTTGATTAAAAAAATGTTTTAAATATTTAGAGGAATCTAAACCTAATCTAATTCCAGATGATTTACTGATTGATGGATTTATTGATTGATTAATCTATTTAACTGTATGTAAACCCATTATTTTATGCTAAGAGGTTACAAAATCAGGTTTATTATTCATTGATATTTATATTTTTAAGCGGTTATTTCAGAAGCTATTGTTTTCGGCCAGATTCCTATGGAAAGTGAATATTCTTTGAAAGATCTAGTTGATCCCTAGATGGAACTGTTCTGATCATGGTTATTTCTATGAATAACAATTAACCTAAGAAGTAATTCCGATTGCTTGAATAGAATTATGAATTTACTGCCACCAAGATAATTCGACAAAAGTGTAATACAGCTAGTTTGAATTCATAGATATCCTTTCTCTAGAATGGCTGCTTTATCTCGGCTAAATTGAACAGAGTCCCTTACGTCTTACAGTTCACCGAGAGAGAAGAACATATGAGTCCATTTATTTCTCCAGGATAGTAAGCCTACTTGAAATGCAAACAATCACGTTCATGTTTTGAAATTGGGTCACTGTGTCCATATCCTACGACGATAACCGTTACGCCAAGAATGCCGTAACATTTGTGAGACGGAGGAATATGCATGTTAATGTAAATTTGTAGTTTAGTTTATCAGTTTCAGTGGACTGCTATGAAAGTCTTAACACCAAGATGTTAAGTAATATTTCTTTGGGATTCAAAATGAATTTGTTAATATAGTTCTTAGTTTAACAACAAAATAAAATAATTATTTCTTTAAATCACCGGGAACGATCACTGACACGCATTTTACAAATCTATCTTGAAACACATAATGACGCAGTAGTATGACGGCTGCAATCGATCAACTCAAACTACACTGCCGAGATCACGTATACTGACCACTACCTTTAAAATGTAACACTTTCACTGTGGTACTGGGTATTTCACGTTGATAAAGCAACTCCGTCCGTACCCCTACCCGAAATCTCACTTTCTACACAGATGTTGGAATGGTGGGACTTTATGATTCGAAACAGTCCGGATGGCATAGCTTCAGTCGGGCAACGTCCAGCTAATTATTTATTATAGTGTGATTCTTATTGTAAAAAGAAACGTTTGTTTCCGCAACCGATGAGTCGTGGTAATTTGCTTTGGTGACGAATGTTCTCCGGAAGAACAATAATGCCAGTTGCTTAAACATAAACAGTTTAAAAGCCGTATATTAAGTCAAATACAAGCAACTATCGCATGGCATCTACAGTTATACATATTTACCCAACCCCTCTGCTCGGGCAGGATATGACACAAGGTCAAATTTTAAGCGAAGTTTAACAGGTTAAAATTCAGAGTTTTCCTTCTCCTAGACTGAAGAACCTAGTCTGCCCTACTATTTACCCATAGCTGGAGGAAGAATAATTGGATTCATTCCTTCACCAAGTGTATTAGTGCTATGTGAAATGCAATCAGTCTCGTCCAGGATTTGAACTCCTGTTGCTGTGTCCATTTCCTACGACGATAACCATTACACCACGGCATCTACAGTTATAGAAAATAGAATTCAACGTCTGTACTGGTAATAAGTGTGTCCGTCATAAGTTAATTAAGTTACATTTCCTCTGCAAGCAGGAATTAACATTTTCTAACCCAAAAGCAATTTTTTAAATATTGGCAATCCATATATTGCAGTCACCTGCAACTAGCTTCCAAATTTCACAACATGGGTTAATCTCTCGGTATAAAGGATCCCGGTTGAGTCTTCCCAAAATCAACTTCTTGTCTGTGAAAATCTACAAAAAAAATCAGATATTTAACATTAACCCAAGCAAAACCGCTGTGAAGAAAATTATAAGAATGATATTCTCAAAAACAAATAAACCTTTTCATTTTAGAATCAGATAACTTCGTCACAAATCAACCCAATCTTTGGTGAACTCACAGGATATCATTCTGTCATTCAGGAGTAAATTTTCTCTTTTTACAATTTCAGGACTAGTCGGCTGGGGCTGTAAAATACACAGACTGCACCTTGTTACGCCGCCATGTGCCCAGCGGTCTTGCAGGGTGCAGTTCGTTCCCGCCAAGTCCACCAGTTAACGTAGGGCACAGATGTTGGCTGTACTTTGCCGACGCTATTTAATGTTACATATATATCCAACTCCATAGCTGAACCACATTTTAAAGCCACCAGGTGAGTTAAAAGTGAATTATTAAAAGTCAACACAGTTAACTTGTCAACTTTCCCCCTCAAATATAAGTTCTTCGACAAACACAATACTTCCACAAAAACAAAAAAAAAGACTCTGAACTGCTGTGTTTGAATTAACGAGATTAATAACAATATTCTTTTATTGACTAAAAGAAAGAAACAAAGAAAAAAACAATTCAGGTAAAAGCCAGGAGAGACAGTCTTTCTCTATCTCGGAAGAACCTGCATTGAAATATTCGTATCCCGAAAGAGGTCCCTATTTAATATCTGTTAATGGCGGAAGGTGAGAATATAGTTCGACAGCAGTAGACATGTTTCGCTTTCCTGTGGGCTTTTGGGATTTGATGGTAGAGCTCGTGCTCCAAATATCAAGGTTATCATGAGGGTTATATTCCCTCTTCTTTCTCCTCTATGTTATCAGAGTAATTCTTTCCTCCCATTATGTTTCTTTAATTCACGTCAGTGTGAATGCAGCAAGATAAACTTGAGTATTCTTATATTGCATGTTCAATTGGGATTTTGTGGAGGTTATTCTCTTCTATTTTTTTCTCTCAGTATTGGGTTTCCATAACACGTTGGTAGAAGGATACATGTCTTATTTCAGATAACACCAAGATTAATTATTGTCTCTTTCCTCGTGGACAAGTCTTTTCTTTGGGTATTCGTTTAACAAGGCTCACCTTACCTCGGAGTGTTGGTTCATTCAAAGGATGAGCTTTTTCTTTTCTCCCAGCGTTCTCTGTGTGGCATGACTTTGGATTTTGACTTTATTCCGTATCCCAAATTATGTTCTTAATTTTTCAACGAACAAAAGGCAATAGCTTATGTGTCTTTATCCTTCGATGAATAAATAGCAACTACTTGGTTTCCGTATTTGGAAAATTCACCACGTGTTGGCTTTTGGGCCGCTTCTTCCTCAGTACCAATCATGGTCGCAGGTCTGCTCTCTGTCGACGCATACATGGCTAATCCTATTTACCAACCCCTCCGCTCGGGCAGGATATGACACAAGGACAATTTTTAAGCGGAGTTTAACAGGTTTCAATTCAGAGTTTTCCTTCTCCTAGATTAGTTGCCTAACCAAGGGTGAAGTACCTAGTCTGTCCTACTATTTACCCATAGCTGGAGGGATAATAATTGAATTCATACCTTTTTGCTATGTGAAATGCAATCAGTTTCGTCCAGGATTTGAACTCGTGTCGCCGTGTTCATTTCCTACGACGATAACAATTACACCACGGACACCTCCTGGCTAATAGGGAGTGAGGTTTTCACATGCCCATGTCAGCTTGTGCTAATAGAGAGGTTTGAGGGTAAACGGCCTTCCCACTTCCTCTTTTCTACTTAGTAATATAGTCTGTTGATTCTTGCTTGCCACTATAGTCGGCCGCCGGCCGGCAAGCTACACTTCTTTCCTCCACAAACCGGCGAATGTAAGAGGGTGTCTTATTTCCTCGTCTCAAATTCTGAAGAGGGTAAGCCCACCCCCGCGAATAGTTCCAGGATATGATACGAAAAAATCTGATGGCGAGGTCCCAATAATGCTGGAACTCTGGGGAATTCGGAGTACTCCTTCAGTGCTTGGACTCCTAAGTCTACTCTGACCGGGAATAGTAATACCTGATTGGGTCGTATGTATGGTTTAAATAGAACTAAACTCTGTACTGAATGTGTTTCAAATAGAACTAATTTTCATATTGAAACTGTGTATTTGTGATGAACTGAATTGTTTAAATACAAGTGTTTATGTGTATCACAACTAGATTCACTTTGGCCTGACTTAATAGCACCAGATAGGGTCCTATCTAAGGCTCAAATAGAACAAAACCGTTTATTTACGCTAAACTGAATTGTTTGAAATATAACTGTTTTTTTTTTTTTTTTTACTGTAAATAAAATAAATAATTATGTTTAAACAAATGACCGTGTGTAAATAAAAAGCAATGCACTTTTGCTAAACTGATTTTTTTTTTATATAGAACTGTTTTATATTTTACTATGTATTTCTATTAGATATAAGTGAAACCAGTAAACTGTGAAAAAATTTGCTCTGGCTTGTTTTAAAGTATTAATCATATATTTGGTATATATGTATAAAAAATGAGTTGGCATTAAATAACCTACTATGTTTGATACACCATAAAACCAAACAAAACAAAACCAAACCAAACCAAGTTATACAATTTTACATTGTCATGTTATTTATTATTTTACTTAGGTGATCAATACCCAACAAATGAAGATTCTTCAAGTAGGCAATAACTATTTTGTACTTCTTAATTTGGATAATAATTTCGAGAAGTAATCACTTATTAATAAAGGATCACAATAATTCCTATCACATCACAGATTATTTAACGAGACGGTTCCTCTCTATTTTCTTTACAGAAAATAACAATCACACCCTACTTAGTTATGCACAAGTAGATTAATGAAAATATTTCATCTTTTTAAATCATATTTCATTTCTTAAACGTATGTCGGGGGTGTCCTCGTGGTATAATGGTTAAAACGATGGACTGCGGAATCGTAGTAAGCGAGTTCGTATTCCAGTCGCGCTATTATGTTCCTTTCGGGAAAATACCCTTGAGAAAGGTATAAACCCCCTAATCCTCCCCGCTATGGGTTAAATAGCACCACTACTCTTCTTCTAGGAGAATGGCTTATGCATTAAATAACCTACAAAGGTTGATATGCCATTAAACAAAGAAATCAAACCAAACCAAACCCTAAACGTATGTCATAAATTATTATAGAAAAAATCTACTGAAAGAATTTACCGATAAAATGCCCTGCAGAAGGAGTGTGAAATACTTTGACTAAATTCCTTGAAGACGGTTTAAATCCTGGTCTCCTGCAAATGAAGTGGTGTCCTCGGTGCGCCATTAAACTGGAAGAGGTGGTGAGGCGTCAATTGCTTCGCCACAACTTCCAGGTATTCTCTATTCGGAGCGGTAGTAATGCTTAGAATTAGATAGATATGTTTGAAAATTATTAGTATTTGGTAGGAATACTTGAAACCATATCAATCATCATCATCATCATCATCATGTCGTGCTGGTTGCACAGATATCCCTGACCCTCTCTCGCCACTTTTCCCTATTGTTCATCCCCTCAGGCAGGTCTTCTGGTCAACATCCCGTATCCTTACATAGTTGCTGAATGTATGTTCGTGCTGGACGTCCTGCTTTTGCACGGCCATGTGTGGGGGCCCACAAGAGTAGATCAATTATGAGTTCGTTCCTGCTTCTCCAGCAGTGTCCTGCATGTCTGGTTCGTCTAACTTGAATAGTTTTCGTGATAGGAGGCAGTATTTTTTATCTTTAATTGATAATGTGATAATGTAGCTATTCTATTGATTTTAATTTTTACTACTGAAGGGTATCGGTAGCTTAATCGATTGAACACTGCCAACGTCAGACAGGACGCTACGAATATGGAATGGATATATAGCTTTTATCAAAGAATACGTCTATATGTCCGATAATGCTGCTTGATTAAAATTCTTTTAGCATTAAATTTTAATCATTCTTCTTGTTTACTAGTATCGGGTAGAGTGAATTCAATCCGAATATAAACGAATTTAACTTATAAGCCTTATATTTCTAGTTCAAGTGAAGAAAAATAATTTAGATATATGAGTCATAAGGTAAATTTGAAACAAATCACAGTTCGTCTGACTTCAGAGTATTCCTTCACTACCGGTTGCAGTACAAAGTTTGAAGAAGCAAGTCTGCTCTATTATTTACCCGTATAGGATGAAGGTTAAGAGATGGGTTCCTGCTTTTTCAAAGAGCATTTGGCAAAGTGAAACCCAAAAAGCCTCGTCCAGGATGTAAACATGACTCCACTGGTGTATTTTCCGTCAGCCTTTATTATGTAATATATGCACGTCTTTATCATCTGTATTCCCATTATCGGGTGGGAAATAGTGACGAATTCCTGTCTTCATTCAGTATAAAGCAAAGTAAAATGGATAGAAATAGCCCCCAGGATTTCAATTCTGTTGTAGCAAATCCCATTTGTCGTCAAGAGAAAGAAATCTGAGTGGCATGACACTGGTTATGAATAAGTCACTGGTAACGGGGTTATTTTTTGTCGCTGAGAGTACGCATGTACGTGGGACACCTTATAAAGACCACCTGCCGCTTACGATAGTTGAGTGTAGGGATTTCGGTCAAATTAATGTTTAATGAGGGCAATAGAATCTGTTGAATACAAGAAAGTTCCACCATTGAAATTTAGTGATAAAATCAACCAAGAAATTTCCGGTTTGAAAAAAAAATGTTTTCTGTGAAAAGAATACACTATGATCTCAACAGTATGTTTTCTTTTCAGTAAAATACATCATTTTTAAAAAGAAAAATTGTTTGATTATACAAAATGTGCTTAAAAGCAATATATATATATATATATATATATATATATATATATATATATATATATATATATATATATATATATATATATATATATGTGTGTGTGTGTGTGTGCGTGCGTGTGTGTGTGTGTATGAAGCATTTTCTCTTTTAAAACTGTTCGATTAAATACACCAGACACTTCGCTTCTGCCAATTTTATTAGTGATCCGTTCAAATCTTCGTACAAGTTTTTTATATGGAATTTTTTAAACAGTAGGAGGAAGGACGAGTAGTTGGGAAATTTACAAAAGAGAAAAAAATTTACTGGAGTTATTGGATGAATCAAAAAAATATACAAGGCATTTCAGAGCTAGACTGCAACATTCGAAATTGAAATTGCTCAAGGAAGTTTTGTTATTTTTCATAAAGAGAGCTTCATCAATTTGGGATTCAATTTTTTATCATTTTATAGTGGATGGAGACTCTTACTCAGCCGTCTAAAAATACTTGATGCTATTGGCAATCACAAGCTAAAATTTTAAAATGTTTATGCGTTTTTTATGTATTATTATTTCCATTACAGTTAGGCTTAATATTTTTAATTGTGCATATAATTTGTTCGTCAGCAATGCAGTATGAGAAATCCTCAGAGAGAATTTGCTTAATGTTACTCTTTGTTTTTGTCCGTATGAATATAAAAATACCAGAAGGCAAATAATATTTTTTTACTTCTTTATGGGACATTTCAGGAAGTGTATGTATTATAATTCAAATACAGAGGAAATTTGAATAATAAATGGTTCTACTAGTTTGCAAGACATGTTTTTAAAACTATTTAGATATTCATAAAAGTGATCTGAAAAAAAATACATCAATCTATCAGTTTTTTCATAGTCTTTTTTTCTTTCTATATGAAATTGTAATCTAAATATATACATTTGCAGTAAAATTATAGATTGATATCCTAGTCTAAGAAAATATTTTCTTTAACTTTCAATACATCATCAAAACATGCCAATTTTCCCTCAATCTTTTTATCGCCTTTTCGACAAAAGACATGATACGAAGAAAATTTGATTTTATACGAGTAAAGCTGGCTTGAGTTAAGATTCTGAGTTTTGCTTCTAAACTGGTTGCAGATAGCAAGATTAAATTGAAGATTTCCATTCGTGCCTTTTTTAAGGCCATCAGAACTTTATGAAAACACAAATAATCTCGACTAGAATTCGAACTATGTTATTTTCGTACGACGATAACCGTTACACTGGAAACGCCTCCAAGTAGGTTCCATAAAGTTACACACTACCAATCTATAACGTTTGTAGCAATCCATCATAAATAAACCGATTGCAGTCAAAGCACACGCAAATATTTTATCACTTGATGATACTGTATGACATTAAATGTTAATGGTTTCCCTTGGTTTAGCTACAGTTTTGCTACTTTTGATTTTCAGTATTCTCGAATGATTCTTTCAATAAAATATTTTCTATATCAAACCAAATGAGAAAGTCGAATGTGTAAACTATTGCCAATCGTCCCTTAAGTCAATTTATTTAACCTTTTCTTTTTCGTATTTCTGAACGTTCTGTGTGGTTGGTAAACAGTTTGCAGAAAATATATTGACATTGGCTGAATAAACTTTAAAGATAGTTTTAAAATATTTCAACATTTCCTGAATCTTGCCATTTGAATTTTTTTTTAAATATATATTTTCATAGTTAATTGAATGGGGACGCTAAGAATTTTTAGGGTGAATCAAGAAAATATTTATTTATTTATTTAATATTTTCACTCTGAGTGATGTTTTTACACAAATATTTACTTTTGTTTTGTAACTGATTCCTGAGTATCTATAAGTCTATTTAGGTCTCCAAAAATCTATGATAAGTTCCTGCTGATTCTAAATTCTCTATGGTCTAAAT
Source organism: Sepioteuthis lessoniana (assembly GCA_963585895.1). Lineage (NCBI taxonomy): Eukaryota > Metazoa > Mollusca > Cephalopoda > Myopsida > Loliginidae > Sepioteuthis > Sepioteuthis lessoniana. The sequence goes on from OY757911.1 coordinate 102,469,616, forward strand.
AATCTCGATTCTTCCTCTAATGTCCAGATCCTCTACTCTTTTTTTTTCAGGAGCAGTGAAACTGTAAAAAGGTGCAAACTACTATTTGTATCACCATTACTTTCACGTTGCTCATCATTTTCAGTTCTCAGGCAAGATCGGAATATCTGTCTACCTTTTAGTTTGTTTGTTTTTTAATTACTCTTACCCTATATACTGCTGTTACAGCAAATCTCACTTGAAGTGTTCTTTTCTTCCTCTTAATTGAAAAGATTTAGGGTATATCGGCCCGAAATTGGTGATCAGTTGTTTCAGATAACTTTATGAGTTTCATTTTTTTGTAGCCCAGTTGATTGGAGGACTGTAGAATACACCAACTGCATCTCTAAAAAAAGGGTAAGACCCCATCAATGAGTGTCCTAAACAATCTACTGGTGAGGTTACAGTAATACTTAAGTTTGGGGGAATGTGCAGTACCCCTTCATAGGCATCGTTCCCATGTCCACTCTGGCCTGGATTGGTTGCACATCAAAGGGTCCTATGGCTCAAGTAAAACTGTTTGACATTTCAACTGAGTGGGAATAAATGGCAAACGCTAGATTAATTTTTTTTCTGAAAATGTATTTTTTTATAATTTAACTGTGTGCAAAAAAATGACTGATGTTTAATTTAATTGTTGGTGATACCAAGCAATACTTCGAACAATTTATTTTGGAACTATGATAGATGTTAAAAAGTGAACTCTTTAATCATTTAAGTATAAGACCAGAAAATTCGACGACATAATTCTCTGTCATTGTAATGCCGTATATAATTAAAATCCTTTAGACAAATGGATGAAGGGATGTATCCGCCCCTTCCCTAAAAATGGCGACCTCGGATTAGCCAAGAACTTCCAATGTATATCACTTACATCCATAGCGGCCAAGATATACAATCCCTACCACGCAACTGCATAGAACCCAAAACTGACAACATACTTAGGAAGAATCAAAATGGCTTCCGGAGTAATAAATCCACGACCTCAAAATTTTGACTGTCCGTCGAATTCTAGAAGGTGTACGCTCAAAAAAAAAAAAAAACTACAGGCAACAATATTATTTGTTGACTTTTCAAAGGCCTTTAATTCTATTCAGAGAGGAAAGATAGAGCAAATTCTTCTCGCCTACGGCCTACCAAAAGAAACCGTTGCAGCCATAATGATGCTCTATAGAAGCACCAAAATAAAAGTCTGTTCTCCAGATGGAGACACAGACTTCTTCAACATAGTAGGTGGATTACTACAAGGATACACACTAGCCCCTAACCTATTTATCAGCTGTCTCGACTACGTACTTAGAACATCTACTGATAAAATCAAAGAAAACAGTTTCAAGCTAACAATAGAAATAAGCAGAAGCTAACCCGCAAAAACAATTACCGACGCCGACTACACCGATGACATAACGCTTCTGGCAAATGCACCCGCCCAAGCCGAAACGCTGCTACAAAGTCTGGAATGAGCCGCTGCAGGTATCGGCCTCCATGCCAATGCATACAAAACGGAATTTATGTGCTTTAATCAAACAGGAAACATCTCCACACTAAACGGCAGCACTTTGAAACTGGTTAACAAGTTCACCAACCTAGGGAGTAGTGTCTCATCAACAGAGACAGACACCAACACGCCACTAGCAAAGGCATCGACAGCTATCGATAGACTTTTGGTCATATGGAAGTCAGACCTGACCGATAAAAGGAAGCGCAGTTTCTTCCAAGCAGCGATCGTGTCGATACTGGTATAAGGATGCACTACATGGACGTTAACTAAACGGCTGGAGAAAAGGCTTGACGGCAACTACACAAGAATGCGGCGAGCAATATTGAACGAGTCCTAGAGGCAACACCTTACAAAGCAGCAAATACAGCCACCAAACACCCATCACTAAAACTATCAAAGTTAGATGAACCATACATGCAGGGAACTGCTGGAGAATTGGGGACGAGCTCATAAGTGATGTACTTCCATGGGCCCTTTCACATGGCTGAGCAAAAGCAGGGCGACCAGCTCGAACCAACATACAGAAGCGATGAATGATTGGGATGGGTGGCGAAAGAGGGTCAGGGATATCCGTGCTGATGGTACGACAAGATGGTGATGATGAAACTTCCTCGGCTGAAAGAAAACAGTTTCAAGCTAACAATAGACTAATGGAGTCACAAGATCCAGCCGACGAGAGAAGACGTTCCAAAGCAACGAAAGAAAATTATACCAGTAAGTAGGTGGAGAATCCACGAAGACATACAAATAAACGGATGTAAAGGATTCAAAAGAGTTTTAGAACAAAATATGGGAACAGAAAGAACATAAATACATATTGATTCTCTAAGTAACATATGGAAAAACGCCTGGCCATGATGACATATATGAATACGGGTTTTAAAAATTCCCTTGCATCATCGACGAACTGGCTATCAAAATGAATATATGCTTAGGGGACCAGATATACCCTATTGGATGAATATAGGTAAGACCAAGTAGACATCCAAAAAAGGAAACACCCTGAATAACAACAGAATCATAATCTGTCTATCGATGACGTAGAAAATAGTGACAGCGCAAATTAAGAAGATTTACTACTCAAAAATAAGCCATGGACTGTTCCCAGAAGAACTGAAATGATGCCACAAGGATATAAGAAGAACAGATATAGTATACATTGATCAATAACCATCACGAAAACCAAAACGAGATTAAAAAAAGTAGCTATGGTTTAAATTGACTCCAACAAGGTTCACGATGTGTTACAACAAAGCTGGATAATAAACTGTCGCAAAATGTACAAGATATCCGTCTGAGTCGTAAAGTTTATCAAGGAAATAATAAAAAAAATGGAGAGTTGAACTGAGAGCAGGAGGAAAGAAAATTTACCCGAGGTAAAAATCAAGAGAAATATATTCCCAGGGGATACGTTGTAACCATTACTATTTGGAATAGGAATCATGCCATTCAATCACATCATGGAGGAAATTCACTGGTTATAAATTGCAAAAAATAAATATCTACATTAAACTGTTTGCCAAATATGAAAAGGAATCAGAGATATCTAATATAGGTGATTATAAAATACAGTCAGGATATAGGAATGGCATTTAGCATAGAAAATGGGTCATGCTAATAAACAGAAGCAGTAAAAGACAAATACGAAAAAGTCTGAACGCTCGGAGAAAAAGAACAAAAAACATACACCTATAGGGCATGTTCAAAACGGTCATCATTAAACAAGTAGAGATGAAAAAAAATTAAAGTCTCAGGAGATGTAGAAAACTATTTGAAACCTAATTAAATTGAAGGAATCTCATCAAAAGTAAAAATACCCAGGCTGGCCCCAAGTAAGATACACGGGACCATTCTTGAAGAGGACAAAGGAAGAAATTCAACAAAAGGATCAGAGGACAATAAAAATATACACGTTGCTTAAGAACTTATATCTTAGAGATTACATAAAAAAATATATTTGTTAAGAAAAGAAGGAGAAAGAAACTCGCCAGCAATGAAGACATCCTCGATACACCGATAAGACGTCTCGAGCTCTACATAAAAATGGTCAACAAAAGATTAATGACAGTTACAAAAAAACAAACAAACAACGCAAGAATCAACGGAACAACGATAACTAGAAAAAAAAAGAATCGGAAGGAAAACAACTATAAGGATATTTCAAGCAGCCAACATTCAAAATCTTGCACGAGATGACTTCAGCACAATAGTAACCGCCATTAGAACAATGTAAAAGCAAAAAATAGAAAAGACAGAACAAAAGAACACGTTTAGGTTTTGTAGCGATAGAGACGAGATCTACCATATAATAAGTGAATGCAGCAAATTAGCGCAAAAAGAGTAGGACTAGAAATGACTGGTTGGGAAAGGTGATCAACTGATAATTGTGCAAGTGATTAAAATTTAACCATACGAACTAGTTGTATACGTATAACCCAGAATCCGTCCGGGAGAAGGAGATGCTCAAATTTCTCTGCGATATCGAGATACAGGTAGATCACCTGATCTTGGTCAGACGACAAGACCCAGTCAACAAAAAAGAGATGTAATCTAATTATTGACTTTTTCGTCGCAGTGGACCACAGAGTAAAAAGAAATCGAAAAGAAAAATAAGTACCTGGGCCTTGTTAAAATCCCCAAAATATAGAACAACGATGGTGACGGTTATATAAATTGTAAATGGTGCGCTCGAAACAATCGCTAAAAGATTCGTAAATGGATTGGAAGACTCAGAAAACAGAGGACAAGTGGAAAACACACAGCACTATTAAATAGGCCTGAAGACTTCTAGAGATTTGAGGTGACTTGTTGTCGCTCAAACTCCAGTGAAATTCCATCAGCTATCAGTGTTGTGACAAACTCTTACGGAGTACAATAATAAAGTAAAGTTAGCGACCATAGTCGAGGGTGACCCGAAGGCTCCCTTTTCGATAGCTACTACACCAAGATGTAGGGGAGGGCGCTACTCCATTCCCTGGATTGCTCCACTTTACCCTTGAACCGTACCTTATAATGCTGAGTGTTAAGCAAGGTGGTATCAAGTTCCATTTTTAAAGTCTTTGGTATGACTCGACCTGGGATTGAACCCAGGTCTCCCGGGCCATTGGCGAGCACTCTAACCGCTGGGCCAATGTCCCGGTTATGATAATAATGCTAATATTAACAATAATAACAATAATAACAAAGAATCTATGGTGTATGTGGGTGACAATAATACCAATTGTACTTGATGGGATTAGAAGGGTCACCAAAGGCTTGACAAGGAAGTGATAATAGTATGAAATCAGACGGAGACTCATGACCATTCACTCAACAGCAATTTTTACATCACCCAGAATACTGAAAAAACTTTTGAGGACACGAGAGGATTCTCTGCCACTCCAGTGAAAGTGTGGAAGATGACAGGGCTGTGAAAAAGTCGTAAGGATAATAATTAACAGAAATAATAATAATAATAAGTGACGGTGATACCGATTGTAAATTGTGTGCTCGGGTATTCTCCGAAGGCTTGATAATGGGAGTGAAAGATTGGAAATCAGAGGACTAGTAGAGACCATCCAGACTATTGCATTGACTTGTAATTGGTGTGCTCGGTACAGTCACTAAAAGATATATACAGTCACTAGAGGACTTGCAAATAAGAGGATGAGTCGAGGTCATCCAAGCTACTGCATTATTAAGATTGAGAAGATTCCCGGCGACTTGTGGAGACTTACTGTCATTAAAACTACAGTGACAAACTATCAGCTAACGTTGGTGTGAAAAACTCTCAAAGGAGTAAAATAATAATAATAATCTATTTCATATAGAAATTTTCTGATGGTTTAGCAAGGAAATTATTTTCATGCGTGGAAAAGGATGTAGGTTCCTAATGATTATTTGCTTGATATGGGGTCAGAATTTTTTAGCACTCATTTCGTAAATATATCTTGACCCATGTCATTGTATACATTTTTATGCCCACATGTATATTTATCTGTTTTCTTTGAAACATTTATATACAGGTGTAAGTTTTCTAAGATAGTGATAATAGGTGGGGCAATGGAGGCTATCCAGACGACAGCATTGAGATCACTCATGATATATAAAAGAGTTTTCTAGACTTGAGGAGACTTGCTTTCACTCAAACTCCAGTGAAAGTCTATCACACTGGTGCGAAAAGCACTCAGTTATAAACAATAATATCAATAATGATTATAAAGCAATTATCTTAGCCTGACCAAAAATTTAAATGAATTGAAATATTATACATATTGTCTTAGTGAATACAGAAGCCACAAAAACCGTACGTTCAATAAATTTAAGCATTACTGTCCCAGTCTGTATAATGTGTAATTGTCTTTATAATAAAATGAATGTGAATAATTTTGAAAATTGAGGTGTAGAAAAATCATATAGGAAAGTCAGTCTAAAAGAACAAAATTGAACTATCCCCAACCTTAACAACTCAAATAAGTTAAAAATAAAGAGTTGTCTGGACTTTTACAGAGATAAAAATTCTTCATTGTAAATCTATGAAGATTAATTTATATATATATATATATATATATATATGGTGGATAGTCACGCAAGATGCTTCAAGCTGGTATGGAAACCCGGTTGACTTTATGTCAGTAGCATATTTTACCTTAGAGCAATCGTCATTCTGAACGTAAGTGAAGGAATTTATTTTACATATACCATTTTACATATATTCTGTCGGCTACTGACAGTGCTCAATTCTTGAGAAAAGCAATTGTGTTTCCGGCAATTGGTAGCCGGCAAATTTCTTACAAGAGTGTTCAACCTAATTTACAACTCCGGTAAATGTTGGCTGTTCTACTCTCGGGTACACAAACAACCAAAGCAGCTATTTTATAGAATGAAATAAAAAGTATTTCACTGTTATTTTAAGAGCAATCTGAATCAAAGATGGATAAAAAGTATGATATAAATTTAGTCAAAATTCACAAGTACTAAAACAAGCCAAAGGCTTCGTGATCAAACTAGGATGACTTTTTTGTAGAAAGGTAGAATTTTTGACTTTGAGACACAAGAAATATTCGGACATGTTAAATAGTGAGTAAAACAAACATGATTCCCTTTTGCCGAAACGAGACACTAAATACTGAAAAGCAAGTGCCCGCTATCCAAATGGAAAAGTAAAATTAATTCAAAACCAGGTTGGGAAATTTGGTTAATGGCCAAATAATGAAACCGTGGCAAGTGAAAGTACTACATAAGGCTAAGCATGTAAGGATATGCGAGGTGGAAAGACTAAAATAAAACAGCAAACAAGTCTGAAAATTCAACCTGGGGAGATACATTCTAAGGTATGATGGAAAAAAGAGTCACTCAAAAGATGCTGGGATAGAGTCAAGCAATGAAAACAAAAAAAAAAGAGCATTCTAAAAGAGCCCAAGAAAATTTTACGTACGTGTAGGTGGAGAATGCACGAGAACAAACCTTTCACCGGATGTAAAGGAAGCAAAGCAATTTTTGAATAAAATATGAGAATAGAAAGAACGTAGAAAGTCTGATTAGATGAATCAAAGGAAAAAAAAATTACACTGACACAAAGATGGAGCCATGAAAGACATGTCAGGAATCCCTCCGGCCAATACCCTGGAAAAAACAGACCATTACTGCTTACATCTCTTCTGGTTTTAAAGATCACAACCCTCGATGGCATACTGGCTCGCAAATTAAGTAGATGCCTAAAAGTAAACTTCAATATATGACCAAGAGAAGAAAAAAACTTTTCTGATCCAGAAAGACTCCCTCAAAAGGAAACATGTCTAGCAACAATTCAAACACATACTTAACGAATGAACAAGGGGATAAAAATGTGTAGAATCACACGAAAATAGTGATCACCTCATTTACATGGACAACATCAAGCTATTTCCAAAAAATAAAAACGAGTTGGAAACTGGTATAAGAATTAAGAATACGCAGTCAAGATAAAAGAATGGGATTTGTCAACGAAAGATGAGCCATGCTTATAATGAAAAGATGAAAAATAGAAATTACGGATGGCACAACACAGCTGAACAGGAAGGAATCAGGAATATTGAAGAAAAGGAAAATTAGAAGTAGTAGGGAATATTAGAAGTGGAAACAATGAAACAACCAGTGATGAAAAAAGATAAGAAAACAGTACTTCAGAAAACGGGAAAACCTCTCAAAATAAAGCTAAGTAGCGGAAATCTAACCAAAAGAGATAAAAACATAGGCAGTCTATTTGAAAGATATTCGCAACCATTCTTAAAGTGTACATGGGAAGAATTTGGACAAATGGAACTAAGGGCACGAAAAGTGATGACGATGCATAAAGCTGTACATCCAAGAGGGAACATAGAGAGACTTTATATGTCAAAGAAAGAGACAAGAAACAGATTTTCCAGCATTGAAGATTTCGTGAATGCATCAATACGAAGACTCGATGATTACACTAAAAAGAGCAAAGAGAGACTAATCACTGTGATTAGTAATAGCACAGACAACATAATGGACAGTCAGACCAACGACTAAAAATAGGATACTGAAATAGAAAGATAGACAACTGTATGATTATTTTAAGTGGCAAACTGAGAAGATGTCACATTAGAAGACTTTGACATGGCTACAAAGGTAAAACATTGATAGAGAAACTGAATCTCTTGTAAAAGCCACTCAAAACAATATAATAAAGAAGAATCAATTTGAAAAGAAAATTCCTAATATGTAACAAAATAACAGGTGTACGCTATATGGTCATAATGACGAAACAATTCATCACATTAGTGAAAATAGTGAACAAGCACATAAGCAATTCAAGTCAGGGCACAATTGAGTGGGAAAGATGGTCTACTGGGAATTGTGCAAGAAATTGAAATTTGACCAAATAATTGGGCATAAACCAGAATATGACCTATTGATAATTTGCAAGAAAAAAGAGAACTTGATGTATGGTAAACTTTGCTGTTTCACTGAACCAGAGAGGAAAAATCAAAGATGGCGAAAATAGAGACAAATACATAGAACTTGCAAGAGAACTGAGAAAATCGATGAACATGGGGTTAACGAAGATAAATGAAGTATTTTGCGCGCTAGTAACAATTTGCATGGATTCAGAAGAATTACTTGGAAATCAGAGTAAAAGATTCGAGGCCATTGTTGAGATCCAACAGAATACCGAAAAGAGTCCTAGTGACATAAGGAGAACTCCAAACCTTCAGAATTGAGTAAAAGACAATTTTCTAGCGCTGGTGTGAAGAAAACACACAAGGTGAATAATAATAACAATAATAATAATAATACACCAGAGAAAAATATGCCATGCTCATAATGAAAAGTGGAAAACAACATTGAACCGAAGGAATACGACAACTAAATCAAGACCATATAAGAATGCTCAGATAAATTGAAACCTACAAATACTTTGGGATACTGGAAGCGGACACCATTAAACAATCGGAGATTAAAGAAAAAAAAAGAATAAATCAGGAGAACAAAAAAATTACTCGAAACCAAGCTACATAAGAGAAATCTCATCAAATGGATAAATGCCTGAGCTGCTCCCTTCGTGAGATACTTGACACCATTCTTATAGTGAACTACAGATAAATTCCGACAAATAGACCAGAGAACAAGAAAATGTATGACGATACTTAAGGCTTTATATTCCAGAGATGACATTGACCGATTGTATATAACAAGACAAGACGGGCAAAAAGGATGCTTGCATTCAAAGTAGCGTCGATGCATCAATACAATGACTAGAAGACTATATAAAATACGTAGACGAAGACTGAGTACAACTACCAGTAACAATACAGACAACACAAACATCAACAGAACAAATTATAAGGAAAAATGAAAAGAGAAACAACTTTATGGACAATTCAAGCGAAAAACATGTGAAATCTCACATGGGAAATGTTGGACATGACTGAGAAAAGGGAAATTTTAAGATAGAAACTGAATATCTTCTAATAGCCGTTCATAACAATGCCAAGAGAACTATGCCGAAGAAAGAATAGACTAGACGCAATCAAAAAGCAGATGAAAATTACGTGGAGATACAGACGAAACGATCATTCACATAATAAATGCAGGCGATAAATGTGCAATAATGAGAATATAAGATTAGATACGACTGTGTCGTCAAGTTGAGTCATTGGGAATTGTGCAACAATTTTAAATTTGATCATACAAAGAAATGGTACATGCACAACCTAGAATCTGTATCAGAAAAGGAATTGTGAAATGTTCTCTGGGATTGTGACATACAAACGGAACATCTAATCTAGGCCAGAAAATCAGACCTAGTCATAGTACATAAAAAAAGAGAACCTACCGAATAGTGGACGTTGCTGTTCCAGCTGACCTCTAGTTAAAACTGAAGGAAATACCGGAGCCTTGCTAGAGAATTGAAAAAGAAAATGGAACATGCAAGGGATGGGGATAACATTTACAAAAGGCAAACTCGGTACAAGCACCAAATGAACGGTTCATGGACTGGAGGACATGGCCATAAGAGGATTAGTGGGACCATCCAAACTACAGCATTGTTAAGGTCGGCAAGAATAATAAAAAGAGTTAAAGAGACTTAATGAGACTTACTGCCACTCAGACTTCAGTGAAAAACCATTAGCAAACTCTTTTGTTAATAACTCCCAAAAGACAAAAAAAGATAATAATAATTCATTACATTTATCTTTTTATTTCAACATTCAGTTCATACATATATCTTGGTCCATGTCGCTGTATAGGGTGGAACGATAAAATTGTCACCCTAGAAAAGACGACATGATTCCATTTCCGTTTAATGAAAACCGGTTTTCTTTCTTTGTCGCAAACCATCTCCTAGTTTGCCAGTCGTGTACAAATCCCAAGAGCGATAGGAGCCTTCTATCATGTTTGAAAGTGACACAATGTTCAACGAGCGAGATCGGAGATGCGCCGCTGTACAACTCATGATCTCTACCGATCCAAGTTATGATAATAGTACCATTGCCAGCACCCTCAAAATGCAAATTTGAATTGCCACAAATAACGGGGACGTGCCCAGGGTGATGAGAACAAAGTTTCCGGCTACGGTTATGGTCTTTGGTGTGGTTTCAAATGAAGGCCACACCATGCCACTTCACATCTTCGAAGTCGGCTTGAAAATCAACACCAAAGTGTACCTGGATGTGCTGAAGAGTGTGGTGATCCCCTGGTGCAATCAGGTAGCCGGTGGCAGACCCTGGGTCTTGCAGCAGGACTTGGCATCGGCCCACAAGTCCAAAGAGACCCAGGCTTGGCTTCAGAAGGAGTGCTACAACTTTGTACCTTTCTCTCAATGGCCCCCTCCTCCCCGACCTAAACCCGCTGGACTACTTCGTTTGGTTATACGTCGAGAACATCACCGACATGACCTCCCACAACACCAAAGCCAGCCTGATAACCGCTATCCGCCGAGTATTCGTCGAGCTTCCACTGGTGCTTGTGGAAAAGGCATGTTCCCAGTTCCGATCCGTATCGAAGTGGTTACTGAGGCTGAAGGCGGCTACATTGAGTAGATGTCAGCTCTACTACATAGTCAAGTTACCTGAATTGATCTTTTCAATAAATGTTTTAAAATAAAGCTGTTGTGTTGTTTTCTTTAGGACGACAATTTTATCGTTCCACCCTGTATATATTGATATGCCCACATATATATTCATCTATTTTCTTTAAAACATTTACATAAAGGTGTAAGCTTTCTATGTTTGTAATCCAGTAAATACTAAACTTTTCATTTCTAAACTTATTTTAGATGTTATTATCATAAAATATTTAATTTATCTAAATCAAATAAACACGGACATAAATGATATAAATGCTTTTCGAAAATCTTATGTATGGATAATCCGAATTAT
>OY757911.1:102483500-102546000 GCA_963585895.1 Sepioteuthis lessoniana
TAAATCTTCGTGCATCTTCTTATTCTAAAATACATCCTTATTCTTTTTTGGGGACCTACAACAACCATCTTATATATATATATATTCACCAACCTCTCTGTACGAGCAGGATTCGATATTAGGTAATTTTTAAATTTTCAAGCTGAGTTTAACTGGTTTAGATTCAAGGGTTTTTTTTTTCTGAGTCATATTTCCGTTGAAGATGTCAGTTTGCCTATTTACCCGAATTTCACGGGATAATAACTGGATGTATATTTTTTTCCAATTTTATGAGCACTCTGTAAAATACTGTCTCGTAGCTTACTGAACTCTTACCTCGGTGTTCATTTCCTACGGCGGTAACATTACACCAGGAACCATATATATCATCATCATCATGTCGCGCCGCCTGCGCGGATATCCCTGACCGTCTCTCGCCATTTCTCCCTATCATTCATCGCCTCCGGCAGGTCTTCAGGATTACAACCCGTGTCCTCACATAGCTGCTGTATGTAAGTTCGTGCTGGTCGTCCCACTCTTGCACATCCATGAGTGGGGGTCCACAGGAGTACATCGCTTATGAGCTCGTCCTTGCTTCTCCAGCAGTGTCCTGCGTGTCTGGTTCGTCGAACTTGTATAGTTTTTGTGATGGGGGGCAAGTGTCCGTATAGTTGGAGTCTCGTGGGGTGTTGTCGCCAGGACTTGTTTAATACTGCTCTCAACATTCTTGTGTAATTTCCGTCCAGCCTCCTCTCCAGCCGTTTCGTAAGCGTCCATGTGGTGCATCCATATAGCAGTATCGACACAACCGCTGCCTGGAAGAAACTGCGTTTCATTTTATCTGTTAGGTCCGACTTCCATATGATCGAGAGCCTATCGATAGCTGTCCATGCCTTCGTCAGTCGTGTGTCGATGTCCTTCTCGGTTGATGAGACGCTGCTTCCTAGGTAGGTGAATTTGTCGACTAGTTTCAGAGAGGCTCCGTCTAGTGTGGCAATGTTGCCTGTTTGGTTGTAACACATATATTCGGTTTTGTTTGCATTGACATGTAGGCCAATGCCAGCTGCAGCTCGTTCCAGACTATGTAGTAGTGTCTCTGCTTGATTAGGCGTATTCGCTAGTAACGCCAAGTCATCAGCGTAGTCGGCGTCCGTGATTGTTTTTGCGGGGTACCTTTTGCTTCTTCTCTTAGTCAGCTCAAAGCCATTTTCTCTGATTTTGTCTATCGAAGTCCTAAGCACATAGTCTAGACAGATGATAAAGAGGTACGGGGCTAGTGTGTCTCCTTGTAGTACTCCTGCAACAATGTCGAAGTATTCCGTGTCTCCATCTGGTGAACGTACTTTTACTTTGGTGTTTCTGTAGAGAATCATTATCGCTGCTACGGTTTCTTTTGGTAGGCCGTAAGCTAGTAGGATTTGCTCCATCTTCCCTCTGTGTATGGAATCGAAGGCCTTGGTAAAGTCGACAAATAGTAATGTCGCCTGTAAGTTTTTTGCCCGAACGCCTTCCAGGATTCTACGGATGGTCAGTATTTGTGAGGTTGTGGATCTGTTTCTCCGGAAGCCATTTTGGTTTTTCCTAAGGATGTTTTCCATTTTGGGTTCTATGCGGTTTCGTAGTAGGGCATTGTAGATTTTGGCTGCTATGGATGTAAGTGTTATCCCTCGGTAGTTCTTGGCTAGTCCGAGGTCGCCTTTTTTAGGGAATGGAAGGATGCATCCCTTCGTCCATCGTTCTATCCTATTTTGACTATAGACTGCGTTGCATTGCCGGAGCAGTATATCGTCGAATTGTCTCGTCTTCCACACTTCTGGGGGGATCTCGTCTAGCCCCGCCGCTTTCCTATTTTTAATTCTTCTGAGAACCGTGTCGAGTTCTTCTTTGGTGAAAGGACCTAGTTTTACGTCTAATTGCTTACTAATAATTCTGGTGATCGGTTCATCCGTTATTTCCGGTGGGTTTCCTAGTAGATTTTTGAAATGCTGTTCCCACAGTTTTATTCTTTCTTGTTGGCTTGCAGCTTTCAATTTTGCTTTGGCTGTGCTCTTCCTTCCACTTACTTCGTTTATTGTTTGCCAGGCTATCCTGGATTGCCTATCTTCCACCGAGTCTCTAATCTTATCTATCTGATTTTGTACGTATTCTGCCTGTTCTTTTAGGTATATTCCTGTTAATTGATGTTGCGCCTTTTCTAGTTCTCGTGCATTTGTATTTGTTGGGTTCTGTTGATAGTTTTTGGAGGCAGTCTTCACAAGTGCACGTTTTTCTCTAGCTGCTGGCGTTTCCCAAGGGACTCTATATTTAGTTCTAGGTTTTGTTGGAATACACTTTTCTGCCGCCTCCAGGTGTGCTTCTACAAAATTTTCATATTCGTCATTTGGGGTGCCTATTTCTACCTTCTCTTGTAGTGCTTCGAATCTGTTTCTTAATTCTAATGCATACTTATCTCTAATATCTCTGTTGTTGAGTAGGGCCCAGTCATAGTGCTTGGTCGTCGCTTTACGTGTGGCGTTTTTTCTTAGGCTTAGTCGTACTTTGGCCGTAACTATTCGATGATCGGAGGACACACCCTCGAAGGAGGAGTATGCCTCGCAATTCATCGCACTATTCTTCCATTTCCTGTTTATAAGGACGTAGTCTATCTGTGCTTTACTCTTATTCGCGTATGTGTAGGTCCATAATTTCCCCTCCCTTTTTTGAAAGTTTGTATTGAGGCAGGTTAATCTATTTTCTATCATGAAATCTATTAAATGCTGTCCATTCCTGTTAGACGCGTAGTGTAGGCTGTATTTGTTGTGTCTGTTTTTCCCGATTTGTGCATTCATATCTCCGCCAATGACTAGCAGGTTGTGTTTCGGAATGCTACGTACTAGGGAGGATAGATCTTCGTAGAAGGTGGCTATTTCGTTTTCTTCGCTAACATTGGTAGGGCTGTAGCAGGAGATAATTGTTGCTTTGGGGTTGCCATTAAACGTTGCGGCCATCATCCTAGGTTGTATTCTCTCAATGCTGTTCAGTGTTTTTAACGCTCTCGGTCCTAGAAGTATTCCCACCCCTCCTACCGATGCATTGACAGAGTTTTTCCATGCCGATACAGTCACCAGCATCCATCCATTTCCAGTTTCGTGATACTTGATATCTTCGGTGTGCGTGTATCGGTGCTCTTGTATGCAAATTATATCTATCTTATGTTCTACGGCTGATGCAGTTAGCTCTGATAGTTGACCTATTCTATTTAGGGTTCTTACGTTAAATGTCGCTATCTGTATTGTTTGTTTGCATTTTAGTAGTTTTTGTTTGTGTTTGAGCTCTGTAGCTGATTTTTCGAACACCGAGGCCAGGGCTCCAACCTCAGCAGGACGCGCCCCTTTTTTACCCGCGCGAAGAGCGATGCGGTTTATGGATCTGGTTTGAGTACTAGTCATGGTTATCTTTCGATGGCTGTTTTTGTTCTCATCTATAGAAGCCACTCTTATAGATGAGCAGCAGTAGTTCCCCGATCGAACTGGCAATCTTGAGCGTTAAGCCGCAAGACTCACACGTACAGCATGCTGCTTCCCATGTGTACGCGGTAGTAATAAAAAAAAAAAAAAAAAAAAAAAAATTCTTTTTTTAATCTTAAGTTTTAACTTAGTTAAAGTCCAGGACTGCTGGATGTTAAAATTCAAAGAAATTTTGTGGTATATTTCATGGTTATCTAGTGGTGGACAGACAGAGAGAGAGAGAGAGAGACACACACACACACACAGAGAGAGAGAAAGAAAGTGAGAGGAGGAGTCAACTCTTTTATGGCTTTCGTCTTTAGCACGTGTTAGACTACATTTGAGGTGTTTTGGATTTTTTTTTTTTTCCTTTCTTTTCAGGGGGGGGGCAATTTTGGGGGTTTTCTTTAGCAAATTTAGAAGTTCGCCTTCCAAAAGTAAAGTTTTCCTGAAAATTAACTCGCATAAGTCTTCATTCTTCATTTAAACAACACATAATACAGCTGAGATTTAAGACATTACTATTTTAAATCAAATGTGCATTTTTAAATGAATAGTTTAGTAGAATAAATTTACTGACCTCTGTGAAAAAACTTCTGGAAACGGAATCACTTCCAAACGTATGCATACTATTTCAACAAATGAAGGATTAAATTATTACTAATTTTAGTATTTATATTAAAGGTTCCACTCCTATATCATGGTCAACTGGTGGTGGACAGAGAGAGAGAGAGAGAGAGAGAGAGAGAAAGAAAGAGAGGAGGAGTCAACTCTTTTATGGCTTTCGTCTTTAGCACGTGTTAGACTACATTTGAGGTGTTTTGGATTTTTTTTTTTTCCTTTCTTTTCAGGGGGGGGGCAATTTTGGGGGTTTTCTTTAGCAAATTTAGAAGTTCGCCTTCCAAAAGTAAAGTTTTCCTGAAAATTAACTCGCATAAGTCTTCATTCTTCATTTAAACAACACATAATACAGCTGAGATTTAAGACATTACTATTTTAAATCAAATGTGCATTTTTAAATGAATAGTTTAGTAGAATAAATTTACTGACCTCTGTGAAAAAACTTCTGGAAACGGAATCACTTCCAAACGTATGCATACTATTTCAACAAATGAAGGATTAAATTATTACTAATTTTAGTATTTATATTAAAGGTTCCACTCCTATATCATGGTCAACTGGTGGTGGACAGAGAGAGAGAGAGAGAGAGAGAGAGAGAAAGAAAGAGAGGAGGAGTCAACTCTTTTATGGCTTTCGTCTTTAGCACGTGTTAGACTACATTTGAGGTGTTTTGGATTTTTTTTTTTTCCTTTCTTTTCAGGGGGGGGGCAATTTTGGGGGTTTTCTTTAGCAAATTTAGAAGTTCGCCTTCCAAAAGTAAAGTTTTCCTGAAAATTAACTCGCATAAGTCTTCATTCTTCATTTAAACAACACATAATACAGCTGAGATTTAAGACATTACTATTTTAAATCAAATGTGCATTTTTAAATGAATAGTTTAGTAGAATAAATTTACTGACCTCTGTGAAAAAACTTCTGGAAACGGAATCACTTCCAAACGTATGCATACTATTTCAACAAATGAAGGATTAAATTATTACTAATTTTAGTATTTATATTAAAGGTTCCACTCCTATATATCATGGTCAACTGGTGGTGGACAGAGAGAGAGAGAGAGAGAGAGAGAGAGAGAAAGAAAGAGAGGAGGAGTCAACTCTTTTATGGCTTTCGTCTTTAGCACGTGTTAGACTACATTTGAGGTGTTTTGGATTTTTTTTTTTCCTTTCTTTTCAGGGGGGGGCAATTTTGGGGGTTTTCTTTAGCAAATTTAGAAGTTCGCCTTCCAAAAGTAAAGTTTTCCTGAAAATTAACTCGCATAAGTCTTCAAACAAACGAAAGCTAATACAAAATGCGTTATAATTCCCAAGCTGACGTCGGTCACCTGTTGTCTGAGTGACAAAGCTTAACGTAAAGTATCGATCCTGTGTGTCTAGCCGCACTGAAGCGTTGTAATACAATGAAGAAAAGCTCTCAGTTGATAACAATATATACGCTCCCCTCTCGAGTGTTGAGCACTTTGGAGAAGGAATTAACAACTTCCACCCGTATAATGCAGAACTCTTCTAGCGAAATAACCACTCCGGTCTCCGTTAACACAAAATGTGAACAAATGAAAGCTAATTCATAATGCTCAATAATTTCCGTGCTGATGTTGACCGTCTGCTGGCTGAGTGGTAAGATATTAAGTCTAACATAAAACTGAGAGGGTTTCAGTCACTGCTTTAAGCGCCATGCGTGTCTCGCCACACTGGAAGTGTTTTCATACAACGAAACAGTCTCTGTGGATGACAATATATATGGTGAAATCTGATTAGAAAGGGAGGTAATCCCTAGTTGAGTGCGAGGAAATACTGTATGCTCCAAGCTGTCTCTATGATCTTGTGCACTAATTAAAGAAACGGAGTGTATATAAAAAAAAACTTGATAGATCACGATAGTCATGAAAGCTTCAGGTTAGAAAACCCAAAGGAATGTCAAAAAGTAAAATAAAAAACCCGAGTATTTTTGTAAAAAAATATTCTCATGACAAAACATAGGTGTATACATATCTATGGTCGACAAGGTATATGATATTTTCTTTTAATACGATTTAATTCTTAATCTGAATTTTGTATAATGCACTTACTTCATTTACATGTATTCGGGCATAGGGTAGATGATTAAAGAAAATAACTCGATAATTTTATAATTACTTTTGTCACGTATATATATATATATATATATATATATGTGTGTGTGTGTGTGTGTGTGTGTGATACGCTATATTAAATATATAGTCTAATCTTAAGCTCTTATTATAATCAAAAATAAAAAAAATATCTTATTGATTTTCTCTTGAATTCTGTTGGCTATCGATATATTTTTTACAAGTAATTAATATCCTCGTCCCTTAATGAAAACAATATTTTTTGCTTCTGTCCGGCTACATTCCTCTAATTAGAAATCGTCTATTACAACATATTTCACTATAGTTTTCTTTTCTTTTCTTTTTTATTTTTGCACTAGAGTCCGATTAATTAGACTATCACATTGCTTTTGTAACAATAAAGAAAATATCTGTGAAAATGATTCTAAATGAAAGGTAGGTGGTATGTAGGGAAATTAGTATCTCGTGGTAATCAACGACGATTATGCAACTCGTTAATTGACTGCTGATTCCTGTCACTTTGTTTTGGTAATTAGACAAAAATCCTCGTTAACGAAGTCCGTTTCAGCACTGGCCAGTAAATCTGTTACTTACATTAGAATTAGCTCTCTCTCATTCTCTCTCTCTCTCTCTCTCTCTCTCTCTCTCTCTCTCTCTCTCTCTCTCTCTCTCTGACACACACACACACACACACACACACACACGCACGCACAAAGAAAATGTCTTATCATTGCCTGCTGACCTTTTTCTTATTTATTCTTGTCTTCGTATTCGACGCCTTTCTCCGGAGGCTTTCAACTTTTATCTAGTGAAATGACGTCACATATCGGACTAATCATCCACTACCTGATGCTCAATATGTCTTAGCTTGTCGCTCAGAGGTATGCGCATTTTTATTGTAATAAATGTTCGGTTCTGAATAGTGAGGAGAAAGAAAGAAAGAAAGAAAGAAAGAAAGAAAGAAAGAAAAGCACTAAGAAAGAAATTAAAAATAGGACAAAGAAAAAAGAAGAATCAAAAACGAAAACGTGGAAGTAAGAAAGACTGAAATAATGACGAAACTGAACAAAAGAAAGAACGAAAGAAAAAAAGAAACGAACGAACGAACGAAAGAAAGAAAGATAGAATGAAAGATAGAAAGAACACAAAGAAAGAAGATTAATAATAGGACCAAAAAAAAGGAGAAAAAAAAGAATCTGAAAAAAACTCTAAGCAGAAAGAAACACTGAAAGAATGACGAGAAAGAATGACGAGAAAGAAAGAAACAAAGAAACAAAGAAAGAAACTTACTGCAACGCTTATATACAAGAGAAAACAAAAGAACAAAATACGTCTATTTCATAATAATGTGCATCGTATTCATGACTTATAATGACACACCAAAAGTGGCACATCGTTGCGGGAAATATATCTGCAGTTGATTCTATAAGATAATTTTAAGATATTCAATCCAATTTACAACTAAAAAAAAAAAAGTTAAATTGTTTAAGAAATGAGTCAAAATCTTAAGATGACATTGACTTTACATCCATGGACAATAGATATAATTTTCACATTTAATTGGTGTGCAAATCACAGCTATATATCATCATCATCATCATGTCGTGCCGCCAGCACGGATATCCCTGACCATCTCTCGCCACTTCTCCCTATCATTCATCGCCTCCGGCAGGGCTTCTGGGTTACATCCTGTGTCCTCACATAGCTGCTGTATGTAAGTTCGGTCGTCCTGCTTTTGCTTGGCCATATGTGGGGGTCCATAGGAGTACATCACTTACGAGCTCGTCCCTGCTTCTCCAGCAGTGTCCTGCGTGTCTGGCTCGTCTAACCTGTATAGTGTTCGTGATGGGAGGCAAGTAGCCGTATAGTTGGTGTCTCGTGGGATGTTGTCGCCAGGACTTGTTCATTATTGCTCTCAACATTCGTGTGTAGTTGCCGTCAAATTTCTTCTCCAGCCGTTTAATTAGCGTCCATGTAGTGCATCCATATAGCAGTATCGATACAACCACTGCCTGGAAGAAACTGCGTTTAATTTTATCGGTCAGGTCTGATTTCCATATGATTGAGAGCTTATCTATAGCAGTCCATGCTTTCGTCAGTCGTGTGTCGATGTCGTTTTCGGTTGATGAGACGCTACTTCCTTGGTAGGTGAATTTGTCCACCAGCCTCAGAGAGGCTCCGTCTAGTGTGGTAATGTTGCCCGTTTGGTTGTAACACATATATTCAGTTTTGTGCGCATTGACATGGAGGCCAATGCCTGCTGCGGCTTGTTCCAAACTATGCAGTAGCGTCTCTGCTCTATTAGGCGTATTCGCCAGTAACGCCAAGTCATCAGCGTAGTCACCGTCTGTGATTGTTTTTGCGGGGTACCTTTTGCTTCTTTTCTTAATCATCTCGTAGCCATTTTCTCTGATTTTGTCGATCGAAGTTCTAAGCACGTAGTCTAGACAGATGATAAAGAGGTATGGGGCTAGCGTGTCTCCTTGTAGTACTCCTGCAACAAAGTCAAAGTATTCCGTGTCTCCATCTGGTGAAAGTACTTTCACTTTTGTGTTTCTGTAGAGAATCATTATTGCTGCAACGGTTTCTTTTGGTAGGCCGTATGCTAGTAGGATTAGTTCCATTTTCCCTCTGTGGATGGAATCGAAGGCCTTGGTAAAGTCGACAAATAGTAATGTCGCCTGAAGGTTATATACATATTTACACACACACACACACACACACACACACACATATATATATATATATATATATATCCAGGGAAAGGAGTAGAGCCTTCCCCTACACCTTGGTGTAGTAGCTATGGAAAAGGGGAGTCTTCGAGTCACCCTCGACTATGGTCGACTATATATATATATATATATATATATATATATATATATATATTTAAGGTCACTATCAAAGTTACAATCCCAGAAGAACACAGACTCTGAAATCCCAGCGCCTCTTTTTGGAAGGCAATTTTTAAAAAAAATCAAGATGACTGGATCGCTTAAATCAGTCCTAATAAATAAAAAGGTTGATCCATCAAATTGTCTCATTCACTTATTAATTAAATGATTTAAGGCCTTAATGCTATTTTTTGAAAATCCTAAATGTATAAAATTTAAAATATCTTTCTGCTTGACTACGATTGAAACATCCAAATCGAAACTTAGACATCGGATTATATAGTTTCCGGCTTATTAAATGAATTCGCATTAAATGTTTGCAGCTCTTTGAATTTCATTTCTAAATGGCTGATAATGTATTGTAATGGGCGACTTTTTTAATGAATTAAAATCACCGCTCTTTCAAGTCTTAGGGGAGTACATTTTTTTCTGGAATGCATAAAATTGTCCCCCAGGCTTTTAAAATATGAAATTGATGAACCTGGTAGGCTAATGTTTACCAGGTGATGTAAAATAAGACCAGATTTTTGGTTTACAAATCTAATTTTGTTATACTCATTTTATTTGATATGATTTCATATTGTCGTAGTATGAAATAAAGTTATTTACAAAAATAGTTTTACACACTACCGAATCTAATAAATATTTCTTCAATTTGTTTAAAACATCGTATTAATCAAAATGAATTTTATGTATTTGATGTTTAAAAAATATAAACAATATATTCCTGTTATTAATCGGGCGTAATTTTCCAGTTTCCTGACATTTTTACCCGTATTTTTATACTTTCAGTGTTAAAAAATAATGTAAGTAAGTGTCTCAACGGGAGTATTTCGCTATGTAAAACATGCAATGATTTCCCATTAGATAAAATTTATGAGATTTTAAATGTTTGAAAATGCATACAAATTGAAACCAATATAATTGGACATTGTTCTATTCGAACCAGTATTTTTAACTTCGTTCTTTTAGACACACTTTTTTCGGGGGTATTCACTGGTGCCCATAATATAAATTGGATTTAGATTTAAAACTATTCCTCTAAAGAACAATAACATACTAGAAACATATAGCAGGTATTTCGAAAGCAGTAAGTTCTAAGTTCTACATTGATTAAATAATGGTTCAAACAAATTCGTCTACCGAGTAGATATATCTATATAGTTCTAGTCAAATCATTTTTGTGACGAATTCCTGACTTCAATCTAAAAGGCTGTTTCATAAGATAGACAACTGTTTAAATATAAATTCCATACACACTGATATTTATATTCAGATTTCTAGTTCTAAAACGTACTTTGATTAATAATAATTCTATACACTAAAAGTAATTGATATAATTTCCATTCGCTTACATTGATTGATATACGTAGTTCTGATGCATTCAATGCCTTTGTTACCGTTTGAATCCCAGCAAAGGAACAGCAAGAAGTTAGGATTCCTTAGATTATATATTATGATATAATGAACGCCACCACCATCAAAGTCTGTATTTACGGAGGTATAATGGACAGGTGCTTGGGAAAAAACTTTAAAACCAAAGCTAAACTTGTGGACAGAAAAACTGCTGCTGGCGTTTGCCGATCGACTTGAGACATCCATGTGGGTTTCGGGAGATATGAATTATGGTCAGTCAATAATAGGCTTTCTATGTGTAATACCGGGCAGTTAAGACTTGAGTAACGCCGTCCCCTCTATTTTCGGTGGATTTGCGACTTACTAATTAAAGATAAACAATATTGTTCTATTGATTGAACAAGGCAACTGGAAATAAATCTTAAGTTCTTTTTAACCAGTGTTTGTCCTTTCTTTTCACCGACGGAGTAAAGTCACTACATTACGCTACACTCAAAATTATCACATTATTATCTTTAACAAAAATAAATATTTCATGTATCAAGATTGTAAAGCCATAAAGATATGTCGTTTCAGATACGAACGGGTTTATTAATTTCTGGTTTCAAGCCTTGGTGACACGAGTAGAGACGCACAATTCTTAAAAGCATATGCTAACCATACTATGCTGATGCCCCCACCACCACCACGCGCGGCTCATCTTGTGATGTTTAAGATCTCAATTAATCTATGCAAGTAGAGATCCGAAAAACTCAACCGCTACCTTCAACTGTAGAAAACACAACTACTTTCTTTTCAAAATCCTCAAATTCTCAGGATCATCTCTTCCGGGTATGACGTCATCCACACTCCAACCCCATTTTCTGTCTGGGGTTTATATATAATTAACGAAAAATGATTAATATAAAAAAAATCATTACCTTAATTATATCAAAATTCTTCAATATAAAATCTTCATTCTAGGCAACATTACTTGCTTACATGTACTTGTCGAGCACGTAATAGCATGTCGTATATTAATAAAAAGTTGCTGATGATTCTATGTTTATTGAATGCTAACAGAATTGTTCTGCTCGGTCTGATGCTGGTTCAACTACTTCTATTATCTACAGTTCGAATGTAGCAATATTAGCGTAAACAAACGCTTTGTTAGCTTTCTACAAACTCGACAGTGTAAACCATTCAATACCGTTGTTACGATCTCTGCTTTTCAGGAATGTTAGTTTACGTGTCTGCGAAGGGAAACAAAAACCTTTATTATCCATCACCACGAACTTGATCGCCTATTCAGTTCAAATTTCTTGCGGGTGTCTTTTTAAAACCAGTGAGTAGCAATTATGAAGAGACAATGAACGTTTCTTGGCAAAGAACAAACGATCAATCACATATTGACCCGTGTCTGATAAATCCTCTTCAGAAAATCGGTTAGAATGCAAAATATGAGGATTATTGATCTTATTTCCGTGATTCTTTTTATTCCTCTGTTTAGTGAATTCATCGCTGAGCAGTGATATGTGAACTCCGTTCTCCATCGGAAAACTGTCATTGGGAGATTTTTGCAGTTGGTAAAACAATTCTATAAAAGAATTATAAGGAAAATGATTTCAAATATCAAGCTGAATTTGTAAAAAAATTGTACCCTATGTATAGCTTTGCATTTTTTTTTAATAATTCAAGATTATCAAATCCAAGTTAAATTTCTTTGAATGTGCATTATTCTGCAGTAATCATTGTTGTTTTATGTCTTTGATCAATAACTCCAGGTTTTACTCAAAGGAAGCTACGTTGATATTAAGAGTATTGTAACTATAAACACAAAATATTTCTGACTGTACTTTACTTTTCAAAAGAAAAAATCCTGCGGAATAAACGAAAAGAACCAATTTAAAGAAATAATTTCTCAAAACTGGAATTGTCGAGGATACATCAGTCACTGGAATTATCTTAAACAAACAAAACTTGCACGGTATTATTATGATATTTTTACCTATATCCATAGAATTTTAAACTCGTTGGTTTCCCTGAATTTCGCGTAGCAGCAAGTTCCATTGCTCTCCAGGGTCCTTTTTTATTATCCTTCCCAATCTCAGCAGTATCTCTAAAGAATATTTATCCATGTTCCTTTCCCTCAGAATTGGAAGAAAATAATCTAGATGAGAAAGCAAGAAGTGAATTTTTATATAAATTCAACAACCGATTTGTAAGCATACTTTAACATTTTGTCCTCTTATGCAACGATTTCAGCTCAACAGTTCCCAAGATATTTCTCAACAATCAATAGAAATATCACCCTAATAAATAGCAAGAACTTAAATAAAATAGTTTATCACAACATAGTTACATTTTGTGTTAAAGTTTTCTTCTTGTTGTTCTTGTAAGTTTTTCACATCAGTTTTAGCTAATGGTTTTTCAATGGAGCTTCAGTAAGAGCAAGTCTCCTTCATCTCCAGGACTCTTCTTAGTATACTGGCCGATCTACAATGCTGTAGTTTGGACTGTATTTACTTGTCCTCTTAATTCCAAGCCCTCTTGTCCCTGTATCAATCCTTTGCTTACTGTACTAGGAGCACCGATTACAATTGGTATAGCCGTCACTTTCATGTTCCATAGCTTTTTTTCAATTCTTTGGTAAGGTCCAGGTACGTATTCTTTCTTTCACTTTCTTTCAATTTTACTCTGTGGTCAGCCGGGTCAGCTATGTCCACAAGTTCTATTTTATTTCATTGATATAAGGTCTGGTCGTCTAGCCAAGATTAGATGATCCGTTTGTATATCAAAATCTTTGTTGGGGTTGTGTCTTATTCTCCAGGACAAATGCCGAGTTGTGCATATACTGTTTATTTGTATTGTCAAATCTAAATTATTAATTTACAACTTTCATTTTCTCACAATCCTTCACAAGTTCTTTACCCAAGACCTATGTTGAAAGATTAGATATATTCTCTGTATTCAAGTTTTTGCTGCTGCTTTTATGTATTATTTTTATTATTATAAAAATGTTATTTTACTTGTTTGACAGATTTTCACACCACAGTTAGTTGATAGTTTTCCACTGGACTATGTATGACAGCAAGTCTCCTCAAGTTTCCAGGACTCTTCTTAGTATTCTGGCCGATCTCAACAATACAGTAGTTTGGATGGTCTCGGTCCATCCTCTTATGTCCAAGTTTTCCAGTCCCTGTACTAATCCTTTGATTGCTGTACCGAGCACAACAATTACAAATGGTATTACCGTTGCTTTCATATTGCATTTTTTTTTTCAGTGCTCAAGATTATTATTATAATTGTTATGATCTTTTAGCTTTGAATTTGTTTTTTCGCAAATATTTCCCTGATCTTTACAAAGTACAAGCGTGAAGGTAAGTAATAATAATAAAAATGATATGTATTTATTATTTGTCTGCTTCTTTAGAGTTAAATTTTTCTGTCGCATTCGTAATACTCTCCTATGGTGACGGACATTTCCCCGAAGCGGAATATTATTTTACTCCTTATGGCATTTTTATACCAGCTCTAAGTTGTGCGTGGGTTTTCAATGGATTTAAAATGACACCAAATATCCATCGTTGTCTTGAACACCTCTATTACCCTCTAGCCAATATCAGCAATGATGATTTAATTTTTCTCCTGCATCTCTAGTTCGTACCCAGATTTCCAACTATGATTGTTTTTTCCCTTACTTTTATTCTTCATACTATTATTACGATTAATTTCTGCAAGTTTTTCACACCAGTTTTAAATGATAGTAATTCATTGGAACCTGAGTGGTAGAAAGTCTTTTTTACTCACTAGAAATCTTTAAACCAATCTCGCTGATTTTAACAATGCTATAGTCTGGATGGTGTCGATTCTTCCTCTTATCTTTAGTTCTTCCGATCGATTTTCTTGAATTTGGGGGACCTTTCAAACGTTGCTAACTACAATTAGTATCACTGTCATCAGCATGCTTCACAACTTTCTTTGGCTTTTGACAAGATCTAGATAACTGTTTTTATCATTATTATTTAATTTTCAAGTTGACTTTCTGTTTCTGATAAACCTTCACTGGCTTTATACCATTAACTAGGGTGAGATGATTTGGTGATTATATGCATTCTATGCAATTATGTTTTTTTCTGTCTCTTTTAGGTGATATTTTTCTAATAACATTGACAGAATTCTTATATGGGAAACACAATTTCTTCAGAGAGCATTTTTTTATTTCACATTAGTTAGTATTGCCAGATATTTTGTTGATATGTTTTCCCTACTTTTCTTGATCATGTCCAATGCTCCTACTATTACTGGCAGTGAAGTAGACTTAATGTTGCACATCATTTACATTTCTTTTTCGAGGTTATTATATTTATTTATTTTATAATTTTTTAAAGATATCTTATAATCTTTTGGCACTGACATTTTTTTTTCTTTTATAGTCCTTAACCACGATATCTTTCCATACGTGCCAATTTCAATTGGTATAATTTTCATTTCATTTTCCACAACTTTTTAGTTCTCAGGCCACGACAGAGTACTTGTCCCTCTTTCCTTTGACTTCTTTCTTTTCTCTCCGTGGTCCACCGGGGCAGCAAAGCCCGCTATTTGGCCGTTTTTTTATTTTGTCAACTATCACTCGGTCTGCTAATCTGACTGGGATTAGATGGTCTGTTTTGCTTTTTTTTTCAAACTCCTGAGAATTTTCTTTATCTTATTCGTCAGGATAGATCATGGGTTGGGCATTTAGCATTTCTCTGTATTTTCAGTATTTTAATTATTATCATTATTCACTCAGTAGAGCTTTTCACATCAGCGTTAGATGATTGTTTTTCAATGGAGTCTGAGTGACAGCAAGTCTCCTCAAGTCGCCAGGATTCTTCTCAGTATTCTGGCCGTTCTCAAAAATGTAGTAGTTTAGATGGTCTCCACCCGCCAACCAACTTCCAAGTCCTCCAATCCCTTTAGTAATCCTTTAGTTACTGTTCCAAACGCACCCACTACAATTGTTATAATTGTCACCTGCATGTCCCATCCTTTTTTCAATTCCCTAGAAATGTCGAGGTACTTATCCTTCTTTTCACATTCTTTTAGTTTTATCCTGTGATCAGCCGGGACAGCAAAGTCAACAATTTTGCAAGTTCTCTTTTTCACCAGCATTAGCTGATGGTTTTCACCGGACTCTACATGCGAGTAAAACTTCTCAGGTCTCCAGGTTTCTTCTCTGCATTCTGGCCGATAGGAAAAATGCTGCCGTTCAGATAGCCTCGATTAATTTCCATTATTTAGACTTCCAGTTCCTTTTCCCATCATTTGGGTACCATCGCAATCGCACCAGTTACAGTTTGTATCACCGTCACTGTCATGTACCACAGCTTTCTTTGTCCTCTGGCAATTCCAAATCACTTGTTTTCTTTTATTTTCTTTGACTTTTCATTCGGTAGAATTCCATCACACTGCACGTTCTCCCCACTTCTTTTCATAAATTATTACTAGGT
Source organism: Sepioteuthis lessoniana (assembly GCA_963585895.1). Lineage (NCBI taxonomy): Eukaryota > Metazoa > Mollusca > Cephalopoda > Myopsida > Loliginidae > Sepioteuthis > Sepioteuthis lessoniana. The sequence continues at coordinate 102,499,390 of OY757911.1, forward strand.
CTGGTCTTCTGGCTTGAATGCAGGTATCCCCTTGAATCTGAAACTTCAAGAAAATTTTGTGTATCTCATTTTATTGAAGCGATTTTTGATGCGTATGTACCATTCAGTAGTGTGGTCAAATTTCAGTTCCTTGCACAATTCCCAGTGTATAATCTTCCCCACTCCAGTTCTGTCATGTTTAAGACTCCCTTTGAATTAGTTTCCAATATTCGCTTATTATAAATAGATTCGTCTCTATCACCACATAACCTACACTCAGTCTTCTGTTGCGTATAATGTTTTCACTTGAATATAATTCGTCCTTATAAACTTGTTTTGTGCTGCCATTCGAAGGGAATCAGTTTTTCTCTTAATGTGTTTATTTTGTAGCCATGTCTATATATTTTATAGCAATCAAGTAATGAAGGACAATAATACATTCCTCAACAAAAATGTAACTATCTCTTTATTCCCTCTTATGGTCGAAACTGCAGGTATGTGATAAAAATAGGATAACGGAGACACTGGCTCGAAGGCTGACTGCTATAGTTACCCTTAACTTCTTAGCCACATTTTGCCATATTCATAGTTAGGGGGTAGTGCTTCATGCCCCGCGGGTGCTCTCAAACCACTTACTGGGGCTCTCCAGACCTGTTGAATGCCCGAAACTCTTCTGACTTCGACCTGCAAGACTGACTGTATCTGCAATGAGTAAATTCATATATGATTTCCCAATGCCTACGTGTGTCCGCTTCGTCTTTCTGATAAACCCACGCATCTGCCTCCGCCTGTTTACACAGGTAAAGCCCATTCGAGAAATCCCTGACTGATGGCTCTGTCAAAGGTAAGTATGCAACAAATATTTCGTGTGACATTTCGCTGGAATTTCATATGAAGTGGCAATTGCATTTTTTATTTGCATTTCTGTCTCTAAAAAATTGATGTTCCGTTTGTCTTTATATTGTCGTTTTTGTTACTGTTTTATCTGATTAGTCTTTCTTTACTCTTTTTAATTCAGTCCTCCAACTGATGCATCAAAGCTATATTTAATTCTCGCGAGTACTCTTCCTTGATCTTTTCTTGACACACAGTCTGTTTATATCATCTCTTTCGTGTTAGACCTAATGCATCATCATCAATTTCCTTGCCCTGAAGTCCCTTCATCGGAATTCCTCTCTTGTCCATTCTAAGAATATTCCTGAGTATCTGACAAGGAGGATCGCTCAGGTGTTTATATTTTTGATATGATATCTTCAGTAAAGTTTTATTTCCAGCATGTTACTTCTAATAATTTATTCAACTCTGTTCATGATTGGGAAAAGAGTAGTGACTGATGGATATATATTTCGAACAATTAAATCTTTGCTTGTAGATAACCATGATTTCGCCGTTATTATTTATTAAAAGCAACGTTTGAGATTATGTGACTACCATACTATTTTGCAAACATTGAAATAAGAAAGAATGTTGAACCAAATTAGCCTGATTGACAGCTTACTTGCAAACATTTATATTGTAAAAGTATTTCCAAATGCATTGTATCAAAAAATCACGAATATTAACTCGAGTTTAGTGTCTTTCACAAGATATGCACTTTTTAGACTTTCAAATTTGGTCAAGAAAAGGAATATTCATAAAAGATATTGAATACCGTAGATCAAAGAACTGAAATAGGATGGTCTTAAGAAGATCTAAAAAGTTTGAGAACTAAAGAAAAAACACTGTATCGAAAGCCAACATGGTGTGATAGATTTACTCCAACCGGTCATATTCACCATTCCTAAGAACTGTAAGATACATTCTAAAAAAAAAAAATGAATAAATTAACGATTCCTGGGTTTAGATTTTTTTAAAAAAATATCCCTATTTCTCGGAGAACGGATCATTGCCATTGTTTATTTCTCTTAAAGAAATGATCCGTTAAACTGTTTCAAGACGTTAAACAGATAGATAACATCCACTCTATACGTAGGACAAATAAAGCAATGAGGGTATTGCCTGTATACCCTCCTCGAAAATGTTTGTGCTTTGGGTATGACAGTTAAGTGAATATGGTTGTTAAGTGTCCATTCTGAAGATCTAGAGTGTGTTTAGTTACCTTTCATAATCATTACTTCCAGATCCACTCTAAGTGGTAGGGTCCTTCTAAGGGTCCAATGGATCTTACTGAAAATAATCCAGATTCGATAGGACTGTGTGAAAAAAAATTGAAATATCTACAAAAAGAATGAACGGGATTCTCTACCTTCAATGGATAATATAATCCAAAGCATAGTGACATACCGTTAAAAGTAATAAATCTATAAATAACTCTTAGGTAATTGATTGAATCTAACGTCAAGCAGACATGTAATTCGTCCTGTTCATTAGGAACTGTTACCATAAGACTCCAAATATTTAGCGTCATTAAATAAATAAAAGCAACTTTGAAATAAAGAATATATATAATCTCTGTTACATAGATATGAGAATTTGTTCATGCAGCTTTTTTGATATTCGTATTTTATCCTTGCAAAATGTTCACTTTGTTTGAAAGTAATTAAGTTGATTAAGGCGCGCATCATACACAAAAAAGCAAAGTTAATATTCGGTTATCGTCAAGACACTTGAAGATCGATTAGAATTTTCCTTCAATCGCCGGTGGCATACTATTCTCACTAATACCATTCTCTTTTTACTACATGCACTATTTGCCGTTCCTATAGATAATGAAGGAACGAGTTCTCTCTCAGAGTAAACTTAATATAATCTCTGATTACCTGGAGCATAAACTGAATGAGTTTAAAAGAACCAGGTCATATATGGAAACAGTGTGGGAAGAAGAAAAAAGCATAATTAACAAAGTTTGTTTTACTTTTACACGTTATTAGCTTCAGTGACTTAATGAATTCATTCAAGTCATGTCGAAGTTAAAGGCATGTGCGTGTGATTAAGTAAGTTTTTTTTTTGTTCATGTCCAACTTTCTAATAAAAGCGGATTGAATTCTGCTGAAAAATGTACGCAATGATCACATATTCAATCATGTTTGTTGTTCGATATTTTTCATTAAACATAAGACATGAAAACTACTCTTGTTCCTCAGAGATGATTTTATTTGATTAATTTTTTTAAATATATAATTAAACTTGGTTGAAAATGTAGGTGCATGATTCACACAGACTGGTAGGTGTTCATATACAAGAAAATTGCTGCTTTTCAAGGAAAGTACATATTCACATCATGTGAAAATGTTTAGTGTAACGGTTATCGTCTTTGGGAGAACGATTTGTTATCTGAGTTCAAATACAAGACGAGGCTGCAAGCATTTCACTTAAGGCTAATACTACAAAGGATGACATGTATATATATATATTTCTCCTCAAGTTTTAAGTAATCGGACTTGCTGGGTTCTTTAATGTTGGTTTGGTAACCAATTTAGTAAAAGGAAAAATGAATACAAACCAGTTTTGTTCCACTTAAAAACTAACCTTGTATCACATTTTGCGATGGCGGAAGAGTTGGGTATATAGATAATTATTCACTTCTTGAATCCCTGGCGCAGCATAATTGCGTTGCCTCAGTTCTTTTCAGTTTTTTTACGTTTTATTAATTCAACCGTGGAACATTGCAATGAATCAGATATATGTCTGATATAAAGATTTTCTTTTTTCCTTTTCTTTCGTTTTTGTTTAGTTATTATGTGCAATCTCCATTTAAAAAAGTTTTCGAAAATAGTTTAAAAGAGATTTATGAACTAGGTGAAAAGCCACCGTACCAGCGGGATTTTTTTAAAGATTTGGCAAGATAAGTCAAAAAGTAAAGAGAATGAAAGGGCGTTTACGAAAACATGAATAAACAATGCACGAAAATTTCATTTTCTTCAAAATTATACCCTCGATATTCAGCACACTTATTTCAGCGAATATTTCATTGGTCTTCTCAACCTTTAAACTTTTCTTTTGAAAAGTTGTAGAATTGTACCATCGTATTTCTTTGAATCTCCTCGACGTCTTTTGTTCAAATGAATTTTCAAGTTGAGAAACAAAATAAATTGCTCGGAGCAAAAGCTGGTGAATATGGAGAGAGATACAATTGGACGATCCCGTGATCATTCAAACAAACAATGCGCTGTTGGGAATGGATCAATACTGGTTTCATAATCTGTTGACGTGTTTATATGACATGCTAATCGTGTAGATGGCTTTCTAAACATCTAGATATTTTATGTTATTATATAAGTTACTCTGCTATACACACAACTTGATTTAAATTTTAAAATAGAAATAAAACCGTATTTTTCAATCAGTTATCACATCTCGCAAGTTCAGCCTAAATGAATGCAATCCACCTATTAACAATGAACTCTGAAATTGCAATAATTTATGACATATAAGTTAGGACATATAAGTTAATAAATAATAATATTAATAAATTAATAAATACCCTTGGGAAAGGTATGAATCCAATTATTCTCCCTCCAGCTGTGGGTAAATAGAAGGGCAGACTAGGTTCTTCAGCCTTGGTGAGGCAACTAGTATAGAAAAAGGAAAACTCTGCATTCAAACCTGTTCAAGTTCCCTTAAAAATTGACCTTGTGTTTTATCCTGCCCGACCGGAGGGGTTGGTAAATATGTGTAAGTTAATAAACGTCTTGTAGAGATTCTATGCCAGTTATTGATTATAATATAAATGTAAATATATGAACACCACTCCAAAGTCTTTATTTTCAAGTAACTGTAAAAAATATGTAAATAATCATTAATAAAGTTAATAACATGGGTTTTGGCTACAAAATTATTTACTTATTTGAACAAAAAGATAAAGAATCGTTTTGGATAACATACAAGAAAGTACTAAGGGTCAAGCGTAATACTTATGTTTAAAACAGAACCCCTCACTAAGGAATAAAATGTCTTGAAATTTAAAAAAATTATCGTGCTATATATGGCCATTGGACTCATTCATGTATTTAAATAACCTATTTGACACTGGTAGGATACGACACAAGGTAGAATTTTCATGGGAAGTAAAGCATATTTTTATTCTAAGTTTTTCTGCTCTTGACACTGGCTACGTCACAAAGGCTAAAAAATTCAGTATGCTCTGCTTTTCAACACGTAAATGGGAAAGCGTAATGGATTCATGCATTTTTAACTGCAATCTGTCGCCTTTAAAAAGCATTCAAAATTCTGTGGTCAAACGTCTCGCCACTCGTTAAGTTTTTTTTCATGAGAGACAGAGGGAGCATAATGGTTTTCGGTCAATTACGGTACGACGATCAGACATTGTGAATTTCAAATGAAAAGAATGAAATAAATGGTGCTGTATGTACTAAAACAAAAGATTTATGATATACATTAAAATAAATATTAACTTTTTACTAAAGTAATGATGCATATTATTAAAATCAGGTAGGGCACCTGCAACAAATCCGTTATAGTAGAATAAGATTCTACAAAATTAAGAATATACAAAATACTAAAAGAAATTGATAGCTGTCAGACATGAATACTTACTCAAATTTATTTTCTAGATTCAGATATTTTCAGCATTTTCTTATTTTATTTCAGTTAAATCAGTGAATTATTACGAAAGCATCAAATACTATTCATTGGTTCCTGTGACATTAAACAGTTCCATGAGTAAATAAAGTTTTCCATCAGATACGATCGATTCCAGTTTTGACTGACAAAATATTTCAATATCTTCTGACCAAACAAGATATTTTCTACAACATCCAAACCTGTGATAGTCTGAAAGTTGAGTTTCATCCTTCATACGTGACACGTGGGAGTGTGGTGTGAAGGTGTGTAAAAGAAGTGGAATAGATAATGGTTGTAAAACGGCGTGGACAAAATGAACATTTAAAAACAAGGCTAACGAACAAAAACAAATTTATATTCTATAATATCAAAACTTACATTAATACATGAAAACATAACTAACTCTAACATACTGATAGTGTGTATATATATGTGTGAGCTCGTGTGTGTATGTGTGTGTAACACAACTAAACTACAAAAAGAATTGTAAAATTAAAATGTCCTTTTTTCTATGATTAGAAACCGGTAGTTTTTTAAAGACGGGAAAGCGTCTCATAGTTCTTGTACAATATTGTCTGCGAGGCATGGTGTTGCTGATACGGGTGAATTTCGTCAAAAAGAGAGTGTTGCAGCTACGAAGAAAATTCGTAAAAGAGTGTTGCCGCTACGACGAAAATTCGTAAAAGAGAATGAATGTGTTTTAAGACAGCGTATTTATAGAAAAAATCGTCTTATCAGTGGCTCAAGACGCAGGACTTGAATTTTCGCGCGCCGACGTAGTTGTAAGCCTATCACGTGGTCCTCCTGGCCAATGGTTTCCCGAGACTGAACATTGAGCGTCTGCCATCTTTGTGGGAACAAGTGGCATACCGCCCAAATTAAATTATAGGAGTGTAAAGTCCTATATGCCCCCCCGCAGATTGATAAATATTGAAAATATTTTTCAATATGTTCTCTAACGTGGAGGCAAAATTTACGTGACTGTTGACTTTATGAATGCAAGTGTTTTTTTTTTTTTTTTTGTTTTGTTTTTTTTTCTATAGCGTGGGAGTTACTTCGCACTTTATTTGGCATTCCTTGTGGGCACAAGGTGAAATTTTAGTGCTGTTTTGTGAGTAGAACAGCAAGTACTCAGTGTTTAACTCAATTCGCTGTAATAATGTCTTACGTATCTTGTGTTAGGCTCATTTTAGGATGTGTTGATATTTGAAGTTGTGGAAACTGTCTTTTGTTTGAGCATTCCATAGAGGTTGTGTTGTGTGCAGTTGAATGAAGTGACAGGCGAATTTCTAGCTAGGTTGTTTGTGTTTTTCCAAAAAATTCGGTGTTTCAGCGTGGCTCGTGGGCACGTATTAACCAACGCCTCGAATTTTCTTGTTGGTGTGCACAATTATATAGCTATCATAATTCCTGTTGTGTTGAAAATTTTCGTAGTTGAAAGTTGTGTGATGGAATGTTGCGTCAGCTTGGAACAAGGTTCCTTCTGAGTTTTTAGTTGTTGGACGTCCGAGTATTCGTGTTGATTTTTTTGAAGATTTGCTTGTCTTCGTTTTCGTAAAATCAAACTTTCAGATGTCTTAGTTTTTGTGATTTGTTTGATAACATTGTATCCGGTGGGTGCTTTTTTGGCTTCGTCACTCTGGCACTCACGGATAGTTTGTCAAATCATAAAGATAGTAAGTGAATTGGCTTGCATTTTGTTGGTATTTGTTCAGAAAATGTCGGGAAATTTTTTTGGCTGGTGGAGAATATCGCGTAGTCCTGTTCTTCCTTGTCGTTGTGAATGTCGTCCCAATGACAAGTTTGGTAGTAGTAAAAGAAGTGTGTATCGTCTACTGACCAGTCTGGTAGCAGCAGAAGATAGTGTCTTTGGTGGCCAGTAAGATTAGGTGGGCAAGTCAAAAGAGTGAAAGGTTGCCTGATTTTTGGTAGTGGGGAAAGTGAAGAAATATGCCTCGTGTCAAAATTCCTCTCCTCGTGTGCTGTGAAATAAATTCTGCCGTCCTGTTTCTGTGTAGGAGTTTTAGCTTGGAAAATTTTGTTTAAAGTTTTGCATGTAATTGTTTTATATGAAATTTTCTAATAAGATATTTAAAGAATTTGCATGTGTTCGCGGCTCCTATTTCCAAAAGTTCACGCGCCGTGATCGAATTTTCATGTTGTCTTTGAAATGAGTGAAATATATTCTTAAATGTTTCGAATGTTTAGGAAATTTTGTATGCTCATTTTACGTCGTTGGGTTAACATTTGTGGTTGAGTTTTCTCTCAAGAAGTAAGGTTTCAAATGTTTAGGAGGTAGTGTAGAAAGAGTTCCATGTGCTGTGGGTATATTTAATTTATCTTTATATTTTGGTTGTGTTTTCTAAGTAGGGGTTATCATTTTTACGCGTTGTAATAATTTTTTTGTGCTGTTTTTTAAAATGAGAGCTGTTTTTGTTTTTATGTGTGGTTGCGTGCTTTCACTTGTCGGAAGGTCACCAATTTGTGGGGTGATGTGTGCGTAAAAGAAGTGTAATAGATAATGGTTGTAAAACGGCGTGGACAAAATGAACATTTAAAAACAAGGCGAACGAACAAAAACAAATTTATATTCTATAATATCAAAACTTACATTAATACATGAAAACATAACTAACTCTAACATACTGATAGTGTGTATATATATGTGTGAGCTCGTGTGTGTATGTGTGTGTAACACAACTAAACTACAAAAAGAATTGTAAAATTAAAATGTCCTTTTTTCTATGATTAGAAACCGGTAGTTTTTTAAAGACGGGAAAGCGTCTCATAGTTCTTGTACAATAATGTCTGCGAGGCATGGTGTTGCTGATACGGGTGAATTTCGTCAAAAAAAGAGTGTTGCAGCTACGAAGAAAATTCGTAAAAGAGTGTTGCCGCTACGACGAAAATTCGTAAAAGAGAATGAATGTGTTTTAAGACAGCGTATTTATAGAAAAAATCGTCTTATCAGTGGCTCAAGACGCAGGACTTGAATTTTCGCGCGCCGACGTAGTTGTAAGCATATCACGTGGTCCTCCTGGCCAATGGTTTCCCGAGACTAAACATTGAGCGTCTGCCATCTTTGTGGGAACAAGTGGCATACCGCCCAAATTAAATTATAGGAGTGTAAAGTCCAATAGGAGAATCCCTAACGTCACATCTTTCGGTGTTTAACATTTATAAGACATTTTTTTTTATTCAAGTAGCAAAATAAATTAATTTTTCTTGACTAGTGAGGTGTCCTTTTAGTTTCCCAGATGTCATTGAAAAAAGAAAGTTGTGAACCGTAGCGTCGGGAATTGCATTTAATCCTAGTATTATCAGTTCACAATAGATGCTATCTTTTTAGATTAATAAATGTCGGCGACCATAATCAAGAGCAACCAGAACGCTCCCTTTTCAATAGCTACTACACCGATGTGTAGGGGTGGGCGCTACTTCTTTCCCTTGATTGCTCCACTTTAACCTCGATACGTACCTTATATTGTTAAATGTTAAGCAAAGAAGTACCAAGAACCATTTTAAAATTTTTTGGTATGACGTGACCTGGGATTGAACCCAGGTCTCCTGGACCATTTGTGGACACTCTACCCACTCGGTCAATGAGCCGGTTTAGATTAATAAAGCACAAAAATATATCTCCATTTGCTAAAGCAGTTAGATACTGAGTGTAATTATGGACCCAGCAAAAACATTCATGGTATATTCTCTAAGTAGATCTACTTCTCAATGTTCAACTGTTGCTGACGTATATTTGTATTCTAACGGTAAAGTTAGAAAGAAAAATGAGTGTTTAAGTATTGATAGATCATTCTATATGTGGAATCTATTACTTTATATTTTAAGTCTTGCTAAAAAATACGTGTATTTTGGCAAATTGCATCAATAATAAAGACTTGAGAAAACATGAAAATACTATAGGATTTGAGGTTCTCGTCTCTCTCTCTCTCTCTCTCTCACACACACACACACATATATATATATATATATATATATATATATATATATATATATATATATATATATAATCAACTATTTATGTGTAATTCTGCATGCTTTTCTTGTCTACAAAACATTCGTAATCATCTTTTTAGGTGGTGCATGTGGTATAATTTTTATCGTCTTAGGAAATGGACACGGCGACACGAGTTCAAATCCTGAATGGGACTGATTGCATTTCACTTAGCACTAATACCCTTGGGAAAAGTATGAATCCAATTATTCTCCCTCCAGCTATAGGTAAATAGTAGGGCAGACTAGGTTCTTCAGTCTTGATGAGGCAACTAGTCTACGAGAAGGAAAACTCTGAATTCAAACCTGTTAGACTTCGCTTAAAAATTGACCTTGTGTCATATCCTGCCCGAGCGGAGAGGTTGGTAAATATGGTAATCATCCTTTTTAGGAACCATAGATAAACTTTTGGTGGTAAATCCATTCATATTGGCAAGTTATTTCCATAAATATATTGATCAACTTCTGACATCTTTGAATATATGAAATGTAATATGTAGATCTCTCTCTCTCTCTCTCTCTCTCTCTCTCTCACTCTCTCTCTCTCTCTCACTCTCTCTGCCTCTCTCTCTCTCTATATATATATATATAGTAGTTTCCGATAATAATTTTGACGGTAGATGTAACCTATGCCTAGAGGAAAAGATACAAATATTGACTTATTCAGTCCATGAAAAGTTATTAAATAAGAGATGTGAATTAATAGCAAGATGTAGATATAAGACTAAATTTAAACTATAGACTAATTATCATAAAGAAAAATTGTTCCTAAGAAAACATAGAAATAAATTGAGAAATAAGGTAAATTAACAAAAATAAAATAAAATAAAAATAAAGAAATGAAAAAAAAAACTTATCTGATATACGTACGCGACAAAAAATAGGTAACTGAGGAAAGAGGCTCAAAATTAATATTAGTATAAATGTTTTCCGTACGAAAAAGTTATTATATAAAAAATTATCGAACTTAGCTAAAAAAGAAAATAAATAAAATAAAGAACAGAAAAATAAAAAAGTTTAATTACAATAATTCCAACCGACAGTAAAATGAAAAAGGATAAATAAATAAAAATAAATAAAATGAATAAACAAATAAAAAAAACGGAAGTGGAAAAAAAACGAGGAGATAACTCTTCACCCCTCTTCCATCCCCTCCCGTGTCTATTCTGATTTATTTTATCCATAAGATCTGAAGAAGTCCTGTTAAATTTTTCTTCGTGTTTTTGGTTTACATCAGAAACACATAACAGGATGAAAATAAATTTATAATCCTAAAGTATCCGGTCTTTGGTTTTTCTTAAAAAAAAAATATATATATATATATAAATTAAATTAAGTTAAAAAATAAAACTATGTTTCCGATCAACTTCACGAATGCAGTAATGTAATCTTTAAAATAAGGCCGATATACCAAACAGACAATTTCTCATTACTCCATACAAACGGAAAAAATTCCAAGACACATTTAGACATACATTAAACAGTTTAATTTCTCTCTCTCTCTCTCTCTCTCTCTCTCTCTCTCTCTCTCTCTCTCTCTCTCTCTCTCACACACACACACACACACACACACACACACACACACACACACACACATACACACCATCCAACATCACACATTCACTACCAAACTTTACGCGCACACACTCACAACTACAAACATATACAAATAAGCCATCCTGAAATATATCTCTGGCATATTCAACTCAGATAGAAAGAGAGAGAGAGAGAAAGAGGGAAAATAAAAACGAAATAGAATAAACGAAGGAACATTTATAACGTATTAATACGTTCTCACACACATTGAATTCAATGAAGAAGAAAGTGAAAACTAAGAGAAACAACCAGGGATACATACAAAGTCTATACTTGTTCATAGACAAAAATAAAGATAAATAAATAATTTAATATATAAATATATTGGAATAAATAAAAATCATTCACTAGTCAAAACAAACACGTTACTAGTCTCTTGAAAAGGACCATGTCGTCCAAAATACGTGTTAAACATACTCATATGAAATAAAATCACACTGCAATTCAAATGCATTTAAATATATATATATATATATATATATATATATATATATATATATATGCGTGTGTGTGTGTGTTTCCGCATTTCTATTGAGACGTAGAATAGGTTTACTGTACCCTTTGCTGATATGCAAGACCATTAGAACCCAAACAATAATGTCCTGTTTATGACACGAAACTCTACCAGATCGAGAGGTTTCAATTTTCATTGTTCTGGGAATGTGGATTACCCATTATATGCCATTAATTCTTAGTCTACCCTTATCCTATAAGGTGAAGATAACTGTTAGGGTCACAAGTATAGATCTAACATGTCAGTTTAAAATTATCTTCATTCGATGGGATCGAGTGATAAAATTAAAATTCTTCAGAAACACATACCTGAAAGGGACAATGAACATGTGTTTTTGCCTCTTGGAATTAAAAAAAAAAAGTGTATATGAACTCACACCCGTTAGACTCTATGATATCTGTCTCTCTATCCTAGCTTGTTTATATTAATCTATCTTTCTGACGTTCAGTAAATATGTGTGCGTGCATGAGCACGAGTATCTCTCTCTCTCTCTCTTTCTATATATATATATATATGTTAAGCTGAAAATATCTTTGTGATTACACTTTATAAAAAATAATATACTCCCCATCATCAAAAGTAATATATATATATATATATATATATATATATATATATATATTGATTTAGAAATTACCATGTCAAGAAAATACAGCACACACCGGATTTTCTTGTCATGGTAATTTCTAACTTAATATATCACTTACTCCATTCATAATTATATTTATATTTCCTGCCCATGAGGCTTATGTTAGGAGGACTCGTAACTCCGAATTGGGAAGATGTAGCCCCGGGGGTGGCCGTGTCCGCTGTAAGGAATTCTTAACTATAAAAAAAGACACATTAGGTCAAGTGGTCGAGCAATTTATCATGACTAGTAAATTCGGTATCGCTTATTAACCTGTGGTCCAGTGGTAGCGTTTCAGATTCTGCATACTGTGGTTGTTGGTTCGATCTCCAGTGGTGGAGATCACGGTGTGCACTGTTGATGAGAGCTAATTAGGTCAAAACAGCTGTACAGTGCTCCGTATGTCGCGTGTAGGTGTGTACTGGATTTTCTTGTCATAGTAATTTCTAAAATGATATATCAATTCCTTCATTCATAATTATGATATATATATTGTTACAGATACCACTAACTCCACATGGAACCACATTTTAAAGCCACTGGACCAGTTAAAAGTGAAATATTAATAGTCAACGCAGCTAACTGGCAAGCTTTACCCCCTCAAGTAAAAGGTCTTCGACCAATATAATTCCTCACAATAAAAGAATGACTCTGAACCCCTGTGTTTGGATTAACGAAATTTTTTTATTGCTTAAAAGAAAGAAGCAACAAAAACAAGACAATTCAAGTATAGGTCAGGAACGAGAAAGCCTTTCTATGCTCTCAGAGGAGCCCCCATTAAAATATTCGTTAAACGAGACTTACCAAACCTTGGAATGCTGTACAGTCAAATGATAAGCCGGTTCTCTTCTCTGCGTTCTCTGCGCGGCATCATTTTAGACTTCTCCGTCTTCACCCGGTAATAAAAAATGACCACTAACTTTTTTTCGTAGTTTTGAATTAATCACGTGTTGATTTTCTTTGGCAGTTTCTTCCTCCATACCTAATGTGGTTGAGGGGTCTACTTCTCCGCAGACAAATACATGGCTAATAGGTAGTGAGATTATCCTATGCCCACACCTTCTTGTAATAATAGGGAGGGTAAAGGAGACATTCTCTCCCATCTCCATATCCTGTAATTCTCATTTACTACTATCGTCTGCTGACGGACAAATCATGATGTCGTATTTCCACGTCACAATATATATATATATATATATATATATATATATATATATATATATATATATATATATTACCATTGACTATGGGGAGTATTTTTTTTTTATGTGAAATCTAAAAGATATTTTCATCTTAGCATGGTGAAACGATTATTTTAGATATACGCTAAATGAGATAACACAAAATATTGAATTACGAAAGTGAACAAACACAACTGTGATTTTCCTTTTCTACAATGACACTCTCTAACTAAAATGTTTTCATTAGGAATACATAATTACATTTGTCTCAAATACATGAAAATGGCCACAGATCATTATGAACAAACAGGGAATGAATAATATATGTTTTATTATACATGTATCTATAATTTCTGCATGTTAGCCGTCTGGGAAATTTACAAATAACAGCAATAACATATAATATATGATAAACGCAGAAGAAAGTTAACTTCAAAAACAGCAAAGTAAGCATTATATTTGTAAAATATACAGTGATATATTGTTTATGATAAAAATAATCAGATTTCTTCTCAAAACAACAAGATTGACCAGACAACAGGAAAATATTAAAAGTATTGTATTTTTTGTTTATGTTTTCGTTTTCTTTGTTTAAAATTATATTTCTTTTTTTTTTTTTATTCATACCGTCTACTTTTCGTCAACTTGTCATATTTGTTAAAACTCACACAAAAGGAAATGTTATCGAGAATAGACGGAGATAAATAATAAACCTAGTTAAAATTTAATTTCCACAATTCCAAATAATTAAGTCAGTGGCATATAGGAATGATATATGATAATATATTTTTGTTCAGGTTTCAATAACACTTGCTTGTTTTGTAAGGAGTTTTAATCTTACTCGACAACGGCAAATACATTTATTTTTTTAAGTCGATTAGACCCAAAGCAAATATATACTGATATGAAAATACGAGGTGTTTTCAAAAACTACATAAACTGAAGATTAAAAATAAACAATGAAGAAACCGTAAATGTTCTCTGAAATTCTTCCTGAGGCAATCAGCGCATATTCCAGTGGGTTTTTGATTTCTGATAAAAGTTTGTTTTTTTTAATCAAATTCCTTATCACAAACACAACTTCAGTATCGAGTAAAAATGTTGAACTTAAAATTATATTTAAAGAAAATGTTCTAATCAGAGAAAAAAAAATTAAAGTAATCAATGTCGTTGAAAGATTAACATCCAAACAAACATTTTCTGTGGATTAATTCCTCTTCCAGCTCATGTCTTGTTTGAAACGTTATTCGTATTTTTTCTGCCCTGGAAATCCCATTAAAAAATCAAATGCATTTTCTTTATCTAGTAATCTAGTAATTTCTTTAAATTTTAACAAATAAATTTGCCAAGTCTTTACTTGAAAACAATTCGACTATATTGCGTTTGGTTCATAATTTTTTAAAACTGTTCGTAGATACTATCAATATGCTGTAGTCTGCACTCTTGTATGACTCACGGAAAGAGAGATGTTTAATACAAATAGACCGGAATTTCTGCAATTATTTTTTCACAATAAATGTAACTCAAAAAGGACTCCTACAACTGGTCAAAATTATATAGAATTGCAACTGTATCATCAAGATTTAATTTATATGTCTTCACTGCAGTCAAGTACTTTATGAATTTATGTAGCGTTTATTTTTAATATCGTTTTTATAAGTAGTACCAGTAGTTAAATACATTTAAGTACATTAGTACTGGATTCGAAATTGATTCTCATGAGTTTAGATTGTTTCATTCTAATATGTAGCGCTTCGAGAATTTGTAAACGCTACAACACACTAGTATAGATAATAAACACCTAAAAAGTAGCTATGTAAATGCAATGGTCCCATCGCGTTTGGAATATACACTCCCTGATGATAGCCCAATATATATATATATATATATATATATATATATATATGTGTGTGTGTGTGGGGGGTCTGTCTGTCTGTCTGTCCGTATCTTTGTCTCTGTGTTAATGATTGCATAACTTTCTCTCTCTGTCTCTCTCTGTCTCGTTCTCTTTATATATATATATATATATATATATATATATATATATATATATATATATGTATGTATGTATGTGTGTGTGTGTGTGCGTCTGTGTACATTTGGGGTGGGGTACATGTGTCGAAAATTAACTTTTATTCATTTTTTTTTAAGTATTACTTTTTGTACCAAAATCGGCCCGAAATGCTGTAATCTTTATCAGTATTTTTGAAAAGCATGACCATCAACACTTTCGTCTGATATTCATTTTTTAAAATTTCTTGAAGATTATCAGACAAAAATATATTCACTGACCTCGTTGATTTTGAAGGATAGAAACTCAACTTGATTTCAGAATTCTTTTTCCTACGAGATTGTTAAAATACTTTTTAAACTGTCGGTAATAAATCAATCAATTCTCATCTAATTTCAAGCTTTCTTCATCAATAAATCAATGAAATAGATGAATATTTTCGAGGTTATAGCTTCTTGTTTCCAACTAAAAACCTTTGAATTTATTTCTGTTAAGTAAAAATCTAACATTCCGTTCCTTCAAGGATGTATTTGATTTCAGATATGGCATAAATATTCTAATTGAAAGAAAATGTTTTGTTTATGTAAATTTACTCATACTAATATTATGGTTTTTGGCTGCTGATAGATATATTTTCTCACCAGTATTGTAACATTTTCACATGAAAATATTTTATACACACGAAATATCTTAACAATATTTAAAGAAAGCAAACTGCAACATTGAATGCCTGAACTTTTCTCTATTGTAACGTAAATATAACAAAATATTTACTGTATAATATCATTTTTCTTACTCAAAAATAAATTGTAAGTTCTATTTTTCAACTTAGTTTTCAGTCCAGTTAAAAAGAATTAAATGCTCGTATTGTGTTTTTTATTCAATCATTTACACACTTTTCGCAACAAATATATATATATATATATATATATATATATATATATATATATATATATATATATATATATATATATAAGGGAATATATATATATATATATATATATATATATATATATATATATATATATATATATATATATATACGGAAATCTAGTATGTCTAGCAACTCTGATGAGTTCTGATAGAACGAAACAGATCTGTCTGTGGATGACTACATATATATATATACGTGTGTGTGTGTGTGTGTGTGTGTGTGTGTGTGTGTGTGTGTGTGTGTGCTTGAGATTTTTTTTTCTGCATGTGTGTACGTGTGTGAATATATATATATATATATATATATATATTTACACATATCTCCCTATTCCAGTCTCTCTTTGAAATATATTTATATATATATATATATATATATATATATATA
Source organism: Sepioteuthis lessoniana (assembly GCA_963585895.1). NCBI lineage: Eukaryota > Metazoa > Mollusca > Cephalopoda > Myopsida > Loliginidae > Sepioteuthis > Sepioteuthis lessoniana. Next base: position 102,516,151 of record OY757911.1, read on the forward strand.
TATATATGTGTGTGTGTGTGTGTCTGTCTGTCTGTCTGTTTCTATACGCATCCCAGATTGTTCAAATTCTTTTGTCTAATTTTTCACTAAAAATCTGCATATGAATATAATCTTATTTTTTGTACACGTGCCAGTATTTACATAATTCTTCACATCAAGTGGATGAAGCGGACACTGTTCAGGAAGAACTCGAGTTCTCAAAACTTTTTTTCTCTCGAATTTTCTTCTTTTAAGTATGCTTAGGTAAACGTCCAGAAATAACCTGACATTTTATGTTGATAAAAATAATCCACACGGATATTTCGAGGAGATAAGTGCTTTTACATTTGTCTGACCAGGTCTCTTCATATGTCTCTGTGCCCTTAAGTATTTTTGTCCTGTCTCTGTGAAAAACAAAATCTATACAATTCTTCCACGTCACGTAATTTTTGTTGTCTATACTGACCTTCTTCACACAGATGTTCTTTTAAAGCTGTTTACCTTGAATATGCAGTTCTATATTTTCCCCCTCTGTATTTTCAAAGCCATCATATAACGTGCCTCACTAGCCCATAAAAGGGTAACTGATGCAAGTATAGAGAAATGAGTGAAACTTTATAAATATATCAATTACAACGAATTTACACCGAATTTCTCATAGCGAAATGGTTATTGTCATTTTGTTATATACTCACATTATAAATATGCTTATATACACATGTACATGTTCATGCAGCATCATAACGATACAATCAATAATCAAACAGACGCACAATGATAAAGTCGCAAGAACAAACAACACACGCAGGAAAGAAGACGCAGGAAGACATCTTTATAAAATATTTTACCTCTCACTTTATTTGTAAGGTTTCGAAAAGGATTACTCAAAGTTTGCGTGTGAGAGAGAGCTGGAGACCGAACATTACTGAAATATTTTGACCCCGAAGTTATGGCCGTCAGCGTTGTATCTTTCTCGTTCTTCAAGGTCGCTCAACCGGAGCACTGGCTTTCCTTACTACATCTCGTCTACCACCTCAACTCTACTCGCCTGTCTCCACTGGCTCGTTGAACTCAACTCACCGGAACTCAACTCGTCGGCCTCATATTACCTTCAAACTCCCACGCGCTGATATGGACACGCCTCCACGACTACTTACGATATCTAGGGACCGGGATGTGTCACTTCCGCTTTCTTTGGAATGGCCTGTGTGATCGTCATCGAGCGGAAATAACTGTCATCCAGTTCAGAGGTCACTCTCTTCCGGTGCGTCAGTCTATGAGAGTATAATGGGATCTTTTTTAGCTCGTCCCATTTCATCAGTCAATTTCCGCCCACGCGATTTCCTCTCATAACTGCCACCAGAATGTGTCACCTCCTTCCGGTGCATTACCTTGAATGGCATTTTTGGCCGGGTCAACAGGTCAAAACATAAGAATTTCACATAGCACTAATACCCTTTGGGAAAGGTATGAATCCAAGTATTCTCCCTCCAGCTATGGGTAAATAGTAGGATAGACTAGGTTCTTCAACCTTGGTGAAGCAACTAGTCTGGGAAAAGGAAAGCTGAATTCAAACTTGTTAAACACCGCTTAAAGAAAATTGACCTCGTGTCATATTCTGCCCGAGTGGAGGGATTGGTAAATATGGTAACGGTTATTGTCATAAAAATGGGCTCAACAATCTGAGTTGAATTCTATGCGAAACTGCATTCCATATCGTTGTCATACATTCAGGAAAGCTATGAAAGGTTTGCATCGTAAAATGTTCCCTCCGGCTATGAGTAAAGAGTAAAGTAGACTTAGCTCTTTTGCCTTGTAAGGCAACCGGTCTCACTTTTTAAGGCCATTGAGGATTGTTTCAAGTGATCCACCAAGAATCGTTATCATTATCACTTTCATGTCACACAAATTTTTCAGCTGTCTCACTTTTTACCATATTTATCAACCCTTCAATTCGAGCAGGATATGACACAAGGTCAACTGTTATGTTGAATAGGTTCTAATTCAGAGTTTTCTTTCTTCTAGACTAGACTAGTTGCCTCATCAAGGCTGAAGAACCTAGTCTGTCCAACTATTTACCCCTAGCTAAAGAGAGAATAATTGGATTCATACATTTCCTAAGAGTTTACTGCTATGGGAAATGCAATAAGTCTCGTGCAAGATTTGAACTCGTGCTGCCTTGTCCATGTCTTACGATAATAAATATTATACCACGGGCACCTCAATTTTTACTGTTAGAAAAGAAATGGTTAGTAAGTATTTTGTAAGTAACAATACTCAACCTCCATTCAAAATAATTTTTCCATTATTATATCCAAGGAAAATTCACTGCCTATGTTTTTATCAAAATCAAACTCATGAGATGCCACAAGTTCCTCTGAGAAAGTGATAACGTTTTACTTGCTTTTTTTTTTTTTATAAGAAACACTGGCTGAAAACCATGTAATCAATGTCGACCTTAAAACTGTTGACAAAATTCATTTCATGTTTATCCCACAGAATTCATGTAACCATGGATAATAACAAGTGTGTATGTTTAAGAGTGTCAGGTAAATGAAACAAAAAATAAAAGTGTGGCACCATCTCCACCCAGAATTTATCATCATTACTTTCATGTCACACAAATTTTTCAGCTGTCTCACATGATCCAAGCATTTATCCAACTTTTTTTTTTTAATTTTCCTTCCAAGGTCTTCTAGAATGGAAATTCTGTTTGTGGGCAGAATCTTTTCTTTTTGTTAATTAGCATGATGACCATAAGGTCTGCTCTTCCGGTCTGAATTCGGTGGTCTGTTTGTATCAGAATGTTCCGGGTTGTTTGATGAGGAATCTCTGTGGCGTAATGGCTAAAGTGCTGGACTGCGACCTCGAAGAAAAGTGTCCAAACTCGTCTCACCATTATATTCACTTTCAAGCCAATACCCATTGGCAGAGGTATGAGCTCCGTCAGCTATGGATTAAATAGTATCGCTTGTGTTTTTATACCAAATGGTTTTGAGATTAAATAACTAAAAAAGAAATAAAGAAACTAAACCAAATCAGAAAATTTGATACTTTCGAAGATACATTTTGTTGTATGCAAGTATTATTTGCCCGCATAAACAAATAGAAATTTATTGCGTAGTTCCTAGTTGATCACTTTTCCCACTAATTCATATCTATCAAAACGCAACCACGGCACCTAATAGAAATGTGTAACTCTACGGCATCACATAGACATTTAAACCACTTTAAAATAATGTGTGAAACCCGGGTTAAAAATAACGTATCAGCAGTGAATCGAAAATGAGTTCTGATTGGTGGAAGGAACCCAAATGAAATCGCCATAAGAGCTGTGGGCACAGAATAGAAAATAGGAAAGAGTAAGTTGGCAGGCACTACGACGAGGTAAAGACTGTCAGTTGAAGACGGTCTATGATTGTGAGCTCCATTTCGGAGTGACCTTCGACAAAGGGTCTCACACTAGATCCGCAGAACTACAACAAGAACATTACAACTACAGCAGACAAGAAAGAGAAAATTCAAGTTTGTTCCTGTTCTCTTTCTTCTCATGACATCTTGATTCTCTTTGCAAACGCAGTCGATTCAGTTTTCATACATTGTTTCTCCCTTCCCGACCACTATTGAAAAAGTGTAGTAGCAAATAAACGATTATGTTAGTGGACCATGACAGGATGTTTGTGTTTCCGTCACTTTTTTCCCACGGTGTGGTTACATCAGGCTCTGATTAACTTTTAAGACGTAGCGCTACATGCATGAACTCGTTTGATCGGTGGTGGCATAAATAGAAAGAGAGAAATATAAAGTCGTGTGGATAGATAGACAGATAGATTGAGAGAGAGAGAGAGAGAGAGAGAGAGAGAGAGAGAGAGAGAGAGAGAGAGAGAGAGCCTACACAGACCATGATATTCTTTTTCATTTTCTAGTTCTCGGACGTGCTTCCCCGGTGTTCTGTCTTTACGGCTCTTTCTCCTCCATGTCCTTCCTTTTCTTCCGTCCTATGCTCGACAAGTAAATCTATCAAGAAAACAACAACCTTCAATTAAAATAATCTAACTATTTTACCCTAGACTTGTAATGATTTTACGTCATTTTGTTGCATGCATTTTTAGTTTTTGTCAATGCATAAATTGCAGTTATATTCTTTTGCCTTTTGTTAATATTTGAAGTTGTATACTAGGTCATGCATTTGCTCATACTGGACTCTCTTGCGATCAACTTGTGTTATTGGATACTATGTGTCATCAAATAAAAAAATATATTTTAAAATCAGTGCTATTAAACAGTAAATCAATAAAATTCAAAGTACTAAATGTACTAAATTTTTCATCAAATAAACGATTTAAAAAGAATCGGATTAATTTTGTAATTCCAGGATATAATCCACCTGTTATTTCAATGATTTTGTTGTCAAAGTATCTTAAGTGTGCCTTCTTACGACTGAAGTATCCATCAACTTAAGAAAGAGACCCACTTTGGAAAATATTTTAGTAACACTTGTATCTGTGACCCATATCATGAATCAATCATTTTCCAGGAAAATCATTTAATTATTAATGTTTTCCGTCTTCAAGTTCCATAAACTCTGGGATGTTTAATGGTATATCACATATTATGGGTTATCTAGTACCAAACTCATCCCAGGAGAGTAGTGGTACTATTTAAACCATATCAAGGGGAATTAGGGTCATATTAACTTTTCCAATCGCATTTATAAAAATAAGCGTAATAATGCCACTGGAGGTTGAACTCACTTACGACACTATTGCAGTTCAATATTTGGACCACTGCACCACAGGGGCTCACTTAGATATTCCTTTGATATTAGTCAATAAAAATTTGAAGTTGAATCTTGAAATTCTGTCTCGAATTAAACGTTTCATCACGTGTATACTCTTGTGTTTCTTAATCTTATGTGGGGGAACAAAACAACTTAATCCCAATGTATAGATTTTGGATTTGGGAAGCGGATTTAGCGCGACGGTAATCGTCAGAGAAAATGGCCTCGGTGACCCCAGTTCGTATCCTTGATATGGCTGATTGCATTTTTTTTTTTTGGCGCTAATGTTCTTGAGAAAAGCATGAATCTATCTCTTCCCTCCACACCATCTCTGAGTAAATAATCGAGTAGACTGAGCACATTACTATTGGATGCACAACTAACCATGGAGAAAGAAAACAATCAATAATTAGCTTAAAATTTGACTCTGTGTCACATCCTGCTCATGGCCGAAACCATAAACATACAATTTTAATTGAAATATTCCCTATATAAGGTTTTATTTACATGAGTACCATAGAAAATATTCGGTATTATACTTTAAAAAGGACACAAGTTTTGTTTTAAAAAGTATAACAATACACTGAAATCTGCGATTATTTACAGCGAAATATTGAATAAATTCTAACACGTTTATTTGTCTGATTTGTCCAATTTTTGAAAACATCACTCTATTATTTCACGCACATTTTAATCAAAATTCCGCTCAGTATAAGGGAGCAATAAAAGAAACGACAAATAATCAATGATTTGCTTTACAACGAAACAGAGTCAAAATTTCTTTGTTTACCGTATACAATGTCAAGAGTTTTCTTTTAAAATATTTTTTGCATAAAAGAGATTTTATGGGAAAAGAGGGAGTGGAAGATTGAATAAAAACAAAAAAGGACTCTTTCAAACTGCTCTCACTCCGGTGATTAAGAAGGACCCCCCCAACGACAATAAAACAGTTCGCTGAGGAATTGAAACCCCAGATAAAACAGTTGGGACAGCAATTAAACAAGATTTAAGCCCAGACCATAACCCCTTTGATTATGCTATATCGCAGATTTCAGATAACAAAACAAATGTTACCTTCCATCAAATATTGGTTGATTTAAGACTGCTATTGAGGACAAATGGAATAAAGTGTCTGAAAAAATATTTTGAATGCATGCAAATTGTTTCGACGGCGTGTTGATACAAAAATTGAACCAAAATGAAGGTCAAATAGAGTGAATTTACTGTCAAGTGTCTATCTTATTTTGTTTATAATATATACCATTCCTTTCAACTTAACGATAATAAAAAGTGTAAATTTGTTTTAAAAAATTCTGTTTAGAACTGACACTCATTAGTAATTTTTAGCAAATACAAAAAAAAAAAAACAGAGAAGAGAAAAACAATGTTTACAATTTGAATATTTTCATTCCTGGAGATTTAATCACAGAATACGTGTACAACAAACAAGTTAATATCAAATCCGCCCCAACCCACACAGTAATGCTAGATACATTATTCTAGGTAATACTGGTGCAAAATAAATATATCTATCATCATCTTACTGATTTATTGCTATCTTTTCGTATGATTTGTTTTTGGTTTCTGTGTTCATTGGCATATTAACTTTTATGGGTTATTTAATGTCGAAGCTATACTTGTAGAAGAGAAGTATGAGTACAATTTAACCCATAGCAGCGTGGACATAAGGGTTCCAAACTTTTAGCGACTGCGTTAGTCTGAAAGTTAACATGAAAGGCCGACTGAAGTTCAAACTAATTTCTTAGGATGTTGCATTTCAGCACTTTAGCCATTATGGTACAGAGACTACCTTTATTTATTTATTTATTTTTAATCCATAATTTCCTCTGCGAAATTCAACTTATTCCATGATCTCTCAGTGATTTTCTAAACTTCATTTGATAGAATTTCCCTATGATTTGGGCACCCAGGGGATTCCGAGCCTCAAGCAATGTTCTGTCAATTTAGTTTGCGAACCATTTCAATGTGAATCGCCATATCGTATAATCTAGTAGATTATCCGGCTACCATCTCTTTTAGATGTTTGTTTTTGGATGCAAGGTTTTATTTAACAGTGTTTTTTTTATCAAGTAGTTGATTACATGCTATCTGCAACAGAGGAGGTGTAATCGCTGAGCTGATATATATTGAAGTGTTGTTTTTAGCCATTCCCAATTTACACTGCACCAGCCAGAACCTGAACTAGGCTTGTCAATCCCATTTAAAATTTCGGTCAAACATTTCCAGGTTTCTGAAAACAACAAGCACAATTTTCTTAATTTATTTATTTCGAGAAATATTATGAACACATTTTATGTTGTATAATTTTATGTATCTATTTCGAGGTATTGTTATTCGAATATCTTGCAAATTATTCTATCCCAAATTTGATCATTTTATATACAAACATTCTTTAGTTAGTGTGAGCTTTCGTCTTTTTTTTTTATTCCATTTTAATCCTCGATTTACAATTTTTTGTTTGTAAACAATATAGGGAAACATTCAAAAATCTCTTATCTATTATATAAAACTTTTTTCCCAATGTAATTTTCTAACAAATATCTTTTTCTCAACGTTTAGTCAGATACGTTATTTGGCTTTTCCCATTTCGTATGATTACGTGTGAATACTCTTTTCTTTCAAAATAAATGTCTACTGTGGATGATCAGAGATAAAATCAGAAAATAGGCTATGTTACAGGGTAGACTGGAAAACACTTGGGTGCATATATCGGGCAGATCTTTGTAAGGGACCTGCGGAAAATTCACGCATTTTTTCTGTTCGAAATGAAATGGTTAGCAAGAATATTGTATGTAGCAATACTCAGCCTCCACCCAAGATCATTTCCCACATCATATATATAGAAAATCCAATGCTTATGTATTTTTTATCAAAATCGAACTTTTGATGTGCCACAAATTCCGCTGAGAAAGTGATAACGTTTTCTTTGCTTTCATTTTTTAGTTGGTTGGTTGGTTGGTTGTTTGGATTTTATGGCATATCAAACTTTGTAGTTCATTTAACGCCAAATCCATTTTTATGTAAATAATCAGTTCCCATTTAAAACAATTCAGTTTAGCACGAGTACACAGTTTAATTCTCAAAAAACATTTCTATTTCTAACTATCCAGTTTATTCATGCAGTTATATATAACAATTCAGCTTAGGGTAAGTACAGATTTTTTTTACATAGAGTTAAATGTCAAAACAGTTTTATGTTGAACAATTCAGTTTAGTGTTAAGTAGAGTTTCATTGTAAAAAAAAACAGTTTTATTTCAAATAATTCCGTTTAGCATAAACACGCACTTTAAATGCAAGTACGGTTTAATTGTTAAAACATTTCTATTTCAAGCTATTCAGTTTAATCAAACAATTCAGTTTAGCATAAGTATGCCGTTAGTTCTATTGAACCCATAGAGAGGGCCCTATCAGGTGCTCCCCCGCCGGCCCTGAGTGTAACTGTGAGCAATGGCAATGAAGAGTGCTCCGTATTCCCCAAAGCATCAGCATTACTGGGACCTCACCATCAGACTGTTTAGTTTCATATCCAGGACACTCATTGGTGGGGTCTTATCCCTCTGAAGATGTGCAGTCAGTGTATTCTACAGTCCCAGCCGACTGGGCAATTATTTTTTAGATCAGAAATACTGACTGAAAACCATGAGATCAATGTCGACCTTGAAACTGGTTGCAAAATTCAGTTCATGTTAACCCCTCAGAATTCATGTAACCATGGATAATAACAAGTGTTTAAGTGTGTCAAGAAAATGAAATAAAAAATAAAAATGTGGTACCATCTCTATGTCCAAGCGACAAAAATATTCAATAAATGAACACAGGTGTGGAGAGATCAAGCTTTATCACCAGAATATGATTTAAAGTGGCATAAAGCATTTTGAATAGAAAATGGATTATAGAATATAGAATATGTTCTGTAGGAGCAATCACTTTAAGAAATTAGCAGAATGGGATAAAAGTGAGGGTTCTCGCTAGATCTGCTTGAATACCATCTCGATAGGGGTTGGAATGCACTAAATGAACACCCTGAAAAGGGGATAATACCCCAACTCTCTCATAAATGTCTGTCCTTGTGTGAAATTAAACTACATCAGATTGTGACGTTCAAGTTCCAGAGATCCGCTGAGTGAGAAGTACCCACTTCATTATTAAAACTTTTAGGTCCTTTCTGACTTGAGGTGGTAATGCATAATAAGTTTGTAATGTATGTGTTAAATAGATCTGTTTAAAAATCCAGTCCCGTCGTCTGAGGCTATAGAATACACAGACTGTATCACTGCAGATGGGTAAGCCCCCCGCTCCTCGGCAACGCTTGTCCTGGATATGACACTAAACAATCTGATGGTGAGCCTCTTTAATTCTGGAACTTTGGGTAATATAGAGTAACGCTTCATTGCTATTTATTCCGTGTTCCGATAGTTGTAATTTCCGATATAGTCCTTTCTATGGGTCACATAGAACTGTTTGACCTTTAAACTGTATGCAAACACGCGTATTATGTTGAACCGAAATTTTAGATATAAAAAAAAAAATGTTTAACTCTATGTAAAAACAAACAAACTGATGTTTAATTAAGTTATTGGTGATATATAGCAATACATAGAACAAATTAAATGGGACTTAATGAATAAGTAATGTTGAATAGAATTATCATTGTCGATTTGCAATTTTTGAAAATATTTAACTGTTTCTATATTGAATCGCTAATGTTACTTAACGATGATTGAAACGAATTACCTTTATGCAGATAAAAATAGTATTGTTAAATAGAGATATTTGAAACTAGATAGAAAAATCTGAGTTAGAATATATGGAACGATTTAACTGTATGCAAATATTAGTAATCCTGGTGAGCAAACAAATCAACTCTGATTTATTTAAACATAAGATTACCTGCAAAGTATTGAATGACAAATCATATGTATAACAATTTAACTGGATGCACACAAATGAGCTTTGTAGCATTTGAAAATATTATGAATAAACTATGAATTTACAAATCATATAAATTACGTATAAAGTGGATTTGGCATAAAATAACCTACAAGCGTTAATATGCCATAAAACCCAAATAACAAAACTGTTCAAAAGCAAAATATGGTGCCATAAAACTGTAACTTATTTATTTTAAGAATAGTTACTTTAAGCAATAATATGTTGCTAAAAATTATCATTAATTATTTTAAGCCATATAACTGTGTGCAAATAAATTACCCATACTGACTTGAAATTACTTGTAACCATGCAATTATTAACATTAGAGAGAAATACATGAAACTATAAAACTTTGAGAAAATTATTTGCATTAGACAGAAATATTAGAACAGTGTGCCAAAAAAAAAAAAAAAAAAGAAAAAAGAAAAGAATAATTAAAGAAAAAAAAATTAAGACAAATGTGCTTACTTAATGGAATTATTACAATGTTCTAACACTTAGATATAAACTAAACCTTAAAGAATTGATCAAATGTTAAAATTATTCAATAAATAAATAAATTAAATTTGATGTAAATTTGATGGTTTAAATTATTGGTGATGAATTAGTCTTTATCAGCTAATTTTCAATGAGAATTTCAAAACTGAAAGAGAAAAGAATATGAATGAAGAGAAGGTTATTGTTTACAGGATTTTATGATAGTTACATCATTCGACTGCCCACTTAAAATGTCGATAGCTATAAATCAAAAACCATTGCAAGATGCTTTTGTGTTCGTAAGAATGATATCACACTACATGCTGAGGAACTAGCATTTATTGGTTCATTGTTAATGCAGTCTAAGCGCCGCTTTAACAATAATCTAACGCTCTTGGAATCCTTATAAAAACCAAGATGAATTCTATAACATGGGAACGCCGAACAATTAAACGGTTAAGATGTGGTGAGAAAAGCCAACAATGAAGAACATGTCTGACTCTGTAGAAGATGGATCTTATTTTTTTTTATAAGGGTTGCATTATATATATATATATATATATATGTGTGTGTGTGTGTGTGTGTGTGTGTGTGTGTGTGTCTGTGTGTGTTTTGCCAAAAGCAGAACTACAAGATTAGAGAGAGGAATACACTGTTGAAAAAATCGGAAGAATTTACTTACATTGAAATTCAAAATACAAAATTCTTACGAGGCTAGAATATCGGCAGCTGATGTTCTTAAAAATACAAAAAAAAAAGCAGGGAGAATTGCCATGCGCAATGTTTCTATGATGTATTTTCTTTATTGTGGTTATATATTTTGAACACGTTGTAAGTATTCTGCAAAATTTTTGCAGGAATTTTATATAATAACCTTAAGTGTCGGTAATATATTTAGGCTGTTTGTATTGACATTCTGTCAACAGTATAAGGCTGTTTTCTTTATTGAACGCTGCGTTATTAAGTCATTCAAATCACCCTTTGAAATATGATATATCAATATTTGTATATATTTGCCTTATTCAAATGATAATAAGAAATATGACATCTTCAGCAGACCTACTAAACAGTTGCATATATATATATATATATATATATAGTAAATAAAAATTAGTGACCGTAGTCGAAGATGACCAGAAGGCTCCCTTTTATTAGCTACTTCACCAGCTGTAGGGAAAGGCGCTACTCCTTTCCCTTGATTGTTTCACGTTACCCTTGATACGTATCTTATAATGTTTATCAATAATGTAGTAAGTACCTATTTTTGAGTCTTTGGCATGACTCGACCAGGTATTGAACCTCGGTCTCCCGGGCAATGGGTGAACACTCTACACACAAGGCCAATACAAGAATCAAACTAATAAAAATTTCTTGTTAGTTTTCTTGTTTCAATTATTCTTATCTAATACAAATAATTTATCACAAATCCCATGGTTTCAATAGCAATTCCTATTTAGTATAAATGGTATGTAGGCGCATAATAATATTATTTAAGCCATTGATTGTTTCATTGATATAAACCCGTCTAATATTTTAAGGAATAGCGTTCATTGTACGCTTATATTTACAGTTGACATGTAAATGTTTATTATGACGTTTTAGTGCACACAAGTGAATCGAATATGAATATTCATGTGACCTATACATAAATTCAAACAGCTAATACCATCGCAATTCTGAGTTGAACTGGGAGTAATGAAACTTAAGGGATATTTCATACTACCTAGAGCTCCAAAACTCGAGCCTCGCCATCATATCAAGTATATTGTTATATCCAGGACAGCCTTTACTTTTTTGCTGGAGTACATTCAACAAATTCTAAGCCTTGTCAAGTAATGGCGATGAAGGGGTATTACATATTTCCAAAAGAACCACGGCTGGATCCTGACCATCAAGTGTTTGAGTGTCATATGCAGTACCACACTGAAACGATGCAGTCGACATATTCTAAAGCTCCAGCTGACTAAGCAATCGGTGGCTTCGTGTATTCCTGCTCGCTTCAAACAGTCATATATTTTCAAATATTCCAGTCTTTTTCTAAAAATAATTTTCAAACCTATCCATTTAAACTGGTTTAATTTACCCTTGATAGGACCTGAATAGGTAATACCACTACAAATCAGAGCAGACTTAGAAATATTGACAACGAATTGATACTTATCACTCCTCATAGCTCCAGAACAACAGCTTTACCATAGGACACCCCTTTTAGAGAATATCTAATCTCTTTGTATGTGATAGAGTCGGTGTATTCTAAGCAAACCAAGTAAGACATATTGATTTTTCCATGGGTTTTCATAATAAAAACTACAGTGACTGAGGAAGTATTCTTGAATTCATTCAATTTTGGATAAAATAAAAGTTTCAACAAATACAGCATAATATAATTCAATAAAAACTATATTGGATTATATTATATGATGATAAAATTCCTTAACAAGGTGACATTTTTTTTAGAATTTATTTTCCGTAATTGTAAATTTTATATTGTTTGTTTTTACTTTAAAGCAACGTTATTTTAATCTAACAAAATGTTCGTTTCGGCCAATTCAAAATGACGGCAAATCAAACAAAGTGCTCTAGGCTTGAACATAGATCTGTCACCAATTTTTTAGTAGTTGAGAAGTGCAAACTATGCGAAATTTACAGAAGAATTTGTGATGTGAACAAGGAAAAAGATTGTTCTTCGAATGAAAAATACTGACTCTCCAGTAAAGAAAAAATTCCGGGCGCAGTGATCAGTTAGTAAAAAGTTTAATCTGACAATTTTATAGGACATGGAAGAACCCAGCACTATTGGATTCTATGAACAAGGTACAACTGTGAAGAGTGTTTCTCATTGTTACATATTGACCTTGGACTGGCCGTATATTGATGGATTTCAAAAGTGGATGAGCAGCTGTGTCTTAAGGTAATCAAAAAACAGCAGAACTGCCACGAAACTTGCGTAGGAAGAATAAATAGGCGTTCGAAAAATATATAACGACGGAAGATTTCAACCAGTCAGAGGTAAGCAGTGAGCAGTCACGCAGTTTTACGCACTAGCCCAGGGTTGGCCTTGTATCAGTTTCCCATGAAATAAGCACGAAGAAGCAGGGTTCTCTGAAGATGTTTATCAACCTTATGTAAATCTGAAAATTTTGTAATTTAATGGTTCCCAGTTTTATCTGACTTTCTCTGTCTCTCTGTCTCTGTCTGTCTGTCTGTCTGTCACTCTCTCACTTAACCATTCGACCTTTCGCTAATATAAAGAGAGTTTATCTTTATACGACAAGTGTTGTCATTTTCTCTCCAGCTAAGCAACGTTATTGCAAACTCCTTTTGTAAAATACCTATCATTGATTGAATTGCCGTCATATATATATATATATATATATATATATATATATATATATATATATATATATATATATATTGTGACAATGAAGGGCCATAAATGAATAACACAAAGCTGTGTAAGGTTTACAGCAGTATATATTTACGGAAAACAGACAGTAACGGTTATCGGTTGCTGACTAGACTCGCTTGACTCGTTTATCGAATAGGTCACTATTTATTGTGTCGGGGGGTCCATGCAGTAACGTTATGTGGTATATCGGCATATCAATATATATATATATATATATATATATATATATATATGTATATTAGCATGGGCATCAAAAATGTTCTAATAACTATATATCTATTTGGCTAAGTTTGCAGAGACAACATTTACTGTCAAAATTTTGAAGTTTTTAGTTGATGAATCTTACGGATTAAAGGTTCAGTTTTTACCAGATGTATTGTGTTCTATAAACTGACATTGATGTCACAGAAGGACATGTATTTTTGTTTTAGTCCAAATTGTTACTTCATAAACATACAACTTATACGATATATCTACAACTACTTGTAGAAAATATATAATTAGCACACGTAGAATATAAAATCATTTTGCAAAAAATAATGTACTAATATATAAAATGCAGAAGAATGTCGAAGAGAGAATTAAGGAATGGTCTTAAAATTTGCATTATGCAATTTCTTAAAATAATTTGATTTAATTTCTTGAATCGAAAATGTTCTGCTTCTAAGTAAAGATATGTTTCCTACATAAAAGAAAAATAACTGAACAACTTTTAAATATGCTAATTACATAATTTTCCTAAGGATAATATATACATAAGCAATCAAAAGATCCACATTTTGCCCGTAGATCGGCTGCTGATGCATCAGAAAACATGCTTATATATATATATATATATATGTGTGTGTGTGTGTGTGTGTGTGTGTGTGTGTGTGTGTTTGTGTGTGTTTGTGTGCATTTATGTATATATTTTCTGTAAGTTTAGTATTTTGGCAAAAGAATTAACGGTTGCTACTCGCGTAATGCAAAGCTCTTCTAGTGAATTGAGGACTTCGGTATCCGATAGCATAGAATATATACAAACTAAAGTAAATACGTATACGTTAAATTCCCGAACAGTTGTTGGGTTGATTACTGGCAGAGAGGTATGTTATCAGTCTGACGTATATTAAGCGGGTTTCGTTCTCGGCTTGAAACGTCTAACGTGTCTATACACATGAAAGAGTTTTGATTCCATGAAACAGTCTGTGTGTATATATATATATATATATATATGAAAATAGATTATTTCAAAATGTTTCCCATCATTTAATATATTCCGGATGTTTCTGCAAAAATTAATATCGCTTTTTAATCTAATAAATTGACCGATTCCTGTTCAAATAATTTTGACTACGCCTATACATACAATTCGAAATCTAAATTTTGCCATATATATATATATATATATAGTCTTCCACCAACAGGCTGTTTCGTTGTATCACAACCCTTCAGTTTGGCTAGACACACGAGGTTCTCGAAGCCGGGGTCAGAACCCAGCTTATTCATACGCCAATATATATATATATATATATATATATATATATGCTAATCTACTATCTACCAGCATTCACGTTTACCAGGAAAAAAAGAAAGAAAATCCGCCAGGAACAAGAAATAAGAATATCTCGAATCACCGCCCGGGGAAAAAAGAAAAAATATAAGAGCACAAAAAAGAAAATACCAACACCGTCACACCAGTTGAAAAAAAATCAAGAGATATGCAGTCAGTTGGTCAAAAGAAAAATAAAACCCACCGTAAAACGCTGCAATGCTACAATTAAAGGAATGGAGTTGCCCTCTTCATTATACCATGAAAAAGCGAGCCCTTGGGTTACCCTCGACTAAAGTCATCAAAGTATATTGTTTCATCAATTCTTACCCAATGCGAATTAGTTTTTAAATGAAGTGAAGTTGGTGACCTTAGTCGAGGGCGACCAGATGGCTCCCTTTTCGAGAGCTACTACACCGAGCTGTAGGGGTGAGCGCAACTCCTTTCCCTGGGTTGCTCCACTTTATCCTTAATACGTACCTTACAATGCTGAGTGTTAAGCAAAGAGGTATCAAGTACCATTTTAAAAGTCTTTGGTATGACGCGACCTGTGATTGAACCTAGGTCTCCCAGATCATTTGCGAACACTGTACCCACTTGGCCAATGAGCCGGAACCAAAAGATAAGATCTTAAGAAGTAGAACAACTCTTAGGAGAAGCCTCATAACTTGATAGAGTTGAAGGCTATACCTAAGACAGCATTACTTTCTGGGAGCGGATTCCCTCTCTGCAGAGAATACCATATTTACCAAACCCTCCGCTCGGGTAAGATATGACGCAAGGTCATTTTTTAAGCGGAGTTTAACATGTTTGAATTCAGAGTTTTCCTTCTCCTAGAGTAGTTGCCTCACCAAGGCCGAAGAAACTAGTCTGCCCTACTATTTACCTATGGCAGGAGGGAGAATAATTGGATTCATACCTTTCCCAGGGGTATTAGTGCTATGTGAAATGCAATCAGTCTCGTCCATGAATTGAACTCGTGTCACCGTGTTCATTTCCTACGACGATAACCATTACACCACGGGCACCTCCAGGGAATACAGTTTGCATATTCTAAACCCTGCTGACGGGGTGTAATTAAAGTAGAGTACGGAAACTTTTTCAGTCACTCGTTTAAAAAAGGAATTTAAAATATTTGCATTTTAACCAAGAGAAAAGCTAAAAAATCAATTACAGTCATGTCGGAAAAAAAAATCAAAATATATATGGCTCAAGCCAAACATTAGCTGGATTAAGCAATATTAAAGAAATTAAATAAAAAATATCACTGAAGCAGTAGTGACATCCTTACTCAACATAGATTTACTTATTTTCGCTGTTTTTTTTTTTTTTTATTAATATAATATTTTTCAATTATCTTTATAGTTCTGTGAGAAAATGGCTGATAAGGACAAGAGAAACAGAAATGACTGTCCACAGATTCACCGCAAGGTGTCGTCTAGGCGTCATTCTTGATAAGACCTTAGCCACGACAAGAAATCAGATATATTATTCCGCCTCGTTTTATTGAGTCACATAGCATTAGGCAACTACGATTAGCTGACGAGCGAGTTTTTATTTGATTTGGTTTTGCCACGGAGGAGAATAGTTTACCGTTGCTAGGATGCTCCTCGTCACCTGATCAGAGTCTGCTAGGCGGGAGGGTGTGATGTTGAAAGACCCGAAAACCCTTAGTGAACCCAGTAATAATATCAGTGATGACGAGTCTTCGTACATTTCTTCAGCACGTATTATTTGATTAGAAATGAGTCCATTCGATCATAAGACATTCGAATATACACATTTTTATTATGAAATGTAGTAGGATGGCTAAATAGTCTTATTTATGTTCAGAACCCTTACTTACTCGTATATCATTATATCGATGTCTCCAGATTTACTATTAAATCAGGCTTAACGCACCTTCTCGAGCCTGGTCGGATTTGGGGGGATCCTGTGGCCTGGTGACTAACATGCTGGACTGAGAAAATGTAGTTTGTAAGCTCAAACTCTAGATGTGCTACAAGTTTCATTTTCAGACTAATAACTATCTAAAAGATATAAACTCCATTCTCTCCCCTCGCCGTGGCTTAGATACTATCACAGTTGCTTTTCTGCATGGACGGCTTTTGCATTGAACAAGTTACGTTGGTTGATCTGCCTTAAAACAAAGAAAAGAAACTTGAACAATACAACTTCTGTCTTTTTAAAACCATGGCTTAGTATTACATAACTCATGAAGTTTGGTACGCCATTAAATAAGGAAAACAAACCAAACCGCTCGATCGCAGAGATTTTAGTAACTACACAGGAACTGCAAGCTCTGTAAGCATAGTTTTGTAAATTCAAAACAAGAAGCTTGCAATGATTTGAAAAAAAATACATAACAATGGCTGTAATTGAGATAAACCCGAAGGTGATTGTTGAAAATAATTTGAATTTAATATCAAATAAACGTAATTAAAAACATACAAATTTGGAGTATATCAAACAGAGCTAATGATTTCCCTTAAGTGTATTATATATATATATATATATATATATATATATATATGTGGAAATCAGACATAGCCGATAAAATGAAGCGCAGTTTCTTCCAGGCAGCGATCGTATCGATATTGCTATATGGATGCACAACTTGGACGCTAACAATACGGCTGAAGAAGAAGCTAGACGGAAATTACACAAGAATGTTGAAAGCAATATTGAATACGTCCTGGCAGCAACACCCCACAAGACACCAGCTGTACGGCCACGTGCCTCCCATCACAAAAACTATTAAAGTCAGACGACCCAGACATGCAGGATACTGCTGGAGAAGCAAGGACGAACTCCTCAGTGATGAACTCCTATGGACCCCTGCATATGGCCAAGCAAAAGCAGGACGACCAGCTCAAACATACATATTGCAGCTATGTGAGGATACGGGATCTAGCCCTGAAGACCTGCCAAAAGCGTTGAAGGATATGAATGGGTTGCGAGAGAGGTTCAGCGATATCCGTGCTAGTGGCATGACATGAAGATGATGAATGATATATATATATATATATATATATATATATATATCACTCATCATACTTTTGTGTGTATATATATATATATATAAACACAAAAGTAGGTCAGTCGGAAAGGAAAAATTCACTCCATCCGATTCATTACTTATTTTAGAAAAATGTTTCGAATTGATACTGCCTATTTTTTCAATGTGTCTATATATTTATCAATTCATAAAAAAAAGACTATCTTAGCTTCCAAGAGGCAATTATAAAGACGAACTTTGATGTCCAGAATTGAATCTGGAAATAAAACGTTTGATCCAGGTGAGAAGTCGTCGATCGTCCCGGGGAAGGAAAGTTAGTTTGTGTATTTAGACAGGAAAGTAATGATATCTTCTTTGAAGGCAGGGCATGAATATAAAGTTGAAACAAGTTTAGGTAGGACAACATCCAGATTCCTAAAATTAGCGTCTAAAGCGCTGATCTGAATTAAATACGATCGGCCAAGCACGGAGATAATCGTATTATGCATTATGCCGTTAAAATGCGGTCCATTCGCGCGTATCGCTCAAGCAGTTTATGACTGAACCATGTTTCGTTTGCAATACATTCACTGCAGCTGAACAAGTTCTCGCGAGAAGAAATGCCTTCTCTGTCTTCAAATCAATTTAAACACCCACACTGCGATAGGCTGAATATTTCACTTCAGATTATTTTATAGACATGCGTATATATATATACATATATATATGCGCACACACACGCGCGCTCAAACACACACACACACACATACACACACACGCATATATATATAAATATATCATGTGCAGATATAGGGTTCCTTGGGGATAAACCATGGGAAACTCAGTTTATATATATACATATATATATATATATAAAATACACCCCGCAGCATGAACAAGAACGCCACAAAATCAAATATTTAGCGGAGTTTAAATGATTTTAATTAAGAGATTTCTTTTTCTTTGGCCAGTTGCCATATCAAGTTTAAAGTGCCCAATCTGCCATACTCTTTGCTGTATGTTCATGATTATAGTTTCGTGTATTTGTTTCTTCAGCATTTTTGGACATGGTCCTTCTAAACATGAATGATTCTTTAGTAGATCTATATTAACCATAGATAAGCTCTAACAGATTCTACAACATTGGGTCAGAGTCGAACTGGGAGTAATGGCAATAAAGTTTTACAACACATGCCAAAGATCTCAAGAACTTAAACGTCAACCCCAGATACGGTTTAATGTCTAACACTGACACCCTTTTTATTTTGGGTCTTAGCCAACTTTTAAGGATTCAGCCAGCGTATTCAAGGTTTCACCAAATAGAATGTTGTCTGAAAGAGTTAATATCACTAAATATTTTCTAAGATTTTACGTCAGTGTTTGAAAGTTCTTGTTTGAAAACGAATACTTTTTTTTGCAGATGTTTGTTTCAAGCTAGTAATACACATATTTTAATCGAAATATACGTGACTTTGTCAGACGAAAAATATTTCGTCGAAAATAAACGATAAATCAACGGAAAGAATAAATCCAAGACAATGACAACGAAAAAAAATATAAATCAGGTGGATTTGAATTAAGCTTAGACGATAGGTGTTCACCTGTTTACGTTATTTGGACGTGTCGTGAGATTATAGGTAGAGTGGAATTTTCTACAAGTAGTGGTAATGTATAGACAATCAGTCTCTGAAAGAAATTCTTTTAGGGTCTTCTGCTTCGATAGATCCAATGCTCCGGTATTGTGACAATGAATCTATTTACAAAAGCTTGAAATGTAGCACAATCGGCTAGGGTTGTACTCAGAAGAGTAAGAACTCTTCCCCCAAAGAATGTCCTGATATGACACTAAACAATCTGATGGTGAGGTTCCAGTGATGCTGGAACTTTGGGGAAAGTGGTGTACCCCTTCATTGCCATCGCCCACAGGTCAACTCTGGCCTGGATTGATAGGACTTGATAAGGGTCCTACCTATGGTTTAAATAGAACTGAACCATGGTTTCATGACATTACAGGTTTTTTTTTATCTTTTTGCATTTAAACTGCGTATTATGCTAAACTGAATAGTGTAAAATAGAACGGTTTTGACATTTAAACTGCGTAATTAGGCTAAACTTAGTTGCTCGAAATAGAACTGTTTTGACATCTAAACTGTGAACTTATGCTAAACTGAATTATCTGAAATATAACTATTTTGACATTAACTCTGTAGCTGTAGAATACACCGACTGCACCTCTGCATAGGGGTAAGATCCCCCCACGAGTGTACTGTTAATGACACAAGACAATCTGATGGTGAGGTTCCAGTGATGCTGGGGCTTTGGGGAATTCGGAGGACCCCATCATTGTCATTGCTCTCAGGTCCACTCAGTCCCGGAATGGTAGATATGGTTCTATCTATGGGTTAAATAGTACTAGACTGCATACTTAAGCTAGACTGAATTGCTTGAATTAGAAATGTTAAACTAAACTGAATAGCTTAGAATAGAAATGTTTTTGGCAATTAAACTCTGTAGTCATTCTTAACTGAATTTTTTTAAAACAGAACTGACCATTTGCATAAAAAATGGATTTGGTGTTAAATAACCTACAAAGGTTGATATGCCATAAACACCAACCAACCAACCAACCAACCAACCTTGAAATGAACATTCACATGTGGTAATAACCAGAAAAAAATCCGTAATAAAATGTTGACAAATGAGGTACATCAAAAAATCATGTTTTTTTGAAATACCGGAAAATTAGAACAGTTGTTACATAAATTGAAACAATATAGCAAAGTCAGTGATTAACTGATCCTTATATATATATATATATATATATATATATATATATATATATATATATATATATATATATATGCTTTAAAAAAAACTTTTATTCCTATCAAAAGGATTTTTTTGTATCATAATTTTATAATATTCTCCTCTTCATTATTCCTCTCAAAAAATTATCGGAATATTCCGCTGGTGTTCTCTTTAATATCAGTACTACCTTTGAAATAACGATACTCAGAAAGAAATATCAACATTTTTAAAATCATCCATGGTAGATTCTAAGGGTGTGTTGACCGGGATGGGGATCCTGTGGAGAGTGCTTCAAATTATTTTATAAAGACACCTCCATAAAGTCGTTCATAGATTTTAATTAGCACACACACACACACACTCACACACACACACACACACAAATATATATATATATATATATATATATATATATATATATATATATATATATATATATATTTCACGTGATTAAGATTATGTATGAATAAAAAGCTGGATTTCGCACTGCATAACCTTCTTCTTCTTCTTCTTCTTCTTCTTCTTCTTCTTCTTCTTCTTCTTCTTCTTCTTCTTCTTTAACTATATTTAGAAATATGGAGTAGAATTAAAATGATATATTGTCATTAATAACACAAAAAATTCAAAGAATGTTGTATATCTTAACGCAGCGAAGCAATATTACTGAATATGATTAACGCAATGGATATACGTGTTTGCTCAAAAGTGCTTCAAAGGGAAATCATCTAGAGTTTAGAGGTTCAATCCCAACTATAGGTAAATGCAATACATACTATAGTTTAGCGCTTTTAGCCAGTCTAGGTAAAGGGAATTACAACAAGTTACGCGTGGTCTCTCGTTTTTAACGCGTAACATCTAAAGAGGACTAAGGGACGCATCGCCCGAAACGCTTTCAATATAACAATAAAGATGAAGAGAACAATCCGAATAATCTAAATGATCATAATTAAATGCATTATTAAAATGTTTATTGATAAGTTTGATCTTCTATAATTTCTTCTTTTAAAGCCTAAAAGATTTACAATAAATCAAAGTAGATCTATTTTCACGCCAATTTTTTACGGGAAAATCGCGCTCACATTAGCACACATGCTGATTTTTTAAAATATATTTTTTTATTCTTTAATTTCCATATTTTAGCTACACAGTCTCGACGTAGAATTCTTCTGTTAATACATCACCCCGCGAGGAGAAGTAAAAGTCATAGTAAAAAAAAGAATGTAAACAAGCATTGTTAATCATAATTTACAAATTATCGAATATAATATTTAAGGGTTTTATAACTCTTAGTAGATTTAATTATTTATTTTCCACAGAGGCAACTGTGCTTGTTGAAGCATTTTATTGCCTATTTCATTATTAGACCGATAACGTTTGATTCTGTGTCTATGGCATTCGTACATATCTATTTATACTCTAACATCAATATTGAGGTATTTTCATTCATGAACGTACCTATAACAAACTGGTATATATATATATATATATATATATATATATATATATATATATATATATAGTCATGAACATACAGATTGTATCGTTGTGTCACAACTCTTCAGTGTGGCTTGACATGCTAGATGCTTTAAGCTAAGATGGCTGACTTTACGCCATTCGGATATCATTTCAGAGAACCTAACGTCATCCTAAGTGTATGCGGTAAAATTTGTATATATATATATATATATATATATGTATGTATGTATGTATGTATAATTTCGCAATTTATTATCTCCTCTCACTGCAACATGGAGGTGACATTTAGGACAGAGAATCATCCAGATTTAGGCATGCCAATTTTTTTATGAAGACCTAAGATCATTTCTGAACAGGTAATGGTAGTTTATCGGAAAAGAAGTATGCAAAAATTTAACTATTTAGTGCATTTATTAATTTGTTCATTACTTATGTCTATAAAGTAAGAATTTTCTAACTTATCCGGGTGAATTGAGCTTTAAAGTTGATGCTGATTTTAATGACTCTCAATTTGTTATAACATGGGACTTTTTGAACACAGTTTCTTTATTCCTGAGTATATTGGTTTGATATAATTTCTACTTTCAGCATTCATTTTTAAAATACAAATATTAGGATCAATGTATGCATAAAAGATAAAAAGAGATGGTCATATAACAAAGAAATGAATATTATAAGTATGCAGTTGAAGTTAGTTTATATTGATTCATTTCATGAGGTACTTCATGAGAAATATATCATGAAAAAGTAGACGGAAATAACCACCAAGATAGAAAGCGGTAAATTAAGGACTGAATGACAGAAACTTTTCACAAGAAGAAGAAGAAGAAGAAGAAGAAGAAGAAGAAGAAGAAGAAGAAGAAGATACCTACATAAAAATGCATTTTCTTACATTCATAATGATATGAAACTATAATGAGTTAAGTAATACCACAATAATAATACCAGCAAGTTAAAGACAAAAAAATAATTCGATCGATTCATTCTTTGTGGACATGTATTTATAGTTTTCAAAGCGCCCCATTCTTGAGATGTTGCATGTGTAAGGCAGGCGAGCGACCCTTAATGGCCTGTTTTCCTTTTGTACAGTGTGTAAGAGGCGCCTCCTGCCTGTAATTGGATGGGTGCGTGCGAAAAGCTGATTATTGTCAGTTGATCACCCGAGCAGGTGGAAAGCACTCATTTAATCAGCACAATCATTTATTTTCTTGGTTCGGCTGTCTGTCCTCGCACGATTCTACATTTGCACGATACGTTTTTTCCTGATTAAATCACGGTAAATATACAGGAGGAAATCAAATGGTTAGTCCCTATATAGATAGATAGATAGATACTGAGCTATATGCCTACGCATGCATCGACCTAAGGTAATGTATGCATTTTACTATTTTTTCTACAGACATGCATGTAAAGAGAGGATGCATAAGAAAGTATACATATTTTATTGGACCATAAATCTGTAACAATTATAGGGGTAAAAAATTTCTCTCAGAAAAGTGGGATAATTGAAATAAGAACAATTAGTACTAAATTATTTCTGGAATGAAAAAAACACCATCAAAAGGACTAAAACAGTGTAGATATTTCAGCCATTTATAATAATTGTGTTTTTCATCTGTTAAGTTGACCATATGATAGCAGATACATCTGCGCATTTCAACAAATATGCCGTAACTGGTCATTTCCACTAATCCTCCATGAGGTAAGTAGTACTTGCTACAAAGAAAAATCTACACCACTTCGTTTTCTAGCACAGAGGAAAAAAACTATTAGCCAGCCTACAAATATAACTACATTTGCAATATTGGAAAAAGAAAGCAATCAACTTGATATGAAAACTGAATGTAAAACTCCAGTTTAAAATCAACCACAACTTAGTTTTAATTACAGTAGATTTGACTAAAACTTGTTTTAAAATATTGTTCCTGAATTTTGCGTATTTTTTCGTCATACAACGTGTGAAAGCATGCGCGATACCCTGTCCTCATCAGCTGCCAACCAGGGGTGATAACACAGTTTCGATACCTCAAGGTGGTGCTGCCTCTGCTGGTGCTACCAAGCAGCTTTTACCATCGTACAGGGTATTTAAGATAATTATATATATATATATATATATATATATATATATATATATACACGCGCACACCCCATATATATATATATATATATACGCCAAATCAGTTACGAGCAGAAATTACATTGGATGTTCATCTTCATTTTTAGTTTGCCGTTTGTGATTTAAAAAAAAGGCGTTTACTTTCGGCCGTTGATGTTAATACGCGTT
Source organism: Sepioteuthis lessoniana (assembly GCA_963585895.1). Taxonomy (NCBI): domain Eukaryota; kingdom Metazoa; phylum Mollusca; class Cephalopoda; order Myopsida; family Loliginidae; genus Sepioteuthis; species Sepioteuthis lessoniana. The sequence continues at coordinate 102,540,847 of OY757911.1, forward strand.
TACAGTAACCGTTTCTTGGTGTTACGTAATCACACTGAAATGCTGGTTCCGAGTGCATTTCATTCATGCAGAAAACTTCTCGCTTTCGACCAAATCCAATTTCATGTATATTACACCGTGGTCTGAAGACGATTTGAGGCAACTTTCAAACTGCAGCCAGAGATTCCTATTTTTGAAATATACATATACACACACATATATACATATACACAGAATAAGTTAAATTAAGATCTCAACATGTTGTTTCATAATTATGAGAGAATTAATTTCTATTGAAAAGAAGAAGGTACAGAATCATCGGAAAAATTGTATATCCCTCTTCGTCAGGTCCTATAGAGAGTACTCAGTATCCGCACAGAGCTGATGAATGTATGTTTTGCTGTTCAATTATTCCAATATTTAGATCATTCCTTACCAGTTCCAATAACAGCGTCAGTTGTCTTTAAACAAATACGATGTTTAAATACTTAATTGAATAAACACATTACACTTCCAACGATTTAACTGTTTCAACAATTTATTTTTCCTAGTTAATATAAAGTGCGAAAATGTACCTGATTCAAGTTGTGTAATTTTATACCTTTTTGCAAATGTTTCGTTTTAATATTATCTATAACACTATACAAAATAAATTCAGAATGTGGCCATTATTTCTTTCGAATTTCGATTTTATGCTCATAATAACACTATCTAATATAGGTTTTGTTCTTCGATAGCATGTGTTTTTTCTTAATTGCGTATGTTGAAAAGGAATAGAAAATTACCATTATTCCCTTCAAACGTCTATGTAAACTTGCTAAGGTAATTTACACCAACATAAACTGAAGAAAATTTGCACATTTTCGTTTATATTTTTCTTCGTTTCTTTGATATTAATGGCATATCAACCTTCGTGGGTAATTTAATACCGAATCCATATTTGCTGAAGAATAATAGTATTATTTAACTTATAACTGGGGTCTTAATTGCGTTCATGACTTTTTCCTGTGGAATTAGAGATCGTTATAGCAGAACTTGAGTTCGAACTCGCTTACTGCCATGTTACAGTTCAACGAATTAGCCACAGAAACTTCCCTTAATTTACATAAGTTTTGAAAAAAACCCAGCACCAATAAAAATTTACTTTTAAATAAAGTGTTAAAAGTTAAAGAAAAATATAACAAAAGTGTGTTGAAGATATTCTATTATGACATAAATCACTGTCACGGAGAAGTCTCAAAATAAAGTCTACCATCACCTTTTCATTACCCTGGCAATAAAATAAAATTTGATAAGATATATATGCCTTTGAATATTTTGTGGGTATAGGAAAGTGGAAAATAGAATTTTCTATCCAGAAAAAAGAAAAAAAGAAAAAAAAATATATAAATAGATAGATAGATAGATACAGATAAAGATACAGATATAGATATGTGTGTGTGTGTGTGTGTGTGTGTGTGTGTGTGTGTGTGTGTGTGTGTGTGTGTATGTGTGTGTGTGTGTGTGTGTGTGTGTGTGTGTTTGAGTGAGTCAGTGATTCAGGGAGTGAACCAGTGCAAGTATGTGTGTTGTGTTATGTTCACGAAAAAAGTTTTATAAGCAACGAATAAAACTTGATCTGCATACCTGAATTGCTGCTGACAGTTAAATTATGAAAATATCTTAATCGAATAAAATATTTTGCTAAAATATTCTTCAAAATTAGATTGGGTGCTTGTCTGAAAAATAAAGAAACAAATGAAACAAAAGGGAAAAATGATTTCGAAAAAGAGGAAAAATGATACAAATATAAACAAGTATTAGCATAATTTACAGAAAATGCATCCATACGAAGATTATTTGCGTATTTCCTAGTTTATGAATTGTCTATGTATATCAAGATAAAGCACTCATTCTTTTGTGTTTTAATATACTTGAAATATATAAGAGATTATCAATATATATAGTAATTTTTTTCATTTATGGAAATTTCATAAGGAACCGCATTTACGGGGGAATTCTTTTTCTTTTTTTGTTTTATTTGTTTTGTTTTTTTTTTATTCAAAAACAATTTTCTAAATTCGAATGCATTATGAATACAGATAATTTTATTATTTTATGAAATTCCTTTAAAATACTATTTTAGGGTTGTTTTTTAATAATAAAAAATCGCTTATCTCATCGTTTTTGTGGTAGTTCTGTTTTTGATGGGGTTTTTTGTTTTTGTTTTTTTTTTACTTTTTGTTTTAGGAAGAATCTGGAATATCCATCTGTAGATAGTATCGAAAGTGTTATTTATTTAGTAAGCATATGTCAGATTTTTTACTACATAAAAAGGATTTATTAATTTCGAATTTTCATTTCATTTTATTTATTCATTTAGTCTATTAATTTCTTTTTGTGAACTGATCAATTATGAAGAATCATATATATATATATATATATATATATATATATATAATTGACCGTCTTTAAAGACAAGAACTTTATAGAGGAATGTTTTGTGTCAAACCAGCCAAACTTTAAGTGAGTCAATGACCAAAGTCTGGTGCCAAAATTTGCAAAATATTCTCCGAAACATACCGTCGGGTTTTTGATTCAAATGTCTACTACTTGAACAGTCAGCGTACGCAGCATATAGAGCCTAGCTTATCTGTCTACTTTAACCATGACTAGAAGGATAAACGATGGTTACACACCCTTTGTAATGATATCAAATGCAATGAAACCCAAATAGTCTTGGTGAGTAGGAAAACTGAAGCGCCGTGTGTATTTACTTCAACGTCAACTCGAAATGCATTACTCGATAAGATTTATGCCTTTTCTAATAGCATTAGCCAAAAAGTATATGCAAACACCTTCGTACAGGCTCTGAACACGGCCGTGACGAGTCCATTTCCTTACAAATATCGATGATAGTGTGTATATATATATATATATGTATATATATATATATATATATATATATATATATATATATATATATATATATATATATATATTTATATATAATCACCATTAAGCAGGGCTGATAGCTCAGATTCACATGACTCTCTCTTTCTATCTCTCTCTCTCTCTCTCTCTCTCACACACACACACACACACACACACCATCTGTACCAAATATGTTTTGCTTTTGAGAAGCATCCAGTTCTTGCACAGAGAACGTGGATATGTCTTTGCAAGTCGAAGAATACTAGTGTTTTTATATTTGTACATCGTTCTCATTTAGCTTTTTTTCCAAGCGGTTCGGTAAAGTCCATATTAATCTTATGATTATTCTATTTTAAAGTCAATGGACCTGAGAGTGGAGCAGATTACCACAGAGGGGTGCATAAAGATTAATACATTTTAGAATTTATCTTGGTCAGAATTGGAGAACATTTTAGCATCTGTACACTGACAGGAATATTATGGTTCTAACTATAGGAGTTACAAAAACAGATGAGTTGAACACACTTTTGCAACGCTTACATACTTAATACAAGTGATTATCTTTTAATCGCTTTAATAGAAATACAGCACGCTTCATCCTTAAAAATCCATATCAATGGATTCGAACATTGTTTCCCAACCACAGCATAATTTTGAGAAAAACGTTTTCTCTGTAATCCCTTTTTTTATAGTGTCTGAAAATTCAAATGTCTTCGGGTGACGGATTTGAAATCAACGAAGAGAGCGTTAAGACAATTCAGGTAAAATCTGAAACATAATGATTGGTATCATCGTTTAATTTAATTTTTTTGCTAAATGCTACATTAACCTTCGCGAGTTATTTAATATGAAAACCAACATCGTATGAGAACTGTAGTGGTATTATTTAACCCATCACTGGACGGATAAGGAAGATCAAAGCTCTCAACAGGATATCAGTCCAAAATTGAACGTAATAGAGCGACTAATGTTCGAACTCGATTATTACAGTGTTGCAGACCAGCACTTTAGCCACGACGCCTCGGGAACTTCCTCCGGTATCATCTTGCCTTAAAGGAAATATTATCTTCATTAGGTTTCCTGCAAGCATTGTAAGTGTTAAACCGCCATCTTTTAGTTTCTTGGACTCTCAAAATGTTCTGGAAGACTTTCATTGGCTGGTATTTCTATTTTTTTTTGTTTTCGTATGTATGTGTAAGCGTCCGTTAAATTCGGTTGGCGCCATTCCTGCGATTTCCAATCGTTGCCAAACATCGTTTCTAATACACTGAAGCAGACACTCAGCTATGTACATATTCGCTTTTGTAATTATCCGATTTACAAAGATGAGCTGATCGAGGTGAACTTCATTTTACTGACAGCGGCACAGTACCGGGTATAACGTGACTCGTCACTCATATCTCTGTCACCGCTGGTGGAATGCCTTTCTTCACCTGTGCATATCGTCACGGCTTAATCACCGCTGGGCTTAATTGAGCGTCAGTAAATGCCGACAGGTACGAATTCTTCACGTGGAGAAACTCAAGAAGATATCTTTGTTTTGCACATATTTCCATGCCAGACGATTTCTTGCCACTTTCCTTTTCTGCTTCAATATAAAAAATGCTAAAGAAAGATAAAATACCAGTGCAAAGGTACAACTTAAAAAGCAAAATTAGCATCTTCTCCTGAAGTCATGGGAGACGTTGTAAGTGTAGTTGTTATCGATGCAGTAAATGGAATCGACGGTCCGAGTTCAAATTAAGGAAGTGATTGTTTGCGTGTCACTTCACGTTCATGACTTTGTGAAAATCAATACTATATTTAGTATCTCCAACGCCAGATAAGTGTAAATTGTCAGGCATATTTGGTTCTCTAAACTCTTGAAGAAGGGATGATTCAGAACACAAACTAGTTGTAGCCTTCTTAAATACCGATCCTGCTTCACTTCCTAACAACTCTAAATTAAAACTAGTTTTACTCCACTTAAATTATTGAACTTGTGTCACATATTTCCCTTGAAATGAGTAAATTCATATATAGAAACATAGAAGGCTTGTGTAGTTTAATAGTTATTGACATGCGAAATGTATTCAGCGCTAATGCTCTTACGAAAGGTATGAATCCATCTTTCATCTCCTGCAGCTATGAGTAGAGTAATCTGGGTTATCTAGTTTTGGTAAGCCAATATGGCGACGAGAAAGAAAACTCTGAATTTAAACCGTAGTACTAATCGGGCCATTGGCCGAATGAGTACAATGTTCACCAATGGTCCCAGAGACG
>OY757911.1:102551000-102628500 GCA_963585895.1 Sepioteuthis lessoniana
TCTTGCCGGCTAGCCAATGCCTTACCTAGCGTAGTGTTTTTTGCCAGAAAGAGATCTATCGGCAGCACTGTTTGATCGAAACCCTTAAAGCCACGGATGAAATCTACAAGGAAAAAGTAAACAAAATGAACCCAAGAATACTCATGTTTCCTTATTTACAATATAAGTTTATCAGCGGGGGGTGATACCTCACAATATGGACTTCAGCGCTGGACCGTCACAATGACTATAAACATAGCTAAAGAAAACTTGATCAATTTTCTATTCTATTCTTTTCTATTAACAGTTGGTTCTTAGTTCTGCTAAGTTCTTCTTATGAACTGTTAAAGTAAACAGAGAGATTACCAATACCAGCAATGCAACCCCCAACTTGACAGGCAAAAGTGAGTGGACGACTTGTGTCCTTTTCGAGAGTCGACGGAAAGACACAAGCAGGTGAAGACGTCTGTAGAACAGCAACCATGAAGATGTACGGGACGAAAGTTTACGAGCCATATTTTTTTTTGAGGTGGGGGTATCCCAAAGGTGGCGCTAGACTACATGGCCCAGTGGAAAAGCATGCTCTGTTTCATGTTCCGTGTAAGATTATCTTTTCTCACTAAGGTACGTTGCTTATTTTTGTCTTGTTACGGTCGTATCATGTTTCGATACTCAATTTCTTTCTGGCTACCTAGGAGCATATACACCTTGGTGTATGTTTTACAGTTTCTCGTTCGTCAACTTGTTACTACGGCTAGGTCACATCGGGGTTATAACATCTCCTTAGTCACATTTTGTTACAACATAACAAACTAAGATATCCGTTTAATTTGAAAGTGTCATAATATTTTTTTCTATTAAAATCAGCTTAAAAATTTGAAAACAAAGATTTATCATAGTTTCAACTTTTAAATGAAACCTGCTGCTTTTCCTAAAATTCGGTATATATAAATGATTTGTTTCGAATATTTCCAAAATTATTTTCATTTTAATTTTTAATTCGTTGGATTGAAATATCGGGAAATATCGAGGCGTAAATTATATATGTAATTTTGAAATGCTATGAGATTGGAAAAGAAGCAATTCTATTATTGTAATTTCTGTTTTGATTTATTTATAAGAGATGTATTTTTGTAGTCTTTTTCCCACCCAAAAGCTAGGGAGTTCTATGATACACAAGATCTATAAAATTATTTTCCGGTTGCAAAGGTTATCACATTCTGGACGTGATGAACGACAATAAGATTTATCAATTGTCCAAGTTTTTCATGCCATTGTTGAGATATATGCAAAGTCATGTCTATTTGATCATGAATTTGTTGTCTTTTTTAAGGGAGCTTATTTTAGCGCTTGGCTTGAGCAATTTTATCCGTATATTTTCTCTAAACACTGAGGGGATTAACTGATTTAATGCACTATGTGTGGGAGTGCATTAGAAAATATCACTTATGGTTTCACTCTTACTTCTCCAGCATGATTCAGAATGACTAGTCTTACTTGAATGGTTCGCGAGATGGAAAAATGTTACCATGATGAGAATAGAAATGTAAGAAAAAAATTAAATTAGGTTAAAAATAATTACGCAAAAAAGTCCCAGAAGTCCTTGACATGAAGAGGAGCGACGCATGCACAAAGAAAAGGAACGCGTTGGCTAACCTTTTCACTAGTAGCAGCCGCCCCTTTTCCCGATCGACCCACGACAAAAACACCGAATAAGGAACTCGTCAGAATCACAATTAAGACACCATACAACGGACTTAATGACTACAGCTGAAAACACCAGATTTAGACATATCTCGCAAAAGCGTCTAACACGTTGTTAACTCTTTAAATACAAAATTTTGACATATATACCTAAGAATGTCTAACACGTTTTAACACCTTGACTGGTAAAATCAACCGTTTCATTTGTATACAGGAAGAATTTCCTAACCCACTGAATTGTCGTTGAACCCAGAAATAAAAGAAAAATATAAAAGATATCTTCCTCTCCTATCTTTCACTATCTTCTTCTTTCATATAATTACTTTACAGCCTCTACGTCCAAGAAGTTAAACCAGAAAGATAATATATGGTAAGAATAAAATAACCCAGACTGAAGTCAGATAGGAAACAACATCATGAATTAGCTTTGAAACGTCATAACCGCACAAGAGCTGTTTTGTTGGGTGCAGTGTTAAGGATCTTTTAAAAAATAGAATGAAGCATCCTCGTGTATTCTCAAATACTTATTTCTCCAAAAGTTTCAATAGAGTCCAAATGATGCCATCACAAAATTAATTTGATTGGATTGCAGCTTGAGAGAATTTCAATTTTATTTCATCAAAGAGGTCAGATTTCTACGTTATCATTAATTTATAAATTGTTGTACATGCTATACTAATGCGTATTTAGACAACGCTTTCACTTGATGAATTACCGCTGTCAAGAGATGAAAACCATTCCAATTTCAATGGGTTATTATTTAATGAGTAGATTGAACAATCTTGATTGAAACACATGAATTCTGATTTAGCTAACTTCCCGTAGAGATCAATACCCTTACAGCTTGCTTTAGGCTCTACAGCAAAGATTCAGCTTAAACAGATGTATTTGCAAAAATTCCAGATCATCTACGGAATCTACATCAGTAATAGTTTCTTTTAGATATCATCTTATTCTGACCTTTCGTTTTAGTGAGAAACCTTTTTTTTTTCATTAGATTTATTGACGTTCGTTGTACGTCATCTATTCTTATTTTCATTCGGTAAGATCCGATAAAGAATTGAAAAAATACTAAATGTAGCCGTTACAAAATCTAAAAAATCAGCGCTTATAATACAAAAAAGCTTTTCCTTGAGTTTTATGGTCTAAATTTATGAGCATGTGTTATACATGAATGCATGTTTGACAGTAATAATTTCGGTACATTTGTAATAGGATTTCCATTTCAATCATACATCTTAGATGCATCAAGGAGGTCTTCTGTGATGCAACTGTCTTCATTGCCGATTTCGGGTTATTTCTGCATCATATCGCCTCCGACAGTAACCCCGGCATGACTCTGGAAGAGCCAAGCCGCCTCCGTGATCGCGACATGCTACGCTTGTGCCTCTACCAAAGCAAAGAAAAATTTAAATAAAGGCCGGACTTCGGCCGTTCTTATAGACATCTGTCCTTTACTAAACATCCAATGAAAACAGGGCATTCCACACTCCTCTGCTATATAATGCCATCTTTAAATAATACACTAAGATGCTCGCGTCTCTTTCTTTCTCTAGAAAGAAAGAAAGAAGCCTTTTGTCTGGGAATAATAGTATTTGTTTTTTTACGACATTCATAATAACATATATTTCCAACTTTGTCTCTCCACAAACTTTCCTTTTTGTTTAACCCAATTAAAATAGCAGAAAGTGACAATTGAAAATTAATATCTATAGATTCATTGATTAGTTTTTAGGGCATATCGCCCCATTTTGGGTTATTTTATGCCTAAGGATTAAGGTAATCACGATCACTGTACATTTTTATTAACATTTTTGTCTTATGGTATCTTAAGAGTATTTTTGTACAGTTATTTGATACAAGAATTCCTATCAAATATAAATGATCTGTACGTAGTTCAAGGTTTCAAGTTTTACTATTAAACAATAGTTTATAACCAATTAAATAGTTTCAAGTAATTATTTATAATCATGAAGTAATTTATATGGACAAATTTATATGGCCCCAAGTGACAAACAATAGTAATCCTTTGTAAAAACTTAAAAATGTTGATACCTATTCTTACTTCAAATGATTTATAGTTATCAAATATTTCAATCTTATAATTTCCAAACAAACCTATTTGACCCATATATGGGATCTCTGGATCTGAATAGAATTGGGAACAATAGAAATGATTGAATATTCCATAATCCCCAGAGCTTCAGAACTAAAGACTCCTTACCAGATGAATTTTAAAGTCATATCCAGGAAAACCCCTTTGAAGGACATTCCTATTCTACAGCTGGATATTCAGTCATTGTTTTTTAAGCCCTGTCGACGGGGATGACTATCAATTTACAGGATGTCTCGAAATAGATTAAATCCATTTATATGATAATGATTTATTAATGAGATAAGCACTGTGGCTGTCATTTGGAACACGTCAGATACAAAATGTGTCATTTGAGAAAAAGATATGAAATCAATGTTTTTTTTAACTGTTATGATATCAGCTTCCAGGACATGCAATCATTTTTTAGTTTTTTGTCTCTGTAATAAATCATCATATTAATAGGTTACATCTATTTTGAGACATTTTTGATATTTTTTTTCCAAATAAAAAGAGGGGTAAATTATTTTCCCTTGTCCAAGGCATTGTGATTAAGGATTAATAGTCGCTACGGTATACAATTTTCAAATCTTAAAAAAAAACACAACGTTTATATTTGTAGAGTAATTTGCAGTCACATGGGTCTTATATATATTGAAACCACTTATACTTAATTCAAATTTAGCCTTCCGTTTTTGTTGAAAGTTTTTTTTTTCATGACGGTGATATATTATTTGCTTGTTTCGGTCAACATCTGAGGGCCGATTCAATAAATATGGTCTTCAAATATATATGTTGCATAAATTTATCTTCACTATAATTCTAAACATTTTAACTCATCATAGATTGCAGTAAGATTAATATTCTATGTGTTGATGAATTTTTTTTTTTCGATATCATTACAAAAATTAATATAACGAAAAAAATACAAACTTCCATATTTTGAAAAGTTTGTTGGTTGGTCGGTTGGTTTTGCGTAAGAGCAAGGATATACCTGTCTTTTTAAACGCAATTAGTTTCCAGTAAAAAATGATTATTATTGACTCAGTTATGTGGTCTCAAATAATAATCGACTTTGCTGTCCCTGCGGATCACAGAATAAATCTGAAGGTATGTGAAAAGAAGGATAAGTACATCGACCTTGCTAGAGAATTGAAAAAGCTGTGAAACATGAAAGTGACGATTGTGCCAATTGTAAATGGTGCTTTTGGCACAATACCTAAAGGATTATTAGAAGGCCTGGAGGTCTTGGAAGTTGGCGGACGGGTAGATCCTATCCAAATGACGGCATTGCTGAGACCGGCTAGAATTCTGAGACGCGTCCTGGAGACTTGAGGAGACTTGCTGTCACTTAAATTCCAGTGAAAAACCATCAGCTAACACTGATGTGAAAAACTCTAAAGGAGTAAATAATAATGATAATAATGATAGAAGAAGAAGAAGAAGAAGAAGAAGAAGAAGAAGAAGAAGAAGAAGAAGAAGAAGAAGAAGAAGAAATCTCCTGGTTCTATATAGCCACAATATGTTACCTAGGAAAAGTGAAAGATTTAAATCCAATCTCATGTGGATATCTGATGACAGACATGAGTGTCGTGATCGGCATGTGCCCCACAGGATTGCCAAGGAGAGACCACCAAAATCTTTCTTTTTTTCAGATACCCAAAAAATACATGGACAATGCATCTGATACACCAAAGCAAAAACTGAACGAGAGAGAAAATAAAAAAGCAATCCCGTGTTACTTTAAAAGCAATCCTACGCAAAAAGGCTATAGAAAAGGCATTTTGGAGATCTATAAAAAATTAGTTAACTTTAATATGACATGCCAAATACTTTCCAACAAAGCAAGATTGATTTTAAAGAAAGTTTGGTTATCTATACTTCAGATTCTAGAAATACGTTGGCAGTATATCGTGAAAAAATATACACAACAGAGCCTCCAAAATTAATTCAAATATAAAATAGTGAAAATCAAATCTTCAATGAACCCAGCACCACAATATCCATATATTACAAGTTATTACTTATGTAGAACTAATGAAAATATCAGGAACAAACTGAAGGCTACTCAACCATCCCTAAGGAATTTACAGGAAAAAACGTCAAGATAGATATCGAAAAGTTGAATACATTATTGCAACATTTCACAACAGACAACGTTACCGAACTGAACAGGTTTATTTATTCGGGAGAAAAAACAGTCAGTGATAAAACTGATAACCTCCAAAAGAATCCAAACCGAAATACAAAACCTGGCTGGAAAGTGAAGGGAAAAGGACAAATAAAGAAACCGCGCCAACGAGCAGAAGTGCTGAGAAAGTTAAAATATGCAGGAGCCTGACAGTTAAAAAAGGCACATAGTGTCATGTTTGACAAAATAACTTGAAGAAATAAATCAATAGATATTGGCGAAAGAAGGGAATCTCAAAAGGTACCGGGAAAGAGTCAAATACTACAAACAAGTCCTTCCAATGACGAAAGAAAGTTCTGCTAGCAAGTTGGTGGAAAATACACAAGGATATGTCCTCAACCGTGGGTAAAAGAATGAAACCTATTTTGGAGTAGATTAAGAAAATGGTAATAATATAAATTAAATATAAAAAAAACAGATTGAAAACATAAAAAAAATCAAAGAAATATAATCATGAATGCTATAGACACTGTAGAGGAGAATTGAAAGCGGAAAGGCAAGCCCAAAAAAGGGGAAAAATTCAATGAGATAAATTATTGGACGAGATTCCCTCGTGCTGTAACATAGAACCAACGTGTTGTGCTGTAAAGAAAGAAGTCCACAGAAAAAGAAATACTCAAACTCGAAGGTAAGGGAAAAAATATAGCAGTCGTGTATTATTCAGTTAGCTATGATCGTTGAAACTCGAAAAGTTCATTTTAGTTACGTTCTTCTTCTCCCTTCCTCTAGGTAGTGTCGGGGTGTGGGTGAGAGCTGACTGTTGACATACGCCTGACAAATAGGTCGTAGCAGACAGGGGTAGGACGGGTCGGAGCCTCGGAACCTTTAACGCACCCGTTTTGATAACTGCCTTCAACTCTTCCAAAATCTCCTGACTTGTTTTCTTATATCGAAATTTTGGGGAACAAATCGGTGATCTCCGAAGGTTCGATGCCACCAGTGAAACTGCCGTGAAACACGTGATAGTTCATCTGTGATTATTTTAAAACCACGTCTAACTTTGCAGGTCATTCTGCCCGCACGCGCTAGTGTCGTGACACCTTCACTGATTGTGGACAGCGCCCGTCCATAATATTACAGTGCCTCGGTTTTTACTGTAAAAGAAATTACTTCTCAACGACAAGCTTTATCTCTCGATTGGATGTTTCAGATTTAGCAAATAACTAAGGAATATTAACCACCTTATAAACACGGATGATACAAAGATATATTTAAAAAATGAAAAAGAACACGAGGATATGATACCAAAAAATTAGAATATAGAGGTAAGGTACTAGAATGGATTTGGTATGGAAAAAATGTGCCATGTTCCTAATGAAAAATGGAAAAAAGTAGAAGCAATAAAGCTACAAAACAGGGAAAAACCATAACCTTTGAAGAGAAAGGACACTACAAATACTCGGTAATATTGGAAATGGAGTCCATCAAACAAGTGGAAATGAAAAGATAAAATAAACGAATGTAATACCTCAAAAGAACGAGAAAGATGGTCCAAACCAATCCGAGCTGCAAAATCTCAGCAAAGGGAAAAATACTGGGTAAGTCGTCCTTGAAAGTTACTCAATCCACTCATAAAAAGGACAAGCGCCTAGCTAAGAAAAATGGACATAAAGACAAGTGTGTTGATGATTACGTATAAAGCTTTACATCCAAAAGATGACATAGATTACACATGCCAAGAAAAAGTGGAAGAGGATTCACTAGTATGAGGACTGCGTACATGTATCAATACATAGACTCATGATATACTTTTCTAACATTTCTATATAATTCTTTAATTGAACCATGAAAGGTACTGCCATTCCGAATCAGAGAATATACAAGATATAAAAAACGAGCCTCAGTTCAGGATATGAGTTAGTATTTAAACTAGGATGCTCTTTTTGGAAGGCAAGTGTCTTACCCCGTTTTAAAGGATGCAGTCAGAATATTGTAGGCTCAGCCGACTGGTCTTTTGAAGCGACGTCTTTCATTAGCTGTTTCGTATATTTAAAGACGGTGCAAGCAAGCAAAACAGGAGTGCCAACTTGGTCAGCTTTTATACAGCCACGATTTTAACCAAGCCTGCCAGTCTTCATGTTTACCCTCCATCATATTTGATCGTTCCAGTTCCACCATTTTTTTAAAAAATGTTACAAATTATTGATAACATCGGCTCAAAGAAATCTAGATCGAACAAGAGAGAATTATACACGAAAACAATGTCTGTCCTATGTCAAAGGCCTATCTGAAAACAGTCGAAAGATATGCAGTCCATATGATATTAGGACGATATTCACTAGCAGAACAGCTTTTCGAAAATATCCCTGCCGAGTCAAGCCTCCGACAGAATACAATATGACCAACAATTACATATACTCTATCACATGGCTTCATTTAGAATCTAAAAGGGCGACATGCTGCCCACTAAAAGTAAGACAAGAGGAACATCGAAAAGATGTATGTCGGGAAGAAATTGAAAAGTTGGGTTTAGCTGACCATAAATTGAAAGAAAAGGGAAACCATCTGCACTTGCGGGATCAAGCTGAAATAATTGACAGGAAGACGTCTCAAAGAAGCGTCGTGCATTTTAGGCTAGAGTGACCTATTGAGTAGACTAAATATAGATATTAATACAATATTGGAACCAATAACCAAAAATACCTTGATAAAACAAATGATTGAGCCATCCCGTGGATAAGTCGCAAAGATTCGTTCTGAATTGTCCTACGAGGAAAGTGACGTAGTTGATTAGACATTTAGTTGGAAAGTGTTCCTGGGGAAAATCATCTGGTGGTTGTTGGTTTAATCTCAACAACAGGTAGGAATAACAATGAACACTTTCAATAAATTAATTCTTGTACCTGGTAATGGTTAACAGAATTAGAAAAGACTACCCCTGTGTTTCAAATAAAGGGTTCAGTTTGAGATTCAGTGTAGACTCACGAGTTCGACATAAAACACCTGAAAAAGACCGAAGGACAAATCAGCCGAAATGTTGTTATTATAACATTAAAGATAAGGGCAATGGTCCAAAAATTCAAAGTATTTTTAATTTTCAATCTTCATCCAAGGCATCTTAATATTCTACACCATTAAATGTATGGTATTTCTCTTATTTAATAGACACATTTATCAACTATTTAGCACATGCAGCATATCACACAAAGTAAATGTTTAAGCGGTGTTTAACAGGTTTTAATTCTGATTATTCCGTCTCCTAGATCAGTTTCCATTACAAGGTTACCCATAGCTGAAGGGAAATTAATTGGATACATTGCTTTTACTATGTGAAATGCAAACAGCCTAGTCGAAGTAAATATTTGTATTTTTTAAGTAGAGGACTTAATATTCTGAATTGAATTACCATGACCAGAAAAGCCGCAGAACACCTACGCATGATATACGGGAACACTGAACAGCTGTTTCGACCTTATTAGGTCTCATCAGCAGTGTATATCGTAATCTCCACCACTGGAGATCGAACCAGCTTCTTGGGAATACGTTGCCCTTTGGGGTGACCGTGTCCTCTGGAAAATGTACGGATGTAACTTGCAAGACATATTTAGGTTATTTGGCCGAGCAATTACGATGACTAGTTGATTTGGCGTCACCTGTGTGTAGTATAAATTATTGGCTCAGGTGTAGAGATTCGGCACTGCGATCTGTGGTCGCTGGTTGGATATTACGGTATACACTGCTGATAAGACCTAATAAGGTCGAAACAGCTGTTCAGTGTTCCCGTATATCGTGCGTGGGTGTTCGGCGGATTTTCTGGTCGTTGTAATTCAATTCACAAGCCTTGTCGAAGTTTGAATTCGGGTTACCATGTCCATTTTCAAAGAATTTAATCATTACACGACAAATACCACTTCTTTTATATAACATGTTTGAAACAACCTTCATCTTTAATATAACAATTATGAATTTATATTTGAATACTTGAAATCATGTAACTGTGTCAATTGAAGTTGTAATTATGTTGAGGAAGTCCTCGGAGTATAGTGGCTAGCGTGCAGAATTGCGAGTTCGAAGTCCACTCGTCCTGTTATGTTCAGTTTTACTCTGATACATTTGGAAACAGTATGAACCCACAAATCCCCAAGCACTTGGTTAAATAACACATCCACAAGAATGGCTTTGGCATCTAAATAACCCAAATGTTTGACATGCCTTGAAAGAAAGTAGAAAGAAAGAAAGAAAGAAAGAAAGAAAGAAAACATGTAATTGTTTACAAGAAAAATCATTTTTTACTTTAAAATAATTGCTGACAAAAAGGTATTTACTAACCCTAGATAACCCAAATAGGTGTGATATGCCACAAAATGAATGAACGAACTAATCCACTAACTTTTAAATTGTTCTTTTTTCACAACTTATCGTTGCTAGTTTGTATTCCTGAAGAGATATATAGTGAAAAGATATATTAGGAAGATTTTCTTATTAGCAAGATTTACTGAATTTAAACTCACTAAAAGAAAAACAAAAGAAAAATTATATATTAACTCAAAAATGTTTACTCAATCGAAAAATATTAACAGTATGTAAACTTTTCAATGAAACCTTATTTTTGGTTTGGTTTCATTATTTCAAATTACACCATGTTTTTGGTTTAGTGTCATTATTTGAGGGTTCGGGGTTTATTCAATGCCAAAACCATTCTTGTAGTAGATTAATACTTATAGTATCTAAAACACAGTAAGGGGATAAGCGTTCCCTAGATTTCCAGGAGTTCAAACTCACTTATTAGGGTGTATCAATACAGCACGTTAGTCACTACACATGGACTCCCTTCATTCTTGCAATGCCGTATAAAATTACTTTTGTTTGTTTATATCCAGTATATTCGGTTTTAACATTTATATTGAAACCAAAACTTTTTGATTTTAAGGAAATCGTTCAAAACAAATAATGATTTACTAAGCTTAGATTAGTTGTAACATAAGGATGTGGTAGACGTAAGACTCGAAATCTTCATGTAAAACATATAGTTTATACTAAGGACTATCAGACAAAACAGATATTTAACTAGGAAATAATCATACTGGAGATTAATGCAAGAACTTAAAATGTAATAGAAAAATATGCAGACAAATTTCTTCGCATTTATTTGATTTTTATAGATGTTGGAAAACTTCGGTAGATTTTGCTGTATTCGTTCCATAATCTCTGATAATGTGATTAGTCTGTTTTATCAAAATGTCATATTAAGCTTAGTATCTTCATTTAACTTATGCTAATATTCTTTTTTAGTTGGCATATCAATGATGACTACAGCTGAAAGCACATTTATAAGAACACACACCTTCTGAGATAAAATTGATTAAGCTGATACATTGCCAGGTGGTTAAAAGTTTTAGAACTGTTTTCTCTTTCTTTATCCCTCCCTCCCTCTGTCTATCTGTCTTTCTCTCTCTCTCTATCTATCTATCTCATACACGCATGCTCATACTGTCCTTCTATCTCTCTTTCCTTCTGTCACTGTCTCTGTCTCTCCATATATATATACATATATATACGCATTCACATACTGAAATGCGGAGACAAAGACACACACATACACACACAGGCAGACACACACACACACACACACACACACACACACACACACACACACACACACACACACACACACACACACACTCTGTCTCTGTCTCTCTGTCTCTCTCTCTCTCTCTCTCTCCCCAAATATATATATTTACATATACTTCTTTACGCATGCACACAGATATACAGTGACAAAGATACATAGACACAGAAAAAAAACACGCACACATATATACAGACACTCACATACACATATTTATATGTATATGCACGTGTGTGTCTGAATGTTTGTGAATGAGTTCAACTGTGTACTCTTATAACTTGTATTATTGGTCTTTTGAAATGTTTTATTGTTTTTTCTTATTATATCTTAGGATAACTTATTCTTTTATTTCCTATACTCTCTTGTGCTTCACCCATCATAATATATAACTGGAATAATAAAAAAAAACCATTGCAGTCATTCTCAACCAACTTCTTTGAAATAGTTACTGTAGTCTTGCAAAAAGTGACATCGGTACCATATAGGGTATAATACTTTTTAGATGTTGTACTTCGAACGTCAATTGATATAACAAAATTAAATAGTTTCCCATAAAAAAATGGACAATAAGCAGGCAATATCCTGCAGAAACAATGACTAACACAGACAACACAGATTATCTTACGCTTTATCGCAAATACTCCTGCCTAAGCCTAATGTCCATTGCATAACCCTGAGCAAGCAGAAGGAACAATTTGCCTCTACGTAAATGCGAACAAAACATACAAGTTAATGTGTTTTAAACAAGAGGAAGCAATCTCCGCATAACTGGAAAGACTCTAAAATGAGTACACCTGTTAACTTACCTTGGTAGCAATATTTGACCGGTTATCGATCATATTGAAATCAGATATCTCTGATAAAAGGCAACATACTTTTTTTCAAGCTGTGGGTGAGTCAATACTACTGTACTGATGCATATCCTGGACTCTAACGAAAAAACTGAAAAAAAAGCTACATTGAAACTACACTACAATACTATGTGCTGTTTTGAACAAATCCCGGAAGTAGCAAAGAACTAAACATCAGCTGAAACGGCAACTTAGGTTCCAACTCAGAAACTATTCATGTTGAACATGTTATGCTGGCCACGCCGGGGATGTAAGAACAAATTCACAAGTGACGTCCTCAAATAGGATCCTATTCATGGGGGCGCTAATTTGGATCGACCAGCAAGGATTCACTTACATCAGCCCTGAGCGGACACTGAATGCAGTCTAGGAAGAAGTCTTGATCGCAGGACGATAGAAATGGATGGGGAGAGAGAGAGACAGACAGGCAGACAGACAGAGGTCCAGGTTATCAACAGAAGTCCAGCATGATGACGGTGATAATACGCAACCCCCAACACAAACACATATCTATCTATGCATATTTGCATGTGTGTGTGCATATATATAAAATGTTTCCATTGTGGCAAACGGCTAATTGAAAAAATGAACCTTAAACAATATTGTTACATAGTCAATAGTCCCAGACGATTATCCATATAATAAGTATGAATTATAGATAATGTAGAACTGAACACTCAATATCGTATATTTCCATCACATATCGTTCGGTAGACATAAAGCCTTTTCGAAAACACGAACCTCACATTCCATCAGAAGATTTTCCCAGCACATTCATTAATCTTTCCAAACTTTTAGCGTGTTTGATACTACTATGTTTTTTTTTTCTCGGATTTGCTTTTATATTAGCTACCATATAATCAAGGAAAATTGTATCTTGATTACATGATCTCTCATAATTTTCCACAACACTGATTTTCTTATTTCATTCATAAACTATCCGCACTTCCCACACACCATTATGAAAGTATTATCCACTTAAAGATGACTTAAGTCTGGATATAAAATTAATTCGGGTATCTCAAAACCATGACACAACCACCATTTCAGAACAAGTTAAATTTGGATTTGTAAGGACGGACCGAGTTATGGATGTTCTGTGAATTGAGGTATTTTGTCTAGGCTTGAGTCTTTGATTTATCAGTAGTTTTCAGTCAGGAATGTCTACACCTGGTACAGGCTTCTCTGATAGCTTTTGCATCTTTATTCTAATTCCAGAAATCGAAAAATGTCTTCTAAAGGCAAACCAGAGTTGCGAAAGTCCAACCCGGCGCCGTCAGGATCTTTTTTATAAGAGGCGTGTGATCTTATATAGATCGATAGATCTCATTATTTGTTTGGCACACATAATCATACAAACAACTAGAATCTGGGGCATATCTGATGTATTGATCCCAGCCTCATGATAATCGATAATCTGACATCGCCTTTTTCAGAAAGACAACTTCTTAATTTTTTTTCACATTATTTATTGTACCTTTTCGAATGGATTTCAACAATGAATCGGACAAAATTACTAGTGTACCAAACTATCCACTGATACACATGACAAATCGATAGAAAAAGATAGTAGAATAATTCATTTACAATAAAAATGTATGTTAGCCAACCTTTACTCATAGAATTATTTGCCCAATCGGCTGTGGTTGTATAATACATCGACTGCTTCCATGCAGAGGGGTAAGACCTCCCTCACGAGTTTCCTGGATATGACACTAAACAATCTGATGTTGAGGTTCCAGTAATGCTGGAGTTTTGGGGAATATGGAGTACCCCTTCATTTCTATCGCTTCCGGGTCCACATTGGCCCGAAGTGGAAGCATCTGATATGGGTCAAATAGAACTAAACTGGTTTTTTGAGAGTTTACTGTTTTTAGATTTAAACTGCGTATTCATGCGAAACAGAATTGTTCAAAATAGAAATGTTTTGACATTTAAACTGCGTACTTATGCTAATCTGAATTACTCGAAATAGAACTGTTTTGACATCTAGACTGCGTACTTATGCTAAAATGAATATGCCGAAATCAAACTGTTTTTACATTTAATTGCGTATTGCCCAGTTTGCTGGTGCTGTAGAATACTCCAAATGACCCTTGCAGAGGGATAAAACCCCCAATGAGTGTGGTGGATATGACACTAAACAATCTGATCGTTAGGTACCTGAAATGCTGGAGCTTTGGTGAATGTGGATCACTCCTTCATTGCCATCGCTCCCAGGTCCACTTTGGCCCAGAATAGAAGCACCTGATAGGGCGCTATCTAGGGGTTAAATAAAACTATGCTGCAGACTTATGCAAAACTAAATTACTTGAAATAGAACTGTTTTGATATAATAGATGTGTACTCATGTTAAAATGTGTTGTTAGAAATATAACTGTTTTTGCCATTGAAACTGTACTTACAATAACTTTTTTCCTATTAAAAATGAATTTACGCTACAATGAATTGCTTCAATTTGAACTCTTTCACTAATATGAACTGTTGAATTATGCTAAACTGAATTGTTAGTAATAGAACTGTGTTTGACATTGAAACTGTACTTACAATAAACTGAATTGTTTGGAATAGAACTGTTTTGATATTTAACTGCGTGTAAACAAAAAATATACTTATACTAAACTGAATTGCTGGAATTGGAACTGTTTAATAAACTGGATAGCTTGAAATAGAAATTTCTTTGACAATTCAACTTTGTAATTTTGCTAAACCAAATTGTCTGAAATAGTACTGTTTCTTTGTATAAAATAGATTGGGCATTAAATAACCTACAAAGGTTGATATGCCATAAAACCCAAACAAATAAACATCATAGAATTGTACTTTAACTAAGAAAGTTTTGAAAAAATATTCCGAAAAAGCAAAATTCGTGTATCAATGAGAATATTGCATTTTTAACAATAATTACAAATAAAAATATATTATACCACCACCACTGTTACCTCCGTTAGACTTACATGCCACTTTACAAAGCTGAGCGATATATGTGTTTATGTAGATGCATATTCCACAAGACGATAGCACTTATAGACATATTCAAAACGAAATAGTCGATTGCATACATATTTTACATCGGATAAAAGTCAAAAATATACAAGATATTAATTTTTTCTTAATAGACAGGAAATGATTACTCATGAATATTTTGCTCTTTTTGGAATTATCAAATTTAATTCATATTTTGAACACTTGACTGATTTTACATCCATCATTTGCGTAGGAGAAGTTTTTTTAATAAACATTCCTATTATGGTTTTCGATCGTTGCTTTATGATTTCCTCTTCATAAGGTGAAGGAATTCCTTGAAGTTTCCCAAGCTTCACTGATATCGTCACAATTATAAGAATTTAAAACCAAACACACCGAAAACTTATTCTCCTTACTTAGCAACAAGAATTGCCTGGACTACTCGCACTGCAAACAGAAAAAAAAAGTTTTCTGGACAGTTTTTTAAAGCCTTCTTTGATACCTAAGGTATTTTACTCACATGCCAAAACAAAAAAATGGACTTGAAAATTAAATAAACAAGGTTAAACAATTTAACCACACCCCCAACATGCACCAGTGATTGCCTTTGTCCATCTAAAATTCGGAAACTCACAGCTATATAAGATTCGGATCGTTAGATGAGATCTAAAACGGTTGCAAAATAGTAAAATTATCACAAAAGTCTCTTCATACAAATACAGATAAAAAAAGACCTTGTCCTCATCATAAGATATTAATTAGTTTAAAGAAATACACAATATCGAACAGTTCAAGAATCGGCGTTTCATACAATGATCTATCGGTAATTATTGGTTTGGTTTGTTTTCTTGGCTTTAATGGCATATCAACCTTCGTTATTTTATGCCAAAAACATTCTTGTAGAACAATAGGGCATGATATCTTTTAACCCATAGACAGAAAGATATTGGGGTTTATGACAGTCCGGAGTAAATTAATCCGAAAGTGATTGCAGAAGCTCAAATGGAGTTGGAACTCGATTACTTGTCAAGCATTTCCTAAGTTTACGTCACAGGGTGTCACAACTTAGGAGGGTATAAGCAGCAACGTTATATATATATATATATATATATATATATATTCGCAAATGTTCACAAATTGTCCGGGAGACCTGGTTTCAATCCCAGGAAGCGTCATACTTTAAAAATGGTACTTGATACCTTCTTGCTTGACATCCAGCAATATAAGGTACGTATCAAGGCTAAGTTGGAGCAATCCAGGGAAAGGAGTAGTGCCCTACCTTACACCTCGGTGTAGTAGCAATTGGAAAGGGAGCCTTC
Source organism: Sepioteuthis lessoniana (assembly GCA_963585895.1). Classification (NCBI taxonomy): domain Eukaryota; kingdom Metazoa; phylum Mollusca; class Cephalopoda; order Myopsida; family Loliginidae; genus Sepioteuthis; species Sepioteuthis lessoniana. The sequence goes on from OY757911.1 coordinate 102,567,673, forward strand.
TGGTCGCCCTCGATTACGGTCACCAACTTTATTACTTTACTATATATATATATATATATATATATATTGACGAATCAATTATTCTATATTTTAAGCTATCTGGACATGATTAGTGATACTTTTATGAAACCATACTAATGAGACAAGGGAACTGTTACTTTTATATCTAATTGGGGAAAATGCACATGCATGTCTATTTTTAAGCTGATCTTCTTGTAATCTTTTTATCTACCGCTATAGCCAACTCTCGAACGAAGTAAGAATGAAAATGGCTTCAGAGGAATTTATTCTTTTGGTTTCTGACGTCGATAACACAACTTTCTTAAGGAATAACATGCTCAGCACGCCGCCACCTTGTTCCATTAAACGTTTATGTACATTATCCAGATTTATATCCCTGGCACTTCGATATCACCTGACTCGTTCTCGCATCATTCATTGTTCTACCTAAAACAGATTCGTTGGTCTTCGTAGTGATTGGAATCACCGATTCACATGAGATTGCTGAAAGGCTTCTGATATGCAAATGCCTTCTTGAAATTCATCATGGGGCCTAGAACGGCTCGGGTAATTATAAAAGTCCCCTTGCACTCTCAGCTGACAAAGACAGAGTTGATTCGCACGTATGTTATCCGTGATAGCCCTAAGTGAAATGCAGCTATCAACCTGAGATGTGAAGGAAAATTACCAATGCATAAAAGACTTCACTCATCCCTTTGTTGAGCGAGAAAAGCATTTATAGTTTGCGGGTTGCAAGGCAGGAAGTCATCACGTATAGAACAAAAGAATATTCTCGGCACTTCATTAAGGTTTCATTAAAAATGTTAATTAATACTAAAGGCTAATATTATTTATTTCCAAGGATGTTGCATTATTTCTAAATAGTTATTCTCAGTTGTTGCTAAAGTCTGCTTCCCTTATTGAGAGATATAACCGCAAATGTTTCTCTGCACTTTCCTCAGTATCTCGATGTCTGGTAAACTGGCTCTATTAAGTTGATATATAAAAATGGTGGTGTCGGAATAATCATTACAATAAAACTTTTCATAAAATTCTTAAACTCCAGCATTAATAAATTATAAGGTGCGGTAAGTACATTAAACAAATAAATTAAACAAAACTAGCTTGCTCTGACCATTTCCTGCCAGCAGCTCTCTTAGGCAAAATAAATCGACTGGATAAACAGGGCCATATTACTACTACTACTACTACTACTAATAATAATAATAATAATAATACAGTTCAGTAAAGTGAAATTTTATAAATTTTATGAAGGTTGGGAGTGCTAGTTAATTGTTCATGAGTTTATCTTTTCCTATCCATATTCGACCCAGGGTTCCTTCATGTATATACTGATACGGGTGTAGTATTAAAATGTCACGTTTTCTCAATTTCTATCTTCCGATCTTCGTACTCACTCATTTCATTATACTCTTTAACTGACATGCTATTATCTATTGGTAATGATGTAACAAATAAAATATACATTTTTTTTCTTTTTATAATCTTTGATCATTATACCTGGCTTATTGCTCTTATTTGCCAATCAATTTAGATATCAAAGTCCGAGAAAAACATCGCTCCTTGGTTTTCTAATATTAGTTCTGTTAGCTGTTTACCGTAGTCTTCACAATTCAAAATCCCATTGCTTTTACATAGTACACGTTAGGTTTGATCCATTTTTATAATATTTGGTTGATAGTTTCTCGTCGGTAGGTTCTGTTCTTGGGCCGCTATTAATAATCTATCTCTTTCCACTTACCGGCCTTTATTTTTCTGTCTTTGATTAGTCTTTATTATTTCTAATTTGTAATTCTTTGTCCGGGACGTCCATGGAGGTTTTTCCTTCCCAAACTTTTTAAAATTAATATCGTCCTTGTGATTTTGCTACATAATTTGTTTTGTTTATTTGTCTGCCTATATTGATTAAACTTTTGTGACTATTTATTTCTACGTAAAGTCAAGTTGATGAGCAAATTTATTTCTTTATTTTATATGTGAATATTGTTATATTTTGCTTCTCGAGTTTTTACTAAATTCATCATCTGTTGAAGTCTCTAAGAATTTTCTTAATTATTTAGTGGTTGTTTTATTGTTTACATCAAGTTGGATTAGATTTCTTCCACCTTTCTCTCTCTTAACATTGAGACTTTCTATATCTGGTCCTGGTTTATGCGTCCTATGGCAGGTTTTAAGTTACTTAGCAATCTTTCTTTTATGTTAACTCAAATCGAACATATTATATGAAAACTCATTATTTTATTTACCATGGCGTTATTTACAATAACTGTTTTTGTATTCAATTATTTTCATTTGACACCTTTTTGTGCAATAGATTTCCTTTTTTATCTCTATAAAGATTTATACCTTATGTTTCATTAACTCTAAAATATATATACGTTTTATAACTCTATAATTTACGTATTTATATCCGGAGTGTTGTTAACAGACTTTACGTGAAAGCCGTCTTAAATATGACTTTAGCACAATTGTCTAGACAAGATCTCATTTCATTGTAATCATTGAGTCGTTTTTCAGTGCTTCGAGGAACTTCTGAATCATTATTTTTAAATATAACTTTAAATCTTTTTTATAGATCTGTAGGTTTATTTTTGGTAGAAAATTCATATCCATAATCTGTGTTTTAAAATTACATGGAGAGAAGTATTAGAGTTATGCATCAAAGAAGAGAAAATGGGTTTCCTTGGTAGATTTATTTATATATGCTCAGATTATAAGTTTTGAGCATTACTTTTTCATGTGATAGTCTGAGGTTAGCACGTAACATTTCCATATTGAATTCTGGGAAAGATTTTGAACTGGAAATAACTTGAATATTTTAAGAATTTATAGAGAACATCTGTAGGGTACGCTATCAAAAAAACATTTTCAATCCTTCCAATCCATTATTTGATTTTTACTGTTTGGATTGACAATCCTCGATTATCTTGTTCATGAGGAGCTGATCTTTTCATCCATGAGATTCTATTTGCATTCCTTTCATTATGGTGATGAGATTATCTTACATTCATATTTTATTATTTTATACATGACATGTGATAAGTCGGTAGACATTGCTTTGGTTTATGCTAATCCTTCTGTAAGCCAATCATAATTTTTTCAGGTTATTCAATTATTACTGATAAAAGTTTTTTATTAGGTGATGTATAGAGGTTAAGTGGTATAGCCAAAAGTTAGTTGAAACACATTATAAAGGCGATTTTCATTTATACGTAAATTTAAGGGATTTCATTATCTTTGTACATGTGTGGTGCATTATTTTTATAAGTATCTTATATTTTCAATCTACCTTGCTTTTTTATTATATGATTTCTAATGGCTCCATATGATACTCCAAAAGGTTTTCAATTCTTTAATTGTTCAGTTTCCTTTACATTTCTGGTTTCTTTATATTATTTCTCGACCATATGTTTCGGGATCGTCTTAAAATATTTTGTTGCCCTCAAATAATTGTCTTCTTCTTCTTCTTCTTCTTCTTCTTCTTCTTCTTCTTCTTCTTCTTCTTCTTCTTCTTTGCTTGCGTTTTTTTCCATCCTTCCTCTAATTTCCATTTCCTTCAGTCTTTTTTTTTAGCTTTTGAGTACCTTTCCAAGCACAACAACTAAAATTGGAACCAATGTCACTCTCATGTACCACAGTTTTTAGTTCTCTGAAAAGTTTCATGTATCTGACTGCCTTTTCACTCTCTTTTATTATTACTGTGTGTTCAGCTGGAATAACAAAATCTACAATGTAAAATAATTGGGGTAGTAATTAATAGTATTAATTATTACATTCATAACTAATTATATCCTTTATTCTATCATTTTTTTTGTTGAGGTTGTGGACTGGTAACAATATTTGAGGGTAAGTGTACTTCACCGAAAAAGTTCATACGGTGTAATTCTTGCACATGAGTGTGATAGTACGTTTAACAGATTGTCTTGTAGATTATCGTGGTGATCAGTTTTAACACCCCACGTCAAAATAGCGTTAGGGAAGACAGGATATAGATAATAAGCAAATCAAGGCCTATCGACCGGCGTGGGAAAATGAAAGTTAATAACCCGTGTTCTAACTAGCTGATATGATAATTAAGAAGACATTATATAATTAAATATAATTTTGAATTTTAGATGCATTTTGAAACCCAATAAGACTACTTGGGTTAGACGTTCCTTTTTGGTCGGCATGCGGGAGAGACGGGGTGGTGAGTGCCTCTTTGTAGTTGCAAGAAAGATTAGTTTAGATACTTTTACAATGTCTTCCTCTCTCCTCTCGGTCAGCTAGAAATATTGGGTCAAAATAAAGACTTTTTCGTATGTTGCATAGTAGAGTCACAATATTATTTCGAAATTATAATATAACGCAGGCAATCAAGTTACAAGATAACGAATTCTTGTGTGTGTGTGTGTGTGTGTGTGGTAATTAACATGAGGTTGGGTATTCTGGTTGGGATTATACTCTACGTTGGTATCTCAAAAACCCAAAGAATTCTATTCCCTAGATCGGAGTCTAGGTTAAAAATAGACGACTTGGTAATGTGGTAAAACTTAAATATATTGTTCAGTTCCTAGTTAATTACTTTTCGTAACCAGTCATGCTTAGACTTTTACTATTTTTATGCGAGGTTGCTTCAATCGCTTATTATTGAATAAACGTTTAATCTCTGACTCGATATTACCTCCCCTTACTTTTCTGTTACGTATCAACTTTTGCTTCAACATAATCAGTATTTATGGCACGGTTTTCTGATATTCAGTTTTCATTAAGTTGCTTCCCATTTTTAGACATATGCCGTTCTTCTCGAGTGTAATTTTTTCCCTTTAACGTACCCGTACAGTTGTTTTTCTTCCCATATCCATTTTCATGTCATTATTGCTTTTATGTTTGCCCTTATGTAACCACTACTCTCACTGGTTGCTGTAATTAGTCTCCCTGTGTCTTTTTAAATATATTTCTCGAATTCTAGTATTGGTGAATGATGCAAACCCTTATGCTGGTGGATCAACTTCCTCATGCTTTTTTTGACTCATATAAACAGTCCATGCTTCTTAGGTGCAGCAGGTTCGGCAAAGACATCAATTTCGTTGTGATTTAGTCAAATGACTCTTGTCCATTTTAAGAATGGTCAACAGAATATAACAAAGGGAAATACGCTGGTCGTTATTCCAGTGATGAAATGTTTGCCGCTGAGCCTCTTTTTTTATTTCTTGTTCTTCTGAGGTACAATTCATTTATTTTATCTTTCATCCCCGTTTGATGGTATCCAGGTCAAAAGTACTCTTTATCTCCAAGCGTTCTTTGCAATTCTATTCCGTCCATTGTTTCACTTTTCTTACTTTTCTTAATCTGCTGAACTTCTCAACGACAAATTCCTTTTTAACACACTGGTTGTAAATTATTATTGTTTGTATCAAGATCTCCAGGAATTTTTTTCAGTTTTTAGCATCTATTTTTATATTATCTTTGTACAAAATGTAGCTGATCTTTTCCTTGGATATTGTGAAGTTGTAGTTACAATTCCATAGATTTTCCTCATCAGGTTTTGATATATTATCGGTCTCAAGTTGCTGTATATTGTTCTCTTTCTGTTTTTAACTTGATCAGGGTTGTTTTCCACTTTGTCATCCATTCGCATATGCTGGAACATTTTAGGCATGTATTCATTTTCTGAGACAATATATAGTTGTTTATGACTTTTCTCTTTTAAAATTTTTTTTAGTTCTTAAGCAATGTCTTTCAATTTTGGTTCTTAAGCAAAGTCTTTCAGTTTTACTCGATATTATTGTTATTAATATTATTTTACTCCTTTTTGCGTTCTTTTATTTTCACTCTGTGGTCTACCGGAAGATAAAGTCCATCATTTAGCAGGTTCTCTTGTTTGTTGTTGACTATCACCAGGTTTGGTCGTCTGGCCGAGATAAGTAATCCGTTTGTTGTGTCTTGCCTATTTTCCTTTAACAGGTTTGGTTCATATAGCATTGTTTAATGCCGTTATTAGAAGAGACTATTATCATTATACTCTTTGCGAATTTTTCATATCACTTTTAACAGTGTCATTTTTCTTGGAATTATGAGTCACAACGAGTTTCTTGAGGGTTTTGGTACTTTTCTAAGTATTATGGATTGTCTTAGTAACGCTCTTGTCTGGATAGTCTCTATTGTTCCTCTGATCTCCAGTTTATCCGCTGACTTTTTCAACATTTTGGCGACTATTTCAAGCAAACCAACGGCGAATGGGATTACGATCTCTTTCATGTTTCATGGTTCTTTCATTTTTCTGAAGTTTTCAAGTATTCTTCAGTCGTTTCGCTTTTCTTTATTTTCATTCCATGTTATACTGAAACGGAAACATCCACATGATAGAATTTGTTTTCATATTCAGAGGAAAGTCTGGAATTCTTGTCAGGATTAATTGATGCATTCCTATTATAAAATCCAAGAGCATTTCATGTGATTCATTCTCTTGGTTTGTGCATATACCATATGGTAGTATAGTAAAATTTTTATCTTTTGCATTTTCCCTTAAATCACCTTTCCCACCCAGTGGTGTCAAGTCTTGGGCTTCTTTTTGTGCTAGTTTGCTGTTTTATTAATGTTTTGATTTTATCGAGTTTTTCACACTAGCGATAGCTGTTGGTCTTTCACCAGAGTCTGAGTAACAGCCAGTTTTTTTAGGGTTTCTTGGATTCAATTAAATTTTTTAGCTGATCTCAACAATGCTGGAGTTTAAATGGTCTTGATTCGTACTGAATTTCAAGTTTTTTGGTCCCTTTGTCAAGCCTTTAGGGACCGTTCCTAGCCCTCCAATTATAATTGAGATCACTGTCACCCTCATGTTCTATAGCTATCTTACATTTTTAATTTCTTTCATTTTCACTCTTGTCCAAATTTATAGCAAATTCCACAAGACGCAAAGTTCTTTTCTTTTTCTTGCTAATTATCACTAGTCCTGGTTTTCTGGCAAGGATAAGGTGGTGGGAAAGTATCTCAATATTAATGTTATTATTTTACTTCTCTAAGAGTTTTTCACACCTGCGTTAGCAGATGGTTTTTCACTGGAGTTTGAGTGACAGCAAGTCTCCTGGACTCTTCTCAGTATTCTGGCCGATCTCAACAATGCTGTAGTTTGGAGAGTCTCCACCCGTCCCCTTATTCTCAAGTCCTTCAATCCTTGTACCAATCCCTTGATGACTGTACCAAAAGCAATAATTACAATTGGTGTAATCGTCATTTTCATGTTCCATAGTTGTTTCAATCCCTTAGCAATGTCCAGGTACATATCCCTTTTTTCGCATTCTTTTAATTTGCTTCTGTGGCCCGCCGGGACAGCAAAGTCCACAATATTGCAAGTTGTCACTTTTTTGTGCATTATTATAAGGTCTGGTAGTCTGGCTGAATTTAGGTGATCAATTTGTATCTCAAAATCCCAGAGAAGTTTGTGGCTCTCATTCTCCACGACAGATTATGGGTTGTGCATATACCAATAACTCGTAAGGTGAAATTTCAGTTACTTGCACAATCCTCAGGGCATCACCATGCTCACCCAGTCGCACCTAGTCTTATACTCTCTCTAAACTACTTTACTGAATTCCCTTATTTTGTGATTGATCGTTTCGTCTCAATGACCACATAACCTACATCTTGTGTCTTGTCTATTCTCGCTTTTTTATGTTTAGTACTTATGGCGTTGTATTGTGATGCTATTGGCAGAGATTCAGTTTCTCTCTTAAGGTGACTCATTGTCCTAGTGGGGAGAGTTGATCAAGGAGACCTGGGTTCAATGATCCGGGAGACCTGGGTTCAATCCCAGGTCGCATCATATCAAAGACTTTAAAAATAGTTCTTGATACATCCTTGCTTAAAACTCAGCAATATAAGGTACGTATCAAGTGTAAAGTGGAGCAATCCAGGGAAAGGAGTAGCGCCCCCTCTTACAACTTGGTGTAGTACTTATTGAAAAGGGAGCCTTCTGGTTGCCCTTGACTATGGTCGCCAACTTTACTTTTACTTACTTTATTTTCCTACTGCACTTCGAGTTCTCGTTTTTACGATACCGAGAAATATCAATCATCCGAAACAATAAGTTTTTTTCTTTTATTATTTTCTGAAAGGTAGAAGCTCATGGTAACCATTAGAAATAGTTTGTTAGTAATAGATAAGCTCAAGATTTACAGCCAGAATACCTTTCTTATTCATAATATAACCTTTTACATCGGAAAGTAGACGTGACAATGTCTAAAAATATATCAATCCATTTAACATTTATTGGTTATAATCGATCTAATAATCCTTACACTCTGTTAACATTACAAAGGTGAGTCAATTGTTAAAAAATGAAAGATTTTCTATAAACTCTTTTAGATTACACTGATGACATATTTGTTGGTTGAGAAAAGCAAATATATTTTGCGGTTTTCTAATAAAATTGTGCAAAATAATATTCTTGAAAAGTCATCCCAATCAACGTTTTATTAAAATGGTAATTAAGACTAAGGTAAGAGATAATTTATTTCAAATAATGTTTCGTTTTTTCTTATTAGCTGGTAACTCTAGTAGCTTATATATGCTTCTCAGATGACAAAAACATCTCATGTTCCTCGGTACTTTTTGCTGTGTTTGATAATTAACAACCTTGTTTTGTTGCGATAGAATGTCAAACGGTTTCGTTAGGATTGTTTTTCATTCCTATCTTACAGGCGAGATATTTATTCCTTGAAAATCAGCATTATAATTTTTTTCCTTAGCAGGAACTGCTACCAGTTAAGATGGATCTGGTCTGCAGGTGCTGGAAGGTGCACCAACTGCTTGGAGAAGCTGAAGCCAGGAAGGTGTAGTGAGAAGACTAAAAGTGGTCTTTAAAGACTTTCTAGGGTTAGTTCTTAGAAAGCTGTTGAGGATGGTCAGACTTTCTGAGGTTAGTTGTTAGAAGAGCTGCGGTTAGTTTGGCTGGTTGTGTTGGGTCCGCGATAGTGCCTGCGTCGTCTGCTGGCTGGAGTCAAGACATCGGCTGTTGGGTTAGTCTAGAGCTGTGCACTCTGGCAGTGCTCTGACCAGAGGAGGTATGAATTACCTTTCTCGCCCACCGGCTGTCTCAGCCGGAATGATATGTTTGTCTCTGCTTCCCACCAGATTGGGCGTGACACAAGGTCAATAACCCAAAGTTCGATTATAGTGGGGGATAAGGGAGGGGAAGGGTGGACTCGAACCGAATCTCGGGCTCTTCAGAACTATGTTGGCTATCGGCCCACTTGGTGTAATGTGGGCCTGGTGAGTCTAGCTGGACATAGACCCAAACATGGGTCCAGGCATAGACGCTTGATTATAGCTTAAAATAGACAGCGAGTTTTACAACTATTCAAGGGTGTCAAATCCAAAAGCGCCCACCTGAAGGTGGTCCGGCCCCACCGAAACTAGGAGCCTTTCGGCCTCAAGGCCGCCATTAAGCGTTAACAGTCAGACACGCGGCTGGAATATGAATTTGTCTCTGCCTCCCACCAGACAGGACTTGACATAGAGTCAATACCCTGAAGATCGATTACAGTGGAAATCACGGGAAGGGAACGTAGGGTACGAGCTGAGTCTCGAGCCATATTGGACTATGCTGTTCATTGGCCCACTTAGTGCAATGTGAGCCTGACGAACCTAGATGGACATAAACCCAATCATGGATCCAGACACATATGTTTGATTATAGCTTAAACTGGAGAGCGAGATCCAGTGCTATACAAAGTGTGAAGGGCGTCAATATTGCAACTCGCCCACCAGTAGGTTGCCATGCCTAGTTGAAGCCGGGGGCCTTTTGGCCGAGAGTCTGCCATTGAGCACTGCCTGGCAGAGTGGAAGTTTCTTTATTAAAGATAAGTAACGATGAAATATTTCACAATACTTTGAAGTGGGACTTTTAACTATAATTTATTTCATTTTGTAGTTACGAATTCATCCCGAAAATCCAGCAGAATTTCTTTTGAAAAATATTTCCTGTGTTCGGAACGGAAGTTCTCTCATGACGTTTTCTTGTTGTCTTACGTCGCGAGTGAATCGGTGTTTTCTTTAAGCAGAGGATTTTAGGTTTGGTTAGCCGGAACGGCCGCAATAACTTCTTACTCGGTTAATTTACGATATTTTAAATGCAGCTTAACTTGCATACTGGCTATTACAGAAACGAAACACTGATGAAAAAAAAGAACATCTAAAAATACATTTAACTGACATAGAGTTTGTCTGGTTTGGTTTATAGTATATCAACCAACGTTGATCATTTATTGACAAATCCTATGTTTTACATTTATATTAAGTAAAGTTTATTACTAAACACATTTTATAGATACAAAAAATTTAAATGATAAAGAGGCTTACTTTTTAACAATTCAATTTAGCATAAGTCAACAAAGTTATATTATTCCAAGTATAGCTATATCACTAGTATTTCTATTAAACATCAATTATTTGATTATAGAGTTAAATGATCAAACAGTTCGATTTCAAGCTGTTGAATTTAGCATTGGCCATTTTTTGCGATCACTTTAATTTTCATACAGCTTTATTTGAAGCATTCATAAGACTCTTTCATGTGCTACAACACCGAAGCCGACAAGACCTGGAAGTGATGGATATGAAGGAGTACTCCACATACCCTAAAGCTCCATAGATGGTTTAATGTCATATCCAGAACACTAGTTGAGTATGGGTATTACCCCTCAGCAGAGATGCAGTCAGTGTATTCTACAGTGCCAGCTGACTGGGCTGACAAAGAGTTATAAATGTCAAAATATAGTATCAGTTATGGAAATCCTCGAACATACCACTGAACCTAAAATATATGATGGCCTTTAAATGTTCTAAGCATCTCCCAGAAAGATCTGCCATAAACGAATATTGTTGAGGCAGCACTCTACCACTTCTTATACAATAGAAAAACTACTTCAGATTTTTCTAATTTTATAAGAAATGGTAGCGTGTTGCCATAACAAAAATCTTCAACTATGGTTCTTCATTGTGAATCAAGTATAAAACATTTGAAACGGTCCTCCTCTACATGTTAATAAACAATATTATCAACACGTGTGTCCATTAACAACATGACATGCTACAGACGTTTATATTCCTTACATGACCTTCACGATGGTAATAGTATTTTGCAAACTATTGTGAATTATACTTTTCAATAATAAACAAGGATGAAAACTAGCACAAAAAACACTTGAAATTCTGCCTTTTGCTGGTCCTTGTATATTTATATTAAGACTCAACAAAAAAATGATATTCTCAATGTATTAGTGCGGTTGAACCATGTTTTACGTTTGTTTTCTCTGAAACCAAAAAGTATGAATAGAGTTTTCCTATAAATAAATACACTTTTAGTAATATTTTACTTGAGTGTTTATTTTCTTCTAAACGGAAGAAACAAAGCTTCTCATCTTATAGAATAGTTTACGATTAAAACAGTATAGATACAATGTCACCCCAAAATAATTACACCAATCATTTTTTTTTTAAATCAAACGATTCTTCTAAACAAATTTTACAAGGATTTTATTTTTTTTAGTGAAACATTTAATAAACAAATCTGATATCAGTAGATTGTATTAATCACCAAAATATACCGTATTGAAACTCTATAATGAAATAAATATATAACGACGCTACTATAAAGCGCTACGCAAAATTTTATTTGATAATAATTCTATTTTTCCAACCAACACATGATTAATTCTCAGTTACATATTTTTTTCGAATTTCCTCTTCGAGGGCTGATAATTATATAGATTTTTCTTTTCTGCAACACTGTTTGTTTCTATAAAATTCCAGAGTCAATTTTTTAAAAATCTTTCTTTATGACTGCTGGATTATTATAAATTTGGTGTTTTCAGAAACAACTTATGTTAAAAGAACGTTTCACCTTTTGAAAAATAGATAATACGTTGTCGTTATAATTGAAAATATATATATATATATATATATATATATATATATATATATATATATATATATATATATATATATAAATATAAATGTTTGTGTGTGTGTGTGTGTGTGTGTGTGTGTGTGTGTGTGTGTGTGTGTGTGTGTGTGTGTGTGTGTGTGTGTGAATTACTATTAAAAGTAAAGTATACCTTCGAACTGACTGGTACCAATCCAATATACGCACAAGTCGCCTTCATTAGAGATGACTTCTGCTTCAACAATGGTTGCTTTCCAGGCGTCAAAGATAGAAGTGACAGTTTCACTTCTGACATTATATTCTTTAATTTGTCGAATTCAGGTATTCCTTCCTTAGTCGACCTTTCTATACGAAGTTGAGAGAATGCTGGAGAGAGAGAGAGAGAGAGAGAGAGAGAGAGAGAGAGAGAGAGAGACTGTGTTACTTTGATGTAATTAGTTCCTACTTTCTCTTAAGTATATAAAATTACGATTCATGTACTTTTTTAAAAAATATTTTTTTCACTTTTAATCTATCAGTTGTATAATGGAAAATCAAAATCCAAGAAGTATTCATATCGTTGACACTTACTTAAATTTAATTACAACTCCTTTTGAAAAACAAATAAAATGGAAATAGCACTCTTATAGAATATTCTCCAAGATAAAAATGATTTAGCAATAGATAAACTAAAACCAGATATGAAGCAAATCGTTTTTATTTAATAGCTGAACATTCTGTCTTCATAAAATTTTCATTATACAAACTAGATTAAATTATTTAAACGACCAGTTAAGTTTTTTTTTATACACAGGAAAATATCATTGAATAACCAATATTGAGAAAAATATAGAATGCTCTTGTAATGGGCATTCCTTGAAAAATATCAGCAGATGCTTAGATAGAAAAATTAGTCATCTGTTAAAAGTGAGTCCTTTTAGACATGTGGTTGGGTGTCCGATGTAAAAAAAAATAGCATGGCTACATCTAAGGAACGGTCAATTGAAACAATAAAACCGGTTGAAAAATTAATAGAGGAAAGCAATCTCACCAGAGGGGCACAATCGGTTGTTTTTTCCGTTAACAGTGGGTAAAAATTTTAAACAGATGTCATAGAAATGATGTGGTTAAAAAAAAAGAAAACCTACCGATAAACCATGGGATATTTTCAAACCATTACAATAGGAAACACATATCAATATACCTTGGAAATAGATGATATTTATCACTGCCTCCCACCAGACAGGACTTGACATATAGTCAAAAGCCCGAGGGCCGATTAAAGTGGGGATAAAGGGGAGGGTAAGGTCAGGAACGAGCCGAGACTCGAACCCTGCTAGTCATTGACCCACAAAGTGCAATGTGGGTCAAATAAATCAAGCAGTATCACGAACCTAAATCTAGGTCCGGGCACGTATGCCAGCATATAGCTTGAACTAGACCGTGAGGTACAGTGCTATACAACGGGTCTGAAAAGCAGCTCGCCCACCCGAAGGTTGCCCAGCCGAAGCTGGGGGCCTTTTCCGCCCCGAGTCTGATCTTGATTTTGATCGCCCATCCGGCACGAATGCCAGACGGCCCAGTCAAAATGCCGAGAAACGATCCTTGGAAATAGATAATGTAAGATAAAACAAATGAAAAAAAAATGGCCAAAACAGGAGTCCATTTTTGTGATAAAATTGCAACAAATCAGCGGAAAGAAATGGAATTTACATAAATAAAAGTCAGAAGAACAACAAGCACTCATACGATAACAGGTGAAAATGAAGTAAAAGGTGTAAAAAAAAAAAAACTGATGGAATAACATTATAATTAGTGATGAATCAAGAATCGGCTAAAACTTTTCTCTGGGGCGGTTCAAATGAAACCTATCAGGGTGAATGGCAGAAGAAAACAATTACATTTTCCAAATCATTATTGTATAGGGTTTCATGTCATTTTAAGCACCAGGTTACATAACTGTCCTTACCTCAGTAATAAAAGCTCATGTATAAATTGAAATCCAGGAATATTTTCTCATTCCCTTGATTGGTTTGCTAATGATGAGTTCCCTTTTTTTAGGTAAATGATTAACCTAGCCACAGATGAAAGTTCTTTTTTTTCCCTGGGAAGGAATATAAAACTACTGACATAATCAATGAACAGTACGTATCTAAATACAACTGAAATTTTAAGGTGGAAATTAAAATAAATAATCTATTAGAAGGCTCTATTATCTAAAGAAGATCAATAAACTGTCATTCAGTAAACTTGGTAAACTTTGATAAATAGTACTGAGCTAAATTAGAGAAATTCGTTCCGTAAAGAAATAAGGTTTTCATCTATATTTGCGGGGAGACTAAGAATGGATGACAATCTCTTTTTTTTTATTTCTTTGATTTTTCCCTCAACATTGGATTATTCTATGTTATTTAATCCTGCATATCTTTGAAATATACTTGCGACTTAAATCATTGAATCTAATCTATTAAATGTATATCTCATGAAAACTGTATAAAAAGCTGTGTAAGAAAAGTTATTAGCGTCTAATCAGTAATAGGTTTTAATTTTCAACTGAAAATAACTGAAAATCCTGAAAATGTGCTGATTCAATCATTTTGTTCGATATATTGGGTATTACTCCGTCCCCTTCACCTTAGATAGGATATGATATAAGGTCAAGTGTTTAGTTAAAATTCAGCGTTTTTCTTCTTCTTGACCGGTTGCCATCGCAATGTCTGAGACTGTCCAACTATTTCCTCTTAGATAGTGGGAGACTAGTTGGATGAATATGTTTGCCACCATATTAGGACTAAGTTAAATGCAGTTTTGTTCAGTATTTCAGCTCGAGTTACCGTCAAAATTTCATTCGACGATAACCACTACGCTACATGTGCCAGACGTAGTTCAAACAATTTACTAAGTTTTACTTAATCTAGCATATATATATATATATATATATATATATATATATATATATATATTGCCCATAGCAACTGTTGCTATTGAGTTCTCACCTTTCTAAGGACTTAACAGGTACATCTCTTCTTAACTTTGCCATGTCAGGCCCAGATGGGCCGGAGAATAGACCAAATGCATTTCGGGTGAGAGATAAGACTGCCCCAACGAGAGTCCTGGATATGGCATTAAACTATCTAATAATGAGGCTCCAGTTATGCTGGAGCTTTGGGGAATTCGGATTGACCCGTTACTGCCATCGGTCCCAGGACCACTCTGGCCCGGAGTGGTATAATCTGACAGTGTCCTATCTATAGGTCATATAGAACTAAAGTGTGTACATATGCTCAATTGAATTGTTTGGAATAGAATTGTTTTTAAATTTAATTGACGCACTAATGCTTAACTGAATTGTTTGAATTAAAACTATTTGTATGTATAAAAAGGGATTTGATATTAAATAGCCTACAATGGTTTATATGCCATAAAACCTAACCAAATTTTTGCCATGTTAATAACTAAATCTAATTCCACTGTAATGATAAAGTATCTTTCATGTATTCAAAGTAAATAGATATTACTTTGCTAAGGTTCAATAATGCATTTATTTTACGTGTTTCTGTCTTCAAGTATAACGATTAAAATCTGATTTTGAAAACTTTCTTTTTACTATAGTTTGAACCCACAATATCCCGATAAGATCATTCAGAAACCACGTCAACCAAGAAAACATAGAATCTTCTTTTATAAATCGTATTCAGCAGAAAAGTACTTGATAATTTGACTCCGGTTTTACGATAGTTTTACTTTAGATACAAGGATCATTAAATAAGGGCACATTTATTGATGGTACACACGTGAAACTCTAGTCCCCTTTGAAGTAATCTCCTCCGGTTGCAATGCACTTGTTGTCCCATTTCAACAACTACTGGAAGGTGCCAAGGAAGTCCTCTTGTGTGAGCGTGTCAATGACCTTCGTCACATACACTTTCATCTCCTCAATTGTAGCATAACGACAGCCTCTGAGCTTAGGGAATAACCAAAAGTCACAGGGACCAAGGTCTGGACTATAGGGAGGGTGAGGAACTGTCTTGATGCCCATCTTGGTCAAATAGTCTGTGACAAGGATGGAGTTGCGGACTGGGGCATTATCCTGGTGGAAATGCCACTGACCCGATTTGAAGAGAGCTGGCCTCTACCGACGGAATCTCTCCCTGAACTCCATTAAAACCTCAACATAGTAACCCAAAGCCTTACCTTTTAGCCAATCAACTCTGGTTTATTGACTTCCTTACTCCTCGACACCTCTCATCATCCCTCACAGACTCCCTGCCTTCCTTGAATCTCTTATGCCACTCAAAAACTGATGCTCAATTCATGCAAGATTCCTCCAAAGCAGTCTGAAGCATTCCATACGTTTCTGTGGCATTTTTCCAAGTTTAAAACATAATTTTATTGCATATCGTTTTTTAAAGTGTCCTCACGTCCAGATTGCATTTTGGAAAATCACCAGCTGTGACAATCAGGCTTTAGTAGAGTGTATTCCAATTGCTGCTGTAGCTGTTTATTTAAACCTGAAATCATGGAAACGGGTCAGTCATCCCATAAGATGTATAACAATAACATACTGAATTTTTAAGAGTCTACGACAATTATAAAAGCCTGTACAAAAAAGTCTGGGGACTTATTGAATTCACCACGTAAACCTAGAAAATACTAATCTTAAAAGGAACTCGGTCATGCGTAACCTACTGATTTTTTTTTACTACACTGCTAATAAGATATATAAAAGAAACATTCTAACCAGTAAGCAACGTTTACCAGAAAATTGCAATTAAACTCATAGCTGAAATAAAGCTATGGCACAAGAAATAGATTTTTCAGATGTATCACTTGAAAAGATGTTGAAAGGTAATCACCACCGCTGCAGAATAGAATTATTTCCCTTTTTTATTTATTGTATTTAGAGGAAGTTCAAATAAAGTTTATTAACAGTGTGACATGTCCGCTGAATTCTGTCTCATAATATGCGTGATTTCTGACACTAGATAGATATTTCTTGATTAGTGAGAATACTGACAAGTACACATGATTAAATGTTAAGTACGTTTGAGAATCATTAGGCAACCAGTCAAAGAAGGAATACAAATAAGCTATAAAGGAAAAAAATGGATAATGTCACACTCTGCTTGCAACGAGTATATTTTAGTAATCCAGCGGACCGAAGTCGAGGACGGCCTGAAGGTACCCTTCTAAATAGTTTGGTCGAAAGGAGAGCAATACTCCTTTCCCTAGGTTGCTCCACATAGCGTTGATCCATTGTGTATTATGCCGTGTTAAGCTAAGAGGCCTCATGTAAAATTGTTTGAGTCTTTGATATAATTCAACCTGGAATTAAAACCCCAGTCTCTCGCACCATTAGCAAACACTCTGATCATTATACCAATGTTTATATATATATATATATATATATATATATATATATATATATATATATATATATATATATGTGTGTGTGAGTGTGTGATGGTTTGGTTTCTTCGTTTAATGGAACATCAACCTTTGTAGGTTATTTAATGGCAAAGCCATTCTCGTATAAGAACAGTATTGGTATTATTTAACCCATAGCTGGGAGGATAAGGTGGTTCATACCTTTCCCAAGGATATTTGCCCGAAAGTAAAGGTAATAGCGCGACTGGAGTACGAACTCGCGTACTACGATTCCGCAGTCAATCTCTATAACCATTACACCACGAGGACACCCACGTGCGTGAGTGAGCTCACCATGTAAACATAATAATGTCGCTTGTCATTTCATGTATCGTTAGTATTCAGCGCAATCTAATAAAATGCTCTATCTAAACTTGGGTAACTTTTAATAAAAACGTTGTCATATTCATGTTTAGCCATATATAATTGAAGAGACACAAATACAGAAAGTGTCTTTTTCAGAAGACATGGAATCAAAAACAAGGGTTCAAATCCTAGACGAGACTGATTTCGTTTCACTTTACGCTAATGATTTTGTGAAAAGCATGAATAGATGCCTTTCCTCGCCCACCGATGATTAAATAGTAGGGCAACCTTATTTCTTTCATCGTGATATATCCCCCAATCTCAATCACAATAAGGATGTTACACAATATCAATGTTTAAACAGAATACAGTTGATTTCTCTTCAGTTTTCCTTCTAGAATGGTTGTATTACCAAGCTAATCAACCCAATTAACCTTATTATTTACCCATAGCTAGGGGAAAATGTAGGTTTCCACACCATTCCTAAGGGGAGAAAACTTGGTATAGCAATTAGTCTGGCAGAAAGAATGGGTAAATACAAACATACTTGACATGGACGTGCCCGTGGTTGGAAATAGACACAATTATCGCCGTTGGAAATTGATATGGTGACCAAATTTTAAAACCTGGATGTTTGTATTTTTATAGTGCCAATACACTTAAGAAAGCCAAGAATCGGACTATTCCCTCTCTAGCAAGAAGCAAATATTAGGGCAAACTGGGTTATTTTATCTTGGTTCAGCAATAGGTCTAGAGAGGGGAAAAACTCTGAAGTCAAGCCTCACTTAAATCCGCTTAAAGAATTGACCTTGTGTCACATCCTGCTCATGTAAAGGGGTTGGGTAAATACATTTATTCTTGATATATGAGCCCACAAGTGAAATTAATATATTTCCGTGAAACGAAACTTTAATCAATCGTCACTGGTGACTTCGCCATTTGCAAAGTTATCATCATCATCATCATGATGTCGTGCCGCAAGCACGGATATCCCTGACTCTCTCTCGCGACTTCTCCCTATCATTCATCGCCTCCGGCAGGTCTTCAAGGTTACATCCTGTGTCCTCACATAGTTGCTGTATGTAACTTCGAGCTGGTCGTCCTGCTTTTGCACGGCCATATGTGGGGGACCATAGGAGTACATCAATTATGAGCTCGTCCTTGCTTCTCCAGCAGTGTCCCGCGTGTCTGGATCGTCTTACTTGTATAGTCTTCGTGATGGGGGGCAAGTGTCCGTGCAGTTGCTGTCTCGTGGGGTGTTGTCGCCAGGACTTGTTCAATACTGCTCTCAACATTCTTGTGTAATTTCCGTCTAGTTTCTTCTCCAGCCGTTTAGTTAGCGTCCATGTAGTGCATCCATATAGCAGTATCGATGTGACCGCTGCCTGGAAGAAACTGCAAAGTTATAAACAGTAAATAAATTTTGGTTTTATCTTGTTTGGAGATATTACGTCTTTTCTCTATTCATTTCGAAACACAAGACAACATAGATTTCTTCACGGTCATAACTATTGTACTGTGCAACACTATAATTGGTAATTTATCTGTGTGTATCCCTTATCTTCAGTGGCAATTATAACGCTGGCGCACTCAGATCATATCCTACCGAGCATAAGAAGACAAAAACTAGAAGAAAAAAAAGAAACCTTACTAGCTACCTGCGGTTACAGATTCAGAGGGAAATTGTACGGCAATTAGAATTGCATGCCATCATGCATATGTAGGGAAGACAATTAACTTTTATGATTTCCATTAATAAAGAAGTGTACCTGCAGGAAGTTAATTAAATAATAATGGAAGCTTATTAATTTAAACTCAGTGATTTATTGTAACAATCTATTGTTCACGATATGAAATTAACTCAGCTAACTGAAGGCGATCCTAAGGTGTTGAATTGAATTCTATAATTTATTCCTCATCGTATGAAGGGACAGTTAATGTAGGAATAATTTCCATCTTGTCTCACTCTGAGCAAAGTTCGGGATTTTTAATCTTGTGTCGCAGTTCTCTAAAAATGCTCATGCTCAAATATATATATATATATATATACTCACACGCCAAGCACACACACACGCACACGCCAAGCGCACACACACACATATATATATATATATATATATATATATATATATATATATATATATATATATATATATATACGAGTAAAATTGAATATAAATTCGACTGTAAAATGTATAGAACGATGAAAAATCCAAGGTCTACAGAAAATGATCTTATTCATTAATACATTTACCAACGGTAATCGCTTCGGTTTTAGACCTTTATCAGTTGATATAAGTCATTTAATGACATTAAAAAATATTTTTAAAAAAGCTATAAAACCTTCTACTTCCGCTGGTCAGAGTCTGTGCTGAATTAATGTGACACAACTAGCGTTCGAAAATTTATCCCAAAATACGCATCACCTCAATCTATCTACATATGGAAGAAAATTATGGAAATAAATACGACCGTATAAAGAAAATACAAAAACAAAGTATTCCACATGTGATGATTCTATTTACGATGATAAATTCAACTGTAAAACGTTTGGGTTTTATTAAACCTTCATCATGACATTATGATGGAGAAAAATTGTGTTTTATATGAATTCTCGGGAGAAGAGAAAGTGTACACAAAGAAACAATCATAACCGTTAAAATCAGCGTTCTTTTTTGAAAACTATTTCGTGATTACCACTCGCAAGGATGTTCTAAATGTGTCGAATTTCTTTGAGATAAATCAGATTGAAAGATGATGAAAGAATTAATTTACAGTATTTATATGAAGAATAGAAAGAAAAGAAAAGAAAAAGAAGACAGAAAAAAGGAAGAAATAAGTAAAGAAAGTAAAGGAACGAAAATAAATCTTACAGGCTATATGCAAATAATTTTGGTATAACTCTTAATAATATCGAACGTATATATAATTTTACTCCTATTTTTCAATTATTAAGTCGTTTGAATATTTAAATATATATATATATATTTGTGTGTGTGTGTATAAACGTAGCAATCACTAGTATATGTAAGAGGATTGAATTGGAATAAATTTAATCCATGGGGCTAAAGGAAGTGCAAATATATCTATGGAAAGATAAAGTTCGAAAGGCTGTAGTTATTTAGAACTAATTTACCTAATAAAGGTGATAGATTGAAGAACCCTGGTCGTGTGTTAACGGTTTTACTTTTTTCTTTACTCATTTCAGTTGTTTTCCTTCGACTTTTCTCCATCGTCAAGGCTTGATTTAACGTTGACTTTACCATCATTTATAAATCCATCACATTTGGAATATTTTTTTCTATTTTCTTTATTCTACCTATTAATCAATCGATTTGAATATTTATTTTATTTAGTTTATATACATCTGTTATTAACATTCCATAATATATCTATCTGTCTTTATCAGTGATTGACTTCCTTCTATCTCTGTTTAATTTGACTTCCTGTTTATATTTATCAAACAAAATATATATCAGCAATAGAGAAAAATTATTCTAAATCAGGAATTGTCTACATTTTCAGCACAAATCTGATCAAGGAAAGCAATCATGCACATTCAACTTGCATCTCTCTATAATTATCAGGTCATTTTTTGACATTTGCAAGAAGATTGTAATCTAACAAAAGGAAAAACATAATTTCTCTCGTACTGGGGCTATAAACATCCCAGCCTAAACTTTTACACCCCCCACACACAAACGCGCACGCGTATATATATATATATATATATATATATATATATATTTATATTTCTTTAAGAAAAACAAAAACCGGTCACTTTAGGGTTATAAATTTATTTCCATCCTGTTATGTGTTTCTTATGTAAACCAAAAACACAAAGAAAAATGTAACAGGTATATTTCAGATCTTATGGATAAGATAAATCAGAATAGACACGGGAGGGGAAGGGTGGGAGGTGATGGAATAGGAGTGAAGGGTTATCCCCTCGTTTTTTTTCACTTCCGTTTATTATTTATTTATTTAATTTATTTTTATTTATATATTCTTTTTTTATTTCCTTCGTGTTTTTGGTTTACATCATAAACACATAACAGGATGGAAATGAACTTATAATCCTAAAGTGACCGGTTTTTGTTTTTTCTAAAATAAATTATTGCTCTGACGCTTACGAAGCGGCTGGAGAGGAGGCTGGACGGAAATTATACAAGAATGTTGAGAGCAGTATTAAACAAGTCCTGGCGACAACACCCCACGAGACTCCAACTATACGGACACTTGCCCCCCATCACAAAAACCATACAAGTTCGACGAACCAGACACGCAGGACACTGCTGGAGAAGCAAGGACGAGCTCATAAGCGATGTACTCCTGTGGACCCCCACACATGGATGTGCAAGAGTGGGACGACCAGCACGAAATTACATACAGCAGCTATGTGAGGACACGGGATGTAACCCTGAAGACCTGCCGGAGGCGATGAATGATAGGGAGAAATGGCGAGAGACGGTCAGGGATATCCGCGCAGGCGGCGCGACATGATGATGATGAATATTAATTACATTGAGATCTTTACCAGGACAATTTAAATGTTCAGGTTTTGAATGATTTTCTTGTCCTAATAAAATTAATCCCAAGTCTCGTTTAACTGGACCGAATAATACTATATATATATATATATATATATATATATATATATATATATATATATATATATATATAATTTACAATTGAACAGTTCGTAGAAAAGTTTGTTTTTAAACGAGTTGTTGGATCTCATGAGTTTGCACTTGCTTGAATTATTTCAAGAATTGCTATTTAAGTAAAGAAATTGTATTTATCAAGTATAGCATATAGATCTTTTTTCCACAACTGCATGGGTTCGAAAAACTAACAAATAAAATAAACCTCACTAAACTCTTGAACATTTCTTTTTGGGCCATAGATGCGACCCTCACAGTTATTACTAATTTGAGTCAACATGGGATTAATTCCAATGAAAAAAGTACTCTACATTTACCAAAACCGCTAGATTGGCACCTTATCATCAGGTGCAGTTTAGTATCATACCCAGAACACTGACAGAGTCTGCCTATTTTGCCGAGGTGCTGTCGGTGAAATCTTCCCCCTCCACACACACACATACATCCGACGACAGGGCAGAATGATAAGAAGTGTAATTCAAAAGCTTCATGTAAATATGAAGAACAGAGAAAAAATATATATCTTACTTGCTCTAAGATTGAATCAAAATGTCAAGTATCAATTGTACGTAATAATTTCAGTTTAGAGAAAAACGAGAAATTTACTCCTTTTTCCCTCAATATTTTCTTTTATCTCTAAAATCAGCAATCTTTATGAACTGTCCATCATCAAAGTGAAACAGAGAAACTGATTGCCAGAAACCAGTTACTGTAATTATGGTGACGTATTAAACGTTCAGACTGTTGCAATTAGATATAATGATGGGCGAACACAAAGTATTGACGACATGAAAAAAGACAAATAACCACCATAAAAAGTTTAATTTATTTCAACATCCCGATAAAGTAAAATAATTACGTATAGATATAACTAATTTTAGAATATTTTAATGTAAAGAAACTGAGACAAGGATAATATTTTTTTTAATAATAGGTGAACTAAATATGATGAAGAACGGTAATTAAAATCGCTCTTTTATCGTAACTCTTTGGATAGTTTGTCTTAATTAAATCTGTCTTATTATCGACGTATAAAGAAATGTGTTCTAATGAAACGGTGCATTAATATGAATCGCTAATTAATAGTTTATATGATATAAATTAGCTTTCAAATTAACGTCAATAAAGTGAACGTGATTATATACGACTTCAGAGTGAATCCTTCCTTAACTGCACTAAATATCAATATATAATCAAAGGTAATTTAAGAGTATTTTTGATTGCTTTATGTTGATGAAATGTCAACCATTCTAGGGATGTTTTATCAACAACATTTAGGGATTTTCGTTTAATGTACTTTCTCATTTACATATCTATGTTGTCGTTTTATAACAGTTTTTGTTGTTTTGGTTCTTTTCACATAGTCTTATCGATACAAATATTTTAAAAGATATTTTATTTAGATATAAAGTAAAAATAAAGTTGACGACCGTAGTCGAGGTTGACCCAATGGCTTCTTTTTCGATAGCTACAACACCAAGGTACTCCTTTCCCTTGATTGCTCCACTTTATCCTTGATCCTTACAATGCTGAGTGTTAAGCAAGATAGCATCAAGTACCATTTTTTGAGTCTTCGGAATGACTAGACCTGGGAATGAACCTAGGTGTCCCGGGCCATGGCGAACACTAACCATCATGCCAATACCCGGTTGAACCTTATTAGGTACTATCATTCCGTATCAGAATGTTCTTGTTAATTATATCAATGTAAGGCTGACAACAAACTCTCCAAAATCCTAGAATTGCAGACTTATCACCCAACGCATTTTAATAAAATATCAAATAAATGATTATGATTATGTTTATGTTTATTACTATTTTCTCTATAAGTGCTAACATTTCGGTGCGTTTTCAAACGAACTTTTATAATGAGGAGGTAACTCTTTGCCTCTTTTGACGTTTAAATAGGGTGTATCAATATACATGAGACCTTCACGACTGCTAATAACTCTACTAGTAATAATGTTGTGTACTTTTTCGTTTCACATTTGCAAATTTTCATCATACATGTGAAAGCACGTGCGATACCCTAACCTCATCAGCCGCCAAACAGGGTGATAACACATTTTCGGTAGCTCAAGGCGGTACTACCACTCCTGGCGCTACCAAGCAGCTTTTGCCACCGGACAGGGTATTTAAAAGAAAAAAATACCCTGTCCGTTAGCAAAATAGTATACTATAACAGTTATTAGTCCTTGATCACAATGCCTCGGAGAAGAGAGGAAAATATTTCAATCACTATTTATTTGGAGACAAAATTATTGAAAACTATTTCAAATTAGATTCAGCACATTAATATGATAATGATGGATTACTAAAAAAAGTAAAAAAACGATCGCATTTCCTGGAACCTGATATAGAGTGAAAAAAATAAGTATTTTATCCCCAGCTGATTTTTTGAGTTTGCCACCTTATAGAAATAGGAATGGTGTCTAATTTTCAAGGTTGGTCCATTGCAAATGGGTGAAATAGAATGTAAAGAAAATTCTTGAAATTCTCATTATAATAATATTTTAGCATTTATTTGTACTTTATTGAAAAAACATATTTCACCCAATAGCAAAACGTAACTCAGTACTTAATGAAGAAACTCTTGTTCGTAAGCACACAAGTCAGACGTTTCTTGTAGTTGGTTACCAATCCCAGAGGGGGGGGGGAATTTTGCACCTCTCCTCTTTGCAGATCCTCCTCAAATCCGTTAGGTTTGAAGGTTGTCGTTGGGAAACTCGAATCTTCAGCTCCCTCCACAGATTTCTAAGGAATAAAAGTCAAGAGACTGACTACACCACACTATTACCTTAATCTTCTTCTCTAACTACTCCTTTGTTACCTTTGCCGTATGTCATGCTGGAACAGCTATCTTCAGTATCCTAGCTGAGGCAAGGTGGTTTTCACTCGGGATTTCTGGGTACTTGGCCCTACTATCTTTCCATCGACCCAGTGTAGTCGTCTAGTCAACTTAGCAGAGAAACAGTCCCAAGTCATAATGCTTCAATCACCATGCTAAATGGTTGGGATGGTGTTCTTGTGGTCCAAGTCAGCTTTTTTTTCTCAAAACACAGCGAGTCGAGTTGATACCTAAAATCTCTCTGACCACATCACTTTCTCCACTGAATAATCCAGGTGATTATTTCCCAACTTAAAACAGGTCTGTACTTGTGCCTTATTGGGTAGGGGTAAATTGCGGGCACTAAATGATTTCAGTCCACTAAGACGTAGTGTGTTATTAATGGTCATCTTGGTGACGGGGTCCCAGTTTACTTGAGATCATCAACAAGCTCTTTCCGTGTAGTTCTGGGTTGTTCTCTTACCTTTCTCATCGTCAGGTTTATTCCACATTGTGATATCTTGCGTGGAGCTTCAGAAGGAGGGAGATGATAGTCATTTGGTTTTTCTTCCATTTTTTATTATCACACCAACTGTTTACGCCTTCTCACAAAGCTTCTTACCAATCATCTTGTAACCCATTCCAGTCATGCACAGGTATTCAATTTTATCCCGGATGTCCTTAGACAACACTTTCGTCTTGCCCTTTATGAAAGGATTAGATTCTGATTCATTGAAGGATTCTGAAGACTAGTGACTTTTATGAATGTAATTGATAATTGATTAAGTGTATTTATTGAGTAATAGATTAGTCTATATTCCTCCTTGTCACATAACTGGTCAGTCGGGCCTAAAATATTGCTGGTTGGTAAAGGGTGAAATATTTATTTTTCCACTAAAACAAATGTTCAAAAATTAATGTAATGTGATTTTCTGGATTTTTTTTTGTTATATTCTATCTCACTTTCAAGACAGACTGACCCCCAAAATTATAGACCGTTCGGATATTTGAATGGTAGCAAATGCAGGAAATCAATAGGGGATGAAATACTCTTTATCCTCACTGGAATAACAAATAAAATAAACGTTGATTATACGTCTCTAGCACAAAAGATGCATTTTTTTACAGAACGTGTTCCAAATGACCGCCATTGCGCTTGTCTCAGTAATAAATCAAAATCGTATTAATGGGCTGCATCTATTTTGAGATCCCTTTATAAAAGATCCAAGAAAAAGAGTTTATACAACTGTTGAATTCCGGAAAACACTTCTTCCTCTGTCTTTTTAATGAAATGCAACTAACCAGAATTAAAACTTAATCGTTCGCAATATTGTTTTCGCGGAGTTTATTTATGCTGTCAACTCACCATAGCCCGAGCTTCGCTACCGGTGTTAGCGGAAACCAAAACATAAAATTTATGCTAATCCATGTGCAAACAGAGCCCACTCTTTTGTGACTGTAGAATACACTGACTGCATCTCTACAGAAAGGTAAGAACCCTCTCCAACGAGTGTCCTGGTCATAGTATTAAATTATCTGATGGTGAGGCTCCAGCTCTGAAGCTGTGGAGGAATTTGAAATACCACTTCATTATCATTGCTCCACGTTCCCTTTTGATCCGGGATGGTAGCACTAGATTCGATCAATATATGAGTCAAAAAGAATTGTTTAACATATTAATTGTGTGTTGGACAGGTTTTGTTAGGATAGTTATTCAAGAAGCAGCCCCTGATTGTCAAGGAACGGGTCAAGACATTACTGCTGGAGAAGCCAGCATTCTCGATCGATCATTAACCACCATAAAACAGATTCAGTCCTGAATCAAACTGCCTTCCCAATGCAGTCAGTCATTAAAAAAAAAGATTAGTGGGTATGATTATTCATCGGGCGCCACACTAACTCACAATTGTGCTACAGGACCGTTTTTTAAGGTGGGTCCAGAAACACCTGGTGGGCACAAATATACCTCGGGCCTCGTCGGTATTCCTGCGAAATTGTGCCTCAAGCGCAAGGTGTTAAACATAACCCCACCGAGGTGGGTTCGAGCTTAGCTGGACGGCTTCCTAAGGCTTTAGGAATGGGTCAGTCGAGAGCTACATAGCTGTGACTGATGAGCTATTCGGGATGTCATGTCAAGCAGTCAAGACCGACCATCAGCCAGCACAAAACAAAACCAGTCCTGAACCAAACAGCTGACCTCAAACTGCCGGCCAGAAAAAGGACTTTTTTGGAAGGTATAGATACACCGAACCAGTACAAGGTCGAGATCTAGGGCGGTCCAGGCGAAGGCCCGTAGCCCAGACACACCAAGCGATCTCAAAAATATCTCGGGCCACGTCGACATTGTCCATAAAAAGGGGCGTCTTAGGCACTAGGTGATAAACCAAATACCTCCTGTGGAGAATGTCCTCTGAGGCTCAAAGAATGGGTCAGTCTTGCCTGCGAGACGCAGGTGCAGTGCTTACCCGACAGTCGTGTCAAGCAGTCTCGACCGACAGTGACCCACCAAAATCAATCTTACCTAAACCAACATAGTACCATATACGGGTGGTCAGGAAAAGTCTTCTTCGAGGCATAGAGGGTATCATTAAAATTACCAGTCCATTTGCAGTGGAAATTGGCCAATCAGACACAAGGACTGAGAGTATTTAAAATGAGTTGCAATTATCTTCAGATACTGGATTACTGTTTTACAGATTCTACCTGACAGACGTATCTTTTATATAACAAACATTGCAATCTTTGAAAAGAAGACCAAAATGGCAACCCAAATTCTAACAGTGTACCAACAAATAAATTATGTTAAATTAAATTTTTAGAAATAGAATTGCTTAACATTTAACCATGACTAAACAAATAACTGATGTTTAATGGAATTGTTAGTGATATATAGTTATACATGGAACAATTCATCTGTGTGCTAAGAAAAGATTGATTTATTATCAAATTATTGGCCTTGACTAGCAAAACTTGAAACGCTTTAAATTTGTACTTGTATCTGAAGCTTGAAGACATATAACTGTGTGCAAGTAAAACCTGACGTAAGATTGCAGTATTTGAAACCATTTCAGTGAGTGAAAACAAATGACTAATACTAAATAGAACTATTTGTGTCAGTATACATGGTATCACTTAACTGTGTGAAAACAATAGTACCACCTGTGGAGAAATAAATTAGCTCTGACTCATTTAAAAATGAGATTTTTAACCAACTATTCAACTCACAAATCTTATGTAAAATCATTTAAATGAATGAGCTCTGGCTCGTTTAAGAATGTTATCTTCACTGTTATACGTTTATGAATCCTAAAATATGCATAAAGAGGATGTAGCATTAAATAATCTACAATAGTTGATATGCCTTAAAACCAACAAAACCAAAACAAAGTACGTGCACACGTATTCTTGTTTATGTTGATAACTGAATTAAGCTGTATTTTTCTTCTCTCCTTCTCTCTCTCTCTCTCTCTCTCTCTCTCTCTCTATATATATATATATATATATATATATATATATATATATATATATATATATATAATTTTATAGAACAAAACATAATCATGTTCGTTCCATTTCTCAATGTTTGATGTCTTGAAAAAATGCGAACGTTTAAAGAATCTTCTGAGTAAAATAGAGGGAAAAATAATAAATACTATATATTCTTCGCACAAAGGTAAAGATAAAACGAAAAATAATTAATGATAGTGAAAGAAAGAGGGAAAAGAAGAAAACAAAGAAACATACAATTAAGCAAACAAACAAGAAAGAAGTTGCTATGTAAATGTATTCAGGAGAAAGAAAGAAAGGAAGAATAGGTGCAATTTAAAGGAATTTAGATGAGAAAAGATGAAAGCAAACAACTAAAGAAAGGATTATGGTAGCAGCTAAAATAGTCAGGGAATGTTAAAAGCAAAAATTTCCACTATTAGAAAGTAATATATA
Organism: Sepioteuthis lessoniana; assembly: GCA_963585895.1. NCBI lineage: Eukaryota > Metazoa > Mollusca > Cephalopoda > Myopsida > Loliginidae > Sepioteuthis > Sepioteuthis lessoniana. Next base: position 102,596,765 of record OY757911.1, read on the forward strand.
TATATATATATATATATATATATATATATATATATATATATATATATATATATATATATATATATATATATAGTGCAATGTGAGCCTGATGAGCCTTGATGGATATGGACTCTACTATGGGTGAAGGCATGGATAGCTGATATTATTTTAAACTAGACCAAGAGGTCCAGTGCTACACAATGCTGCCAAAACATCATCACCCAGCTGAAGGTGGCCAAGCAGCAGCAGGGAGCCGTGCACGTAAAGGTTTGTTTTTAAAAAAGCTGGTTAGACGTTATCAAGATGTAGCTTGCATTGCCTTTTTTACCTATTCGCATGCACCACACAACTGATAGTGTAAAATATGGTTGGCATTTCTGCCACTATCTCTCTCTGTCTCTCTCTGTCTCTCTGTCTCTCTCTTTCTCTATGTCTCTGTTTCTGTTTGTCTGTCTGTCTGTCTGTATCTCTCCCCCTCTCTCTCTCTCTCTCTCTCTCTCTCTATATATATATATATATATATATATATATATATATATATATATATATTGAAGATTGTATATTTAGGCAGCTAACAATTATGCAAGCTAGTTTTGTTAAAAACGATGGAAAAATGTTGATTATTTTCTTTTTTTTTTTTCAAGTCGCCTTGTAATTTTTCTTGTGTCGGATTTAGGAAGTGAATGAATTGTCACTTATCTTCCCCCCAAGCACTATAAGTAATACATTTTTATCGACTTACTGTTTTAAAACGAAATGCTGAAAACGTTCCAACCGAAGACTTCAAAACAAAACGCTGCAATTAATTAAAACAATAAAAACTCAAACTGTCAACTCAAAACTACACTACCCCTTATGAAGACAAAAATCATAGTCTAAAACACTTAGGCAGAAGATATGGGACAACCCCTGTACCACCAAGATCCCTACACGAATATAATTTACTAGGAAACTTGAAAAATAGGATTTAAAATAATAAACAAAGTGTTTGTCGTCTTCAACAAAACTTGTATATATCTATATATTCGTGGTGAATTCAATAATTTTACAGATTTTTTTTTCTACAGGCATTTAAAATTGGCATAGATTTTTGAAAATTCAATATGTTATTGAAATACATCTTATGAGATGACTGACCAATTTTTATGAATTCAGGTTTAAATGAACAGCTACAGCAGCAAATGGAATACACCCTACTAAAGCCTGATTGTCACAGCTGGTGATTTTCAAAAATCCAACCTGGACGTGAGGGCAATTTAGAAGAACGATATGCAATAAAATTATATTTTAAACTTGGAAGAAATGCCACAGAAACGCATGGAATACTTCAGATTGCTTTGGAGTATCTTGCATGAATCTTGCATCAGTCTTTGAGTGGCATAAGAGATTCAAGGAAGGCATGGAGTCTGTGAGGGATGATAAGAGGTGTAATAGGAGTAAGGAAGTCAATACACCAGAATTCATGAGCCAAAGGGTTAGGGTTAGGGTTACTATGTTGAGGTTTTAAGGGAGTTCAGGGAGATATTCCGTCGGAAGAGGCCAGCACTCTTCATATCGGGTCAGTGGCATTTCCACCAGGACAATACACCAGTCCACAACTCCATCCTTGTCACAGACTATTTGACCAAGATGGGCATCAAGACAGTTCCTCACCGTCCCTCTAGTCCAGACCTTGCTCCCTGTGACCTTTCCTAAGCTCAGAGGCTGTCGTTATGAGACAATTGAGGAAAGAGGCTGTGACGAAGGTCATTGACATGCTCACACTAGAGGAGTTCCATGGGTCCTTCCAGAAGTTGTTGGAACGGTACAACAAGTGCATTGCAGCTGGAGGAGATTATTTCGAAGAGGACTAGAGTTTCATGTGCCCTTACGAAAAAAAGGCTGGAAATTTATCAATGATCCTCGTATATATATATATATATATATATATATATATATATATATATATATATATATATATATATATATATATATTGTTGATTTTCAAATTTATATAAATCTATCAAAGGCTGAAAATATTCTTTTATCATTTAAATAAACTTCTGATTACTTGTTGAAAAATCTTTTAAATACACAGATCATATAAGATTATGTGTTATAACAGATCATATCGTCATTTTATTCATACACGTACGGCTTTAATTGATTATAATTTTCTGAATTATACGTTGCAGATTGCTCAACTACTCTGCTTGTATTATTTACTTGGTATTTCTATTACTTAACTATCAATGTCTTCTCTGCCTTGTGTTTATTGTAATATCTATCTCCTCGACAACGGATTTCGTTTCTAATTCACTACATTCGTATATTTTCAACAGTCTACATTTTTTTTTTCTTGTGTGCAATGCATTTGGCCCTCCTTCTCTGCAATAATAAGCGTTTTTATTTCTTGTCCTTCGTTTTATACCGAAATCGATATCTGTTTTGTCTGGTTCATTAAAGGTCCTTCCTTTTCCTCAAGAATCGACCATGAGTGATATTTTTTTCTTTAGCCCTCCTCTTACACAACAATTGAAATTTGCACTGATTGACATTTTTGCTTGTCCTTCATTTTCCTCAACAATTGACATCTGTTTTTTCTGATTTTTTTTTCTTTTGGAGGCCGTTTCCATTTCCTCCATAATCGACATCTGCTCCGTCTGACTTCTTTGCTCCTCTTTATTTTCCTCAACAATCGGCATCTGCTTTTTTCTGATTTCTTCGGAGGTCCTTTCCATTTCCTCCTTAATCGACATCTGCTCCGTCTGACTTCTTTGCTCTTCTTCATTTTCCTCAACAATCGGCATCTGTTTTTTTCTGATTTCTTCGGAGATCCTTTCCATTTCCTCCACAATCGACATCTGCTCCGTCTGACTTCTGTGCTCTTCTTTTCTTTTTCTCATCAATCGGCATCTGTTTTGTCTGAACTATTTGCTTTTTCTTTCATTTCTTTAAAATTCGACATCTACTATATCTGATTTCTTTTATTGTCCTGCATTTGCCTCAACAATCGACATCTGCCTGGTCTAATTTTTTTTGCTTGGCCTTCCTTTTCCCCAACAATCGACATCTGATCCGTCTAACTTATTTGTTTTGCCTTTCTTTACCTGAACAATCGACATCTACCCTGTTTACCTTCTTAGCTTGGCTTTCCTTTTCCTCAACAATCAATATCTTTTTCCATTGAAATTGTCCATTCTCAATAATTGGGAACACTTTAATACATCAAAATTACAAAATGAGATGAAATAAAAATGACTCATAAAATTAATCGGCATTCTTGTTAAAATGTAAATTCAAATTAAATTTTTAAAAGTAAAAGTTTTAGTTGTATCCACAAAAAACAAAAAAAAAACACGAAAAGTATCATTATAAAAAAGATATCAAAAAAGTGAACAAAAGAAAAATATCAAGCCAAAGCGAACAAGAAAGACATTCGCTCTAAAAAGAAAATTAGGAATTGTTTGATAAATGCTGTTAAAAATAAGCGAATCATACAAATAATCGATCTTCCAGTAAAATGCAAGAGTAAAGTAAACAAATAAATAAAAAATCATATCTGCTTCCAATACAAAACGCAAACCCTAAAATATTCAATTGCCAAAAACATCAAAAAGGTAAAAAGAGAAAAAAAATAGAAAAAAAAGGAAAATGAATTCAAAAGGAAAAAAAAACACCCATGCCAAATTGAATAAGAAAATTTAGTTTTTAAAAAGAGTGATACTAAATGTTACTAAAATACTTTTGACTAGTACAATGAATCGGTGTTCTTGAATGAATGTGAAATTAAATTAAATATCAAAAAGTTATATCTGTTTCCATTAGATAAAAAGAAAACTCTAAAATCTTAAATCATCAGCATCATCATCACCAGCAGCAACTGCAGCATCAGTAATAGTATTAATCTACTCATTGAAAACACAGATACACATGATCGAATTAGACTCAATATAAAATGTGTCAGAGTATTCGAATTGTCTGTACAATTTTCTTGGCTTGCTTTCCGCATCTGAGTAGCACTGTCAGGTGAATAGGCAAATACATTTTGTGACGCCGACTTATGTACATGTGTGTGGCTCAGGTATAACATTTCATACGTAGGTATCATATTATTTGAAACAGTCTGTCTGTGGATGACAACATATATATATATATATATATATATATATATATATATAAGCAAATATATATATATATATCAATATACATATAGAGTCGTGTAGGTCTTTTATTAAAAGAGTTACAGACCTACAAGTGTGTGTTACAGTCTTATTCGGTGCTCCATTTACATGACCTTGTGCCACACGTTTTGTCTGACAAAAGCAACAAGGTAGAAACATGCACGTATGTAAGAATAAAATATGTAAAGTTGGCGACCATAGTCGAGGGTAACCCGAAAGCTCCCTTTTCGATAGCTACTACACCAATGTGTAGGGGACGGCGCTAATCCTTTCCCTAGATTGCTATACTTTACCCTTGATCCGTACCTTATAATGCTGAGTGTTAAATGAGTAAAAAACAACAAGAAATGCCTTAGTGTTCCATTTCATTTTGAAATATTTACTATTTCTCTCCTTAGACCTACAACGGAAAAAGTTGTATATATATATATATATATATATATATATATATATATATATATATATATATATATATATAAAGTAATATTGGGAGTGAAAATGGAAGAGACAGAAAAAAACCTCGGAATGATCAATGAATATTTCAAATGAAACAATTATACTAAACACAACACGATTCCTTGCATTTTCGATGTTGAAAAGTATATATTAATCTGGAATGGTTTCTATGTGTATAATTATGTATGTGAACACAAAGAACGAATATAGATAACGGTTTCGTCAAACATAATTTAGAAACTAAACTCCACTTTAATTTTAGGTATTCTAAGGCGTTAATAGTAATAAATTATGCAAAACATAGGAAAATTGATGAATCTAGTATCATTTCTAACTATAATGCAATCAACGAGAAATCGGATTCCCCTCCATTTATCTCAGATTTATTCAGATTGGGGCTGAAAAGTTTCAGAATCGTTTAATTGAAATAATTGGGCATCATCATTTATGTATATTTAAAAAAGATTCATAAAAAGTCGAATAAAAAGAAAAGATAAAATTAAGGCTAAAAATGATGAAGATGGATATGTATATTATGCTATGTTTGTAGTACGTAGATATAAAGGGAATATATATATATATATATATATATATATATATATATATATATATATATATATATATATATATATATATATATATATATACAGAGAGAGAGAGAGAGAGATAATATTCTATAATAAATTTTGAAACGGTGATTGCATCATATAAAATTGAAACAATGCAACCGACGGAAATAGATTACATTACATTTTTCTGAAATTCTTCGTTTTATTTACTAACCAGCACACTCTGTTATAGGTCTTTAAACTAGAGCGTTGATCATTTATAAATAAGATCATCCACAGAAGACCTTTTGATTTTTCAACTTTTTATGTTAACATACATATAAATCGATATGTTGTGTGTAAGTTTGAGTGCAAAGAACACACACACACGTATATACACGCATATATATGTGTATGTATGCATATATGGGTTTAAGCGCACGCGCGCGTGTGCGTGTGTGTGTGTACGTGGTATGTATACTTGTGTATGTGAGTGCGTGTGTATGCTTGCATAAAGCTGCGCAGAAATACGACACACATTCTAAACTCTCAGTTGTGTGGTGAAAGTGTACTTGTCTAATATACATACGTGCCAAGACCAAGTTGTTATACACACACAGAGACACACTTGACGAAAGAAACAAACACACACACACACACACACACTGAAACACGCACACACACATAGATATACACAAGCATACTCACATCTATATACAAATATATATATAGATGGGCGGGTGTGCGTGGAATATATTTAGCGTCAGTAGCTAAAGATATTTAAGATCATTAGCACTGGTTTCAAAATTAATTCTAATCATTTCGAATAGCAGTATCGATCTTATATTATTCGGCGTGAATTAGTTGAAACACACACGCACACACACACGAGGATTATTAAATGTTTCCAGACTTGGCCTAGCGGTTAGAGAGTTCGCCAATGGCCCGGGAGACCTGGGTTCAATCCCAGGTCGAGTCATACGAAAGACTTTAAAAAATGGAACTTGATACCACCTTGCTTAACACTCAGCATTATAAGGTACGGTTCAAGGGTAAAGTGGAGCAATCCAGGGAATGGAGTGGCGCCCTCCCCTACACCTTGGTGTAGTAGCTATCGAAAAGGGAGCCTTCGGGTCACCCTCGACTATGGTCGCTAACTTTACTTTACTTACTTTATTGATAGTACACTCCTGAAACTCAAGTCCCCTCCGAAGTAATCACCTCCAGCTGCAAGGCACTTATTAAACCATTCCAACAACTTCTGGAAGGCCCTATAGAAGTCCTTTTTGTGGCCGTGTCAATGACCTTCGTCACAGCCTCTTTCATCTCCTCAATTGTCTCATAACGACAGTCTCTGAGCTTAGGGAATAACCAAAATTCACAGGGACCAAGGTCTGGACTATAGGGACGGTGAGGAACTGTCTTGATACTCATCTTGGTCAAATAGTCTGTGACAATGATGGAATTGTGAACTGGTGCATTGTCCTGGTGGAAATTCCACTGACCCGATTTGAAGAGTGCAAGCCTCTTCCCAAGTAATCTCTTCCTGAACACACTTAAAACCTCAACATAGTAACCCTAAGCCTAACCCTAAACCTTTGGCTCATCAACTCTAGTGTATTGACTTCCTTACACCTACCACACCTATCATCATCCCTCACAGACTCCCTGTCTTCCTTGAATCTCTTATGCCACTCAAAAACTGATGCTCGATTCACGCAAGATGCTCCAAAAAGAGTTTGCAGGATTCCATACTTTTCTGTGGCATTCTTTTCCAAGTTTAAAACAGAATTTTATTTCATATCGTTCTTCCTAAGTGTCTTCACGTTCAGATTGCATTTTTGAAATTCACCAGCTGTGAGAGTCAGGCTTATGTAGGGTTTATTCCAATGCCTGCTGTATGAACCTGAAATCATAAAAATTGGTCAGTCATCACATGAGATCTATAGCAATAACATACTGAAATTTCGAGTGTCTACCATTTTAAATGACAGAACAAAAAAGTCTGGAAACCTATTGAATGCACTATATATATATATATATATATATATATATATATATATATATATATATATATATATATATATATATATATATATATATGTGGGGGGGTGAGTGGGTGTATGTGTGTGCGAGTGTGTGTGTCTCTGTGTTTATATGTTTTCCACACACACACTCGCACACACACACGCACACACACATACACACGAACACACAGATATATATATACATATATATATATATATATATATATATATATATATATATATATATATATATATATATATATACAGCAGTAAGCCGTCATTTATATATATATATATATATATATATATATATATATATATATATATATATATATGATTGGTTATGATCATGTTTTAACTGGTATATGTCGTATGTTTGCTTTTGAAAGGTTTTGTTTATTTTAAAGGTTGGTGAATCTGTAATTGCAACACAGAGAGCTTTTCATGTTCCCTTTATTTTACTTCGGAAAGATAGAAAATCATCTCATTTTGAAGTTGAAAGTTTTATAATAACAAACATATCGATAAAAAGGAAACCGCCAGAATTAAAACTGTCACATTATCAGTTCGTTGTTGTTTGGTTACCTTTTATGGAATGTCATCTTTTGTAGATTATCTATGCCAAATCTTCTTTATACATATATATAAAATAAAGTTGGCGACCGTAGTCGATAGTGACCCGAAAGCTTTCATTTCAATAGAGACTACACCGATGTGTAGGAGAGGGTGATGATATTTTTACTAGGGTGCCCCACTTTACCCTTGATCCGTACCTTATAATTCTGACTGCTTCGCAACAAGCTATTAGGTAACTTTTTGAGTCTTTGGTATGACTCGACCAGTGATTAAACCCCGATCTCCCAGGGCATTTGCGAACACTCAATCCAGTAGACCAATGAGCATGTATAAAATGTATATGATTTGTAAATACATTTTGTTGAAAAGGTTTGAAAACGAGCCAAAGCTAATTCTTTTGTTCAAAGTATTGCTATGTACCCACAAAAATTCAATAAAACCTCGGTTATTTGTTTCAACATAGGTAAATGATCAAGCAGTTTACCTCTTGATAGAACCCAAGAAGGTACTACCACTAAGGATCAGAGTGTAACTGGGAGCAATGCTAATGAATGAATACTCCGCATTCCCTAAAGCTCCAGCAATACTGAAAACTCACCGTCAGATTTTTTAGTATCATATCTAGGACACTCGTACTTGGGTGTGACCCTTCTGCAGAGATGCAGTCGGTATATTCTACAGCCCTAGACGACTGGACCAACCAGTTTGGTTACAAATTTTATTAAAGGCTCAATCATATCATTTTAACACACTTTAACATTTTAAAATTCAAAAGGTTTAGAGTATTCTATGTACTTACAACTATACGCATATCTTATACTCATCACACTAGTTTCATTCAGTAACAATACGAGTAAATATCTAGTGGAAAAGGTTTTTATTTTATGACTGTGTTTGTGACAGTATGTGCTTACTGAGAATAGTTTTTTTTAATGCAACTGGAGAATCATAAATATAACTGAGACGATTAAAACGTACAAAATAAACAATATTGGCAGTTAGACAAAATGAGGAGTGTATCTCCTTCGTGGAAAAAAGTTCTACTTGGTTTTCTTTAAGTTCCCTTGTTGAGTGCACGTCATAAAGCCAAATAGAATGCATAAGAAAAATAAGAATAAAAACTTTGTTGCAAAATTATAAACATCCTTCAGAAAATCTGTAAAATGTTTTCAATACCTCTTAACGACTGCTTCAAGTCACCTCATTTGTTAATAGTCTTTACTTTTGGGGTTGCTTTATTTTTTTCAATCATTACATTTTTCCGTTTTCAGTTGTATTAGAGCTGCAGTGTGAGAGATTTTCCGATAAAAAAAATTGCTTTCAAAATGGAGTAAGATATGTTTTTTATCTCTTTTTTTCGTGAACGTAAATTTTATTATCATTTTAAGCCAATGAACATGGTAGTGGGGGATCTAGATAAATGCAGGAATAAGAATTATTTATTTAATGAGTTAACAGCTTTTCAAAGTTTTCAACTATTATTATTCATCCTCAATACTTAAAATTTAACAACGACAACAATAATAATAATAATAATAATAATAATAATAATAATAATAATAAAAATAAAAATAATAATAATAATAATGATAATGATGACAAATACCTGGCGAGTAGTTATAACTAAAATATCTTCTCTGTGTACTATCTGCCATGTGAAAAGGAAAAAAATCGGTTTGTGAAAATTGTCTTTAATTTTAGAATGCATAATATAATATATTTTGTTGCTTGTGAAATATTTTGGTAAATGTTTGTGAGGACATATTTGTGTTTGTGAGGACATATTTCTGTGTTTGTGAGGACATATTTTTGTGTTTGTGAGGACATATTGTGTTTGTGAGGACATATTTGTGTTTGTGAGGACATTTTGTGTTTGGGAGGACATATTTTTGTGTTTGTGAGGACATATTGTGTTTGTGAGGACATATTTGTGTTTGTGAGGACATATTTTTCCAGAATTTTTTCAGCTAAACCATTTTGAAACCACGATGATGATGATGTTGACAGATTATATGTGTCAAGAAAAGTGGGGGCCAGAAATGAAGACAGCGTTGACGCATCGATACAACGAGTTGACGACTACATACAAAAGCGTGGAGGAAGACTGATTACAGCCACCAGAGGCGAGGAACAGCAGAACGACAATAAGCCGAAAGCAAAAGTAGGAATAACAACAACTCTATGGACGTTTTAAGCGAATAGCAAGCGGCATCTCACTCGAGAAAACGTGAACGTTGCTAAAAAAGGGAAACCTTAAGAGAGAAACTGAATTCCTTCTACTAGCAGCATAGAACAATGCCATAAAAACCAACCATATCAAAACAAGAATAGATTAGACGCAACAAAACAGCAGATGTAGGTTATGTGTCGATATAGACGAAACGGTCCATCACATAAAATGCGAATGCAGCAAATTACACAGAAGGAATACAAGACAGAGCATTTTGAAATTGAAATTTGATAAAAGGAACAACTCGTATATGCACAAGCTATAATCTGTCCCGGAGAATGACACGTACAAACTCCTCTGGGATTTTGAGATACAAATTGATCACCTAATTTCGGACAGACGACCAGACCTTGTAATAATGAAAAAAAAAAGAAGAACTTGCAAAACAGATGAAAATTGAAAGAATGCAAAAATAGGGATAAGTACATCGACCTTCCTAGGGAATTGAAAAAAATCGTTGAACATGAAGGTGACGATTATACGATGGTAATTGGTGGTCTTGGTACAGTCACCAAAGGACGGGTACAATGACTGGCTGACTTGGAAATAATAGGATTGATAGATTTGTCCAAACTACAGTTTTATTGAGAACGGCCAGAATACAAACAAAAGTCCTGGAGACTTGAAAATATTTGCAGTCATTCAAACTCCAGTGAAAAACTATCAGGTAACGCTGATGTGAAAAACTCTTTAGCAGTAAAATAATAATAATAATAATAATAATAATAATAATAATAATAATAATAATAATAATAATAATAATAAGGGAGAGGAGGAAGAAAGTGATGAAAACGACATTAGCTAGTGTCGGCTATGTAATCATGGAGATTTAAGAATTAATCACATCATAATAAATAAAATGTATACGCTCAAACCAGGATTTTTTCTTCAAAATTGAATGCATAATTCATTTGCAGAATGATAAGCAAATGTATCACATAATCCAGGCCAGAAAACACATTTTAACTTACAAGAAAAAGGAATCCTGCCAAAGAGTAGATTTTGGTATTGCAGCAGTACACAGGGTGTAAATAAAAGAAACTTAAACCTAGAGAAATTGGTGGAACTTACTTGAGAGCGGAAAAAGCAGAGAAGCATAAATATGAAAGAGATACCAATCATTGCCAGAGCCTTTGAAGCTGTTCCCAATACCCGAGTAAATAGATTCTATGAAATGGAGATTAGAGAAAAGTTTGAAATTATCCAGATCACAGTATTGTGAACATCCGCAATTATAATTAGTAGAAATCGAAAGGAGATTTTGTGACACTGAGACTTCAGCAAAAAACTATCAGCTAGAGCATATATATATATGTATATATACGGGCAGAAGTAAAATATGGAATAATTTTATTTATTCTTTTTTTGTTTTAATCTGATTAGCAAAGTCTTTGAAAAAGAAGTCATGAATCTAGATTTTCATGATTGGCTCTATTATCCTAGAAATTTTTCATTAAATTCAACCCAATAAGAGTGACAAAGAAAAGCAACAACACTGAATCTTACACCGATATCAAGTAAAAAAAATCCAAAATGATTAATAAAAGCCTAGACCTTAACTTCCTTTGATTACGCTCACTGGGGCGTTTAAGAAATCAAAACTAATACCACTATCATAGTTAAGACTGTTATTGAGGAGGAATGGAATAAAATGTTATAGGAATTTATTTTGTAGGCGCAAATCTCGTCGAAAGCGTGTTAAAAGAATAATTGAAAAAAGAAATGACGGCTGTATTGAGTAAGTTTACTTTTTTATGTTCATCTTTTAAAATTGATATTACTCTGTTTTTTTTTAGAGTCGTTTATTATTATATTAGATTAATCCTAATTTTGCTTCGCACTATATATATATATATAGTAACGAAAATTACTTTGTGTGTGTCAGGAACTAACCTACTATAGTTTCGCCTAAGCGAATTATCGTTACTATTTTGCTCTACTTAGTATTGAGCACTTTTTGCCTTGAAGCTTAGCAGCCCAAACGGTGTTCTTTTTTCTTTTGACCAACCAATTGCGTGTCTTGATTTTTTTCTATTGGTATGATAAGGTTGGACTTTTTTTTTCAATATATACATATTTTTCCCTTGACAGTGATTTGTTGTATATTTTCATCTTCAAATCTCTTGCCTGTTTTTTTCCATAACGGCTATTATCTATATATATATATATATATATATATATATATATATATATATGACTAATTTAAAATTTAGTATAAGTAGCATACATTGTTTTGTCATTACCGTTTAAAATCTAATTCTTTCGTATTAATTTTATTTTGTTACCGGCCTAACGACTGACATTAATAAAACTTGAGTACGGGGAAAAAGTGTTAGTTCTTATGTTTAAAGTTTACTATACCAATGCTGTTTTCCCTTTTGGCTAATAGCCAGAAAAGGCTAAGAAGCATTTGCATCCGGAGGGAAAATATACAAAAAAATCTAACGATCTTTGAAACTTTTTATTCTTTTCCCTATAAGGAAACAAAGAAAGTAGAAAAATATATTTTGCGTCATATTCTGTTGGAAGAGCTTCATTAGATCGCTTGTTTTCATATAATTTCAACCGTTGCTGGATTAATTGATTCATTAAACGGAACTTTTCGAAAGGCAATTATACCGTTCAATATAACTAAATAGAATTATTAATTTAAACACTATGACATAATCTCAAGTGAATATTCCTATTTCATAAGTATCTCTTGTTTGAACAGTTATATGATATCAGTTATTCCTGATAGTAATTATTTCAAACAAATGTATTTGATCGATAGATAGGACCCTAACAGATACTACCAATCCAAGCCCGAGTGAAATAAAGAGCAATTGTTAAAAAGGGGTTCTCTACTCTCCACAGATCTCTTTAAGAGGAGTTTATTGTCTATTCCCTGACTCATACCCTGGATAATTTGTTCGATGAATTCTTAACCATTATCAAAGAATATAGTCAGCCGATTCTAAGGCCCATGCACACTCATTAAATTATAATCGCACAAAGGCAGACGCACTTTTATACACACTCATATATGGAAGTAAATAACAGAAGTAAATCCGACAATATAAAGAAAAAAAATTATAAACATGGTAATAGAAGAAGAAGAATTTAATGTGAAAGAAATTCGGGTATTTCCTCCTTGTTTTTGCATTTTCTTAAATATCATTCAGTCATTTAATATCACCAGATATCATCCTTTCCAGGTCAGATGATGGTTCGTTAGAACCGAAACGTGAGAACGTTGACGATCTTTCACGTTAAATTTTTCTTCTTGTTATACATTATTTATCAATTTTCTCACGTTAAATTTTTCTTCTTGTTATACATTATTTATCAATTTTCTCAACACACACACACACACACACACACACACACACATATATATATATATATATATATATATATGACATTGTACGCATGAGTCTCTCTCTCTCTCTCTCTCTCTCTCTGTGAATTAGAATTTTTCTTCATCAGACGTGTTCTTAGAAATTTTCAAGAACTAAACATATTTCAATTTAATTTGTAAGCGTTGCTGACACACAAATAGTCGTAAAATACTTTTTTCAATGTTCAAGATTTCAAATTTTGTATATGGAAAAATGTTTCTCTGTTCTTTCGAATCATTTAGGAAATAATAGATTGATAAATAGTATACAAGAAACTTATTGTCATGTCTGCATTTTGAAATCATTCTTTACATTTTATTCAACATATTTTTTCTCATTTAGGAATGTGATGATAAATCTTTTCACTTCAAAGAGACATCGCTTTGATAAATGTTATATACTAAGGAAGTTTATTTTTCTCATTTTTATTCGTGTATTTCTAATGTTTTTGATACACTCACGCGCGCGCACACTCACACAGAAACACCCCCACACACTTATATATATATATATATATATGTGTGTGCGAAAATCATTGATATTATTGGAGACTTTGTTATATGTCTAGGTGTAGTAGAAAAACGTTGTCACTCCATCAATAACATCATACCTTCTTCCGATATCGTGATGTCAAGATGTGAAAAATTAAATAAAATATACGAAGGTAGATTAAGATTGGTTGTTTTCTTCAGTACACTTTACTTTGAAGTAATCAATAAATAAATTCACGAGCAACGCAGAAAAATTAGTTATGGTAAAAGAAATATGGCGACATTAGTCTGTTAGACATTTTTTAAAAATGAAGATTCTGAATACACAAATACGTAAACACGTGCAGATAGATGTAGACATAATGGTATATATATATATATATATATATATATATATATATATATATATATATATATATATATATATATATATATATATACGTGAATAGGCGCATATTGATATAGAGGTAGATATATAAATTGTAATTTACTTAGATATAAGGGAAAAACCAAGAACAGACTTATATATAACAGATGCAAAATGTAAAGAAATATAATTGTCAATCCTGAAAATCCGTTCTTTGACGTTTCATGTCGTGTGAACAATTATCAAACGAAAATGTCTATGTGTATACCTCTCTCTCTCTCTCTCTCTCTCTCTCTCTCTCTCTCTCTCTCTCTCTTAATATATATATAATTTTGAGGGAAATTGAGGCCGTTTCATTCGATTTGGATATTGCAAAATAGCCGATTACTTTTGATAAACGCAGTAAGGTAATTCATTTTTCATATATATACAATTTCAATGAATATTTTATTATTTTTTTGTCTACATTGTCTTATGCATTTGGTAAAGGGAAACCCAAAAATTTTAACCGACAGTATCTAAGTTTCATAAAAACGAAAAAAAAAGGTCTTATTGAATTGGAAGGTTGTTTATTATGAGACCCTTACGGAAAACCAAACGACTGATTTGAACATCAACTGCAAAGAAAAAAATCATCCAACATAATTCAAGAAAATGATGTCATAGTCTCTTTGGAAGACGGTATTCTGCCTTTTTCTTTGGCGAAGAAAAATGGTCACAGCTTGGCAACTGCACGAACTGTCAGGGTCATACTCTTTGTGAAAAAAGTAGTAAATTCATTGAACGACTGCCATTGGTAACTTGATCCCTCCATTAGTCAAGTAGACGTGATTGTATTTCTTGTTTCACAAAGTATAAGTAATATAATAGGTCAGATTTGGTTAGTTAGTCATGATGGGACAAACAATTCTAATGGAGGATATATCTTATTTGAAAATCCCTTACCCACACATTATTAGAGAGCATACCAGGATAAGGCTAATTACTTCCCATATTTTACTGCCGTAAAGAAACTATCATTGAAGAGGATACTGAAGAAAAACCTTGATAAACTTCTGTTTCCTAATCCTGCTTGGTCAATTATGTACAAGTTAAAAATAAGATCAACATATGTGTATAAAATTGTGAACAGACAGCCCTGAAGAAGATTATCTAAAAGCATCTTCTCTCTTTAGTTTCTTTGGTTTTAATGGAATATAAATCTTTATGAGTAACTTATTACCAAAACTATCCTGATACTTGTCGGTCGCCCAAGGTAGGCATGAGTTAGGCACATTTTTTTTATGTAAGAACAAGGCATAGAACCATAGGGTTCCAAAATGACCTTGAGCTCCGTCGGCATCCCCTCAGGAACTAGGCGAGAAACTAAGCTCATAAGGAGAGTGTTAGAGCCTTGGGACCGAGCCCCCTGTGACTCAAGGAGCGCTGGTTTCAGCAGCGATAGACAAATGCTGACCTCCTCGGCCCCAACGTCAGACAGTCTTGAGCGATTTTAACCAAACCTAGACACACCCGAAATGATCTATGAATCAGGCAACACACCCGGCTGAAGCGTGTTCCTCGAAATGCAGAACCTACAGAACCTTGGAGAAAAGCAGTAGTGGTAGTATCTACCACATAGCTGTGAGAAAGGGATCATATACCATTATCAAGGATATTTTTTCGAAAGTGAACATAATATCGATTAGCATAGCAGAGAAAAACAACAATGACTTATTAAAAAAAAAAGAAAAAATGATATAAACAGATTCTTTCTTTACCTTTTATTACCCAAAATTTACGGACAGGTAAGAGAGACTTGAAGATGACTAAACTGCACACAGTGGGCTGAGGTACTTATCTTCGATTAAACCTCTACTGCTTTACGTCAAAAGTCTCAAAAATATCCCGAACGCCTACAAAAATCGTCGCAGCCACATCCCCAGCCTACAGTGTACATGTGGCACATACACATGCCCACTTTCTTATATGCTTCTCACGCAATTTCTTGTTGGCAAACCCCCCGCCTACCACCTGCACCTTTTGCGTCGAGAATACATGCGTCCTGTTTACTTTAGGTACCGGGTGCATTTCATGTTATTCTTGTTTACAGATTCCTGCTTCCCCAGCTGATCAGCAGCTTCAAGTCAATATTCAACAAGAACACGCTTACAACAATGTCGTGGTAGAGATTATACCCATTACACCACGTGGACTCTCATTTTGTAATAGACTTTTAGTATGATGAAAAAACAACAACTTTAACATAAATGTAAATACATGAGGTTATTCCCGGATATCATACAAGGAAAGGGAGATAATGAAGCAGCATGGAAGATAGCAGAGACACTGGGAGAAAATGATAAATGTAAAAGTATAGCCAGTCGAAATTTAAAAAAAAAGTCTTCGTTTCAATTACTTGATATAATTACTAAATCAGAAGATTGTTGTTCTACTCAGTCATTAATTGATATTTTACCCAGCCTAATATTGTTATATAGTCATCTAGAGCAACATGCAGCATCATAACGACGCAATAAATAGACAGACGCACGATGATAAATACGCAGTAATAAACGACGCACACAGAAAGACGCAGGAAGACTTCTTTATAAAATATTTTACCTCTCACTTTATTTGTAAGGTTTCGAAAAGGGTTACTCAAAGTTTGCGTGTGAGAGGGTGCTAGAGACCGAACATAACTGAAGTATTTTGACCCCAAAGTTATGGCCGTCAGCGTTGTGTCTTTTTCGTTCTCCATGGCTGCTCAACCGGAGCCTTGGAGTTCACTCTCCTGGGTGCTGGCTTTCCCTACTACATCTCGTCTCTGTCTGCAACAATACTGCTTGACCTCAACTCTACTCGCCTCTGTATCAACTGTCCTCAATTCGTCGGCCTTATATTAGCTTCAAACTCCCACGCGGTGATATGGACACGCCTCCACGCCTCCGCAACTTCTTCCGATATCAGGCGATCGGAATGTGTCACTTCCGCTACCTTTGGAATGGCCTGTGTGATCGTCATCGAGCGGAAATAACTATCATGCCGTTCAGAGGTCACCCTTTTCCGGTGCGTCAGTCTATGAGAGTATAATGGGATTTTTTTTTACCTCGCCCCTTTTCATCAGCCAATTTCCTCCCACGCGATTTCCTCTCACAACTGCCACTAGAATGTGTTACTTCCTTCCGGTGCATCACCCTGAATGGCATTTTTGGCCGGGTCAAAAGGTCAAAACATAACAATATCACCGATAAACAAAGATCTCTAACTCATATTTTCGTTTACTTGCATTTTTCATTTAATTTGCATATTTTCGAGCATTATTTATCTATTATATGTGACAAATTTTTAGCTATGCATTTTCTTGAATTTAGAAACAAACACAAATTTGATGCATATTCTGATTCTGTCACTATAATTCAAATTAATCTTATTTTCATACTTTCGATTTTTTAAATATCTAATAAGCAAACTTTTTTTTTTTTAAGATTCATCCACTTATTCTTATATCCACTCAGTATATATTTACTTGGTAGCTTTGTATAAAACCCGAAAATCGTTTTAAAGAAATGATCACCGAACAAGTTTTACAAAATAATTTCAAAGGCGATTTTTGTGGCCTACTTAATAATACTCACAAGAAACGAACGTAATCAAAATATCCCGTAAAGACAACCACAGAAAAAATCTGACAGCATAAATGGTAGAAGTTAATCAAATGATATTGAAACATACATTTTCCTGAGAGACAGTCTCACCACTGATATTCATTATTGCAATACCGCTTAACTACGTTTTCAAGAAGGGCAACGGAGGATATACATTTTCAAAATCACAAGAAAGGATTAATGAACTTATGTAGATAGATGCAATAAAGAGATTTGGAAAAAGAAACTGGAGACAATAATATAAACATAAAGAATATAAGATAATCAGAACTATTCTAAAAATAGATTGGGGAGGAATACAGAGAAGAGGACCATATGACAAAAGAATGACTAAGTACAATGCGTTAACTATGATATAAAGAATAGTCAAACTCAATGTGATAAAGTTAGAAGGAGGAAAAGGACTCGTAAAGAGTATGGTTTGTGTTGATGAATCATTGCAATTAGATTAAAAAGACCAAACAAAGACTAATAACAGGAGCCAATTATATCATTGGCAAGACGAGTAGAAGCATAAAGACAAGAACCTTAACAAAGATATGGAAAAAAAAACTGTATGGCTATTGAAGACTTTAAAAACTGTGGAACATGCAGGTAACGGTGACACAATGATTCCTGGTGTACTGGAAATGGTCTGAAAAAGGTTGGAAAGAGAATTAGAAGAACTGTTAATCAGAAAAAAGAATGAAAAGCCGTCCACACTACAGCATTGTTTAAATAGGCCGGAATACTGGAGACTTTTGTCGATTTGCTGTCACTTAGAGTCCAGTGAAAGACCTCAAATTAATGCAAGTGTGAAATACCTACAATGATTATAATGATAATAACGATAATAATATTCAACCTGGCTAGTGAATTTTAAAAAAAAGCATGAAGGCGACGATTATACCTAACGTGAGTGATGTTTTCGGTACAGTTACTAAATGTTTATTAAACGGACTGTAGGACACGGAAGTTGGAGGACAAGTGGAGACCATCCAAACTACAACATTTTCTTAGAACGGGTAGAATACTGAGAAGAGTCCAGGAGACTTGAGGAGACTTGATGTCTCTCAATCTCCAGTGAAAAACCATCAGCTAACACTTATGTGAAAAATGCTCGGGGAGTAAATGAATAATAATAATAATAATAATAATAATAATAATAATAATAATAACCATCAGCTAACACTGGTGTGAAAAACTCTAAAGGAGTAAATAATAATAAAAATAATAATAATAATAAATGGAGAAAATGGACAATGGAAAACAATAAAGATGTACGTTGAAATTATATTAAGAGCAATATTTAACTAAGAGTGTCTTATATTAGCTTACTTTGAAAAACTAGAAATATGTAAACGAGTAAATAGGGGAGAAAATCAACAAGAATCACCTACAAAAATCGAAATGCTAAATACTGAAAAGCAAGAACCTTCGAAACATACTATAACGCAACATACAGAAAACCAAAACACCACATATCCCATCAATAAACTTCAGCTCCTTAAAACCAATATCAATGCAAGAAGACAAAATAAATGTGGAGTAAATAGGTAAAACCATTATTGAAAAGAAAATTATATTACCATCCCACAAGAACCAAAACTGAAAAAAAAGACCCCGTAAAAACCGAAAACGTAAACAAATTATTAGTAAATATTCCAATGTACAATGTTAAAAAGAATACACGATAATTTATCTGAGAGCGAAACTTGTTTGGGATGAGGTACGTATCCGCTAAAAGAACCCGACGGAAACACAAAGCCTAAATAAGAAAGGAAAAAGGATGAATAAAGATATTTTAACAACGAGGAGAGTACGAGGATATGTTGGAATGAAAAGACAAAAGTAAAACAGCAGACTAGTGTGACAATGCAAGTTGAGGAGATAAATCAAAAGATCTCGCCGAAAGAACGGAAACTTAAGAGATATTGAGACAGGTTCAAACAATGCAAAAATTAAAAAAAAAACAGCATTAGAAGAACAAAAGAAAATTCTACCAACGAATCGGCGGAGAATGCATGAGGACATACCAACAATTGGATGCAAAGAAAGCAAAACTATTTTGTATTAAAATATGAGAAAGGAAAGAACATCATAGAAAGGCCGAATGAATTGATTTTCTGAAAAACGAATAACAAGAACTCGAAGAAGGAACGAAGGCAGAAATATACCGGGCATCGCTAAGCGCAACTCTGAGAAAAAGTACCGAACTGCACATTTCTAGCCCATAATGGCATACATCTATCCTTGTTTAAAAAATCCGCATCTGTGAATAAAAACATTGGCTGTTGAACCGAGTTGATTCATAGAAGAAATAAATACACCTGAATGTATGACTAAAAAGAAGACTAGTCTTATGCAGAAAGATCCCCCCTAAAAAATGGAACCATCCACAGCGACTATAGACCGATAATGTGTATACTTATGATGTGGAAAATCTCAGCTGCACATATTAGGGAATAAATATCTTACTCGCTAGTATGCAATAGTCTCGTTCACAAAAATAAAAAATAAAAAATACCACAAGGAAGCAAGATGATCACGTGATCTACAATACATATATCGGCATATCCTCAAAGAAGGTAAAGCAAGAAGAAAAAGGTAGTTGTTGCGGGTATGGCCTACAAAAAGCCCAATGATAAATGTCCCGAGATCCTGAATTGTAGATTATCAAAATATTTACATGATATACGACAAAATTATTAAATGCATCTCGGAAGCCATAAAAACTGGAAAGCGGATTTGGTAAGAGGTAGAAAAAAATTTTTCAGTGGTGAAAATCCAGTGAGGAATTATCCAAAGTGATGCGATCTTGATATTACTATTTGTACTAGCGATTATACCATTCAATTATCCTCTCATGAAATCTTGCCCAGTCGGCTGGGACGGATGAATACACTGAGTGCTTCTCTGCTGTGGGGTTAGATACCCTCGGCAACGAGTATCCTAGATATGACACAAAAAAATCTGATGGTGAGTTTCCAATAATACTCGTGTGGAGTACCCCTTCATTGTCATCGCTTCCATGTCCACTCTGGCTCGGAATGATAAAGGTCCTATCAATGGGTTAAAAAGAACTAAACCGTGGTTTGAGTTTACTGGGGGGGGGTATTTAAACTGCGTATTTAAGCTAAACTAATTTGTTTATAATAGGAATGTTTCGAGATTAAAACTGCGTACTTATGCTAAAATTAATTGCTGGAAATAGAACTGTTTTGACATCTAAACTGTTTACTTCTGCTAAACTGAATTATCTGAAATAAAGCTATTTTGACGTTAATTCTCTTTATTAGAACTGACTATTTGTATAAAAATGGATTTGGCGTTAAATAACCTACAAAGGTTGATGTGCCATAAACCCAACCAAATGACCAAACATCTTATGAAATGCGCTACAAGTTTGTTAAATCATCAAAA
The DNA here is from genome assembly GCA_963585895.1 of Sepioteuthis lessoniana. Classification (NCBI taxonomy): domain Eukaryota; kingdom Metazoa; phylum Mollusca; class Cephalopoda; order Myopsida; family Loliginidae; genus Sepioteuthis; species Sepioteuthis lessoniana. Next base: position 102,618,031 of record OY757911.1, read on the forward strand.
GATTAACCAACTTATGTACATGAACGACATGAAGCTGTTTGAACAAAAAGAAAATGCATTAGAAAATCAAATACAAACTGTAGGGGTGACTGAAAGTGTTTTTGGTACCCGACAATTTTTAGACTGGAATAAAGGTGGAATAGGGCATAATATAGGCACATGGATAAAGTATTAAATGAAAGAATCCAATGAAATAAATGAGTGAAGATATGAAACAAATAAAAGTTGTAAAACGGCGCGGACAAAATGAACATTTAAAACTAAGCGACGAACAAAAACAAATTTATATACTATAATAATAAAACTTACATTGATACATAAACAATATTTCTAACTCTACTAACAAAATAATAGTGTGTGTATTTGTGTGTGTGTGTGTGTCTAACACAACTTAAGCTATAAAAGAATTGCATATTTAAAATGTCCTTTATTTATGATTAGAAACGGGCAGTTTTCCTGAGACTGGAAAGCGTCTCATAGTCAATGTGTATTTTGAATGTCTGCGAGGCCTATCCATGTTGTTGTTTCGCTCTCCTGTTGATTCACGCTGGAGGGAGTGTGTTGCTGCAGCGAAAAAAATTGGTAAAAGAGAACAAGGGTGTTTGAAGACGACGTATTTATAGAAAATACGCGTCTTGTAGGTGGCTCAAAACGCAGGACAAGAATTTACGCGCGGGCGTAGTTTTAAGCATGTCACGTGGTCCTCCTGGCCAATGGTCTCCCGACACTGAATATGTGAGCGTCCGCCATCTTTGTGGGAACAAGTGGCATACCGCCCAAAATAATTTATAGGAGTGTAAAGTCCTATAAAACAAACAGCATATACAACTAGGATATAGATATGGAATTTGCCAAAGAAAAAAAAGGGTCATGTATATCATAAAAAAGTGGAAAAAAACAACAAATAACGATAGAAATAGAACGGTCAAATCAATAAATAATTAGAACAGTACGAGAAATGTAAACTTACAGGTAATTTGGAACAGTGAAGCAGATACCATGAAAAAAAGCAAGAATGAAAAAAAAATCAAGAGAACACAGACTTCAGTCTAACGAGAAAACATCTCGAAATAAAACTACCTTGCGGTAATCTCATCAAAGGAATAAACACGTTGGTTGTTCCATTGTAAGATACTCGCGTACATTCTTTAGATAACCAGGATAAAAGTCCGACAAATGGGTGAGTGAAAGAGAAAGTTGATAAATTGGCACAAATCCTTACATCCGATTGAAAAGAAGGCGCTTGAGGACTCGCAGCTATGAAGATAGCCTGGATGCAAGAGAACGCGGATTGTAAGACTACATTAAAATAAGAGCAAAAAATGACAAATCAAGCAACAATAGATAGGAAAAAGAAATGGGAAGAAAATCAAGCGCATGTCTATTTCAAGCGACAAACTACCAAAATATCACACGAGAAGCCTTGAACATGACTACAGAAGGGAAATCCTAAGAGGAAAACAAATGCTCTTCTAACAACTGAAGTACCAATTATATTAAAGCGAACATTGATGATGCGCAACAAGTATAGATTATGATGTAATAAACACGAAAATATTAAAATCATTATAAACAAATAAAACAACTTAGCACATAAAGAATTTAAAACTAGATACGACAGGTTCGTAAACAAAGTCTCTGAATGCTGCTTGGCTAGGATACACCTCGGTCGGCTGTGTTGGTCGGTACACGGATCTGGTCGAGTGTGTTCTGGTTCGGCTGACAGTCGATCGAGGTTCGCCTTGACCGGCAACCTCGAGCATCAGGGAGCCGTCCCCCCCACCATGGACTCTAAGCCTCCTTGGAGGGGCTAGGTTCATCGTCTGGCGAATGAGGCTCCCCCTTTAGGGAATGCCGGGCTACGGCCCTGCGCGTGGACCCACCTAAAAAAGGACTTGTGCCATATTCGTCTGGTTGGTGTGACGGAAGACAGATTCGACACGACTCGTCGGGGAGAGTGATCCACTTGGAATTATCCTATTTACCAACCCCTCCACTCGTGCAGGATATGACACAATGTCAATTTTTTAAGCGGAGTTTAACAGGTTTGAATTCAGAGTTTTCCTTCTCCTAGACTAGTTGCCTCAACATGGCTGAAGAACCAAGTCTACCCTACTATTTACCCATTGCTGGAGGGAGAATAACTGGATTCATACCTTTCCCAAGGGTATTAGTGCTATGTGAAATGCAATCAGTCTCGTCCAGGATTTGAACTCGTGTCGCCATGTCCATTTCATACGACGATAACCATTACACCACAGGCACCTGTCGTATCGTTTATTTTCTGTCCTGGTGGACCAGAAAGTAAAATCAACGAAAACGAAACGAGACACTTATAACTAGTAAGAGAACTTAAAGAAAAGCCGTGGAACAGGAATGTAACGGTGATAACTATTGAAATTTGCGCACTTGGAACGGTCTCCAAAGTCTTGAAAAAAAGGAAAAAATAGTTGGAAATAGAAGGACGAATCAAGACTATCAAAATTGCAGCATTTTTTAGATCGGCAGAATACTAAGAAAAGTCCAGGAGATATGTGGAAATTTGTTTTTACTAAGATACTAAGTCTCCTGTGAAAGACCATCAGCTAATACTGGTGTGAAGAACTCGCAATAATAATAATAATAATAATAATAATGTCGGATGTAACTGCTCCATCATACCCTTAAGATATAAATTAATTACCATGCTTCTCATTATTCCACGACCAGTTTCATGGCTAGGAATCTGATAAAATGTCCCTGAGCGTCGTTTCACAGGAACGATTCTATTAGTGAATATTAAAGCATAATGACAGTTAGGAAATGTAAATCGATGTACCACAAAAGCCGGGAACATCCGTTTAAAATGAGCCAGAGAAAACGATTTGCAAGTAAAATGCTATCAGAATTGAAAGATTTTTTTTATCGTTTCATAACAAATGCAACTGATTGAAATAGAAATGCAATTATCACACGAATTTTAATAAAGTGCAACTTTTTTCCCTACGACGTTATCTTTCGGAGAGTTAAAAACTCTTAAACATATCGAGGGAGGCATAATCGTAGTTGAATAGGTAAGTAAAAAATTATAATTATTACATAATTCCCTGCAATTTTTTTACACCAGCCCAAGTTGATTCTTTCACTGGAGTTTGAGTGACAGCAAGTCTCCTTACATCTCTAGGACACTTCTCGGTATTCTGGTCGATCTTAGCAATGCTGTAGTTTGGATGGTCTTCGCTCATACACTGATTTCCAACTTTTCCTGCCCTTTTATGAATCTTTTGGAGACTATTTCAAATGCGCCAATTACAATTGGTAACATCGCAACCATTATGTTCCATATATCTTTAGTTTTCCCGATAAGACCAAGTACTACTTTCTCTTTTCGTTTTCTTTCATTTTCATGTAATTACTATTTGTTAGTAGGTCAAATTTCATTTTCTTTCGCCATTATCAGTGAATCACCTTCCCCATCCATTCGTATCTAGTCTTGTACACTTTTTGCTCTAGTTTGCGACAGTAGCTTATTATGTGATTTTATTATTAATCACTTTTTCACACTACTTTAAACTGGCGGCTTTTGACTGGAGTCTGTGTAACTGCAAATCGTATCATGTGTTCAGGACTCTTCTGAATGTCCCAACCGATCTTAAGAAAGCTACGGACACTTTAGTATCAATTCACATTTTTATTTCCAATTCGTCAACTCTGTTTTCATTCCCACACGAACGACGAGTGGTCTCACCTTACTTAACTGTATTAATTACACATTAAAGTTTTTTTTGGCACAAAAAATAATTCCCATAGCAAGTAAAAACTTCGAAAAAGCTTTGTTCAACTTTTCCTTCTGTTCGTTTGTAATGACTTTCGGTAATATAGTAGCTTAGCTGGCGACGATGAGCTTAGCAGTTTAAATGCGGTCACAAGATAACATCTACAAAGTGGTTTTCCCAGGAAAGATAAATATAAAATATGATGGCGAGAATATAATGTGTTACCTATGGGTAGAGTGACAGATATTTACGTTCGCAGATAAGATCAACAAATTACCAGAAAACAAAAACAAAACAGAAGTATGTTAGTTCCGAATACCAGCCATAAACAGAAAAGTAAGTGGGCAAAGAGGATATCCATATATCCTCATGGGATTTGAAAAGACAATAAAAGGTCTGTAATTTTGGACTAAAAGCAGAGATCCGCTGGTCGCTCAAGCGAAGGGGAGAGATCCACTGGTTTCTCAAGCGAGATTGGTGGGAGAGACCTGCTGGTCATTCAAGCAGACCTGTCAGCTCCCTATGTATGTTCTCCGGCCGTTGCACTACTTCATAAAAAGGCTCTCCACCACAGAAGAAAGATATGTGTGAACTATCTCTGACAGTATTCCTACTACACACAATCGTCGACGTCGAAGAATAAAAATATAAATCATATTTTTATATATCTACGTGTTTTTCGTTGTTTTTCAAACGGTTCTATATAGTACATTTCTTCATTTTTACGAGTTTCCAAATCGCAAGCAGAGATATGGATTTTCTTTTTTGTTAACTGTAAAAAAAACAAACAAAAGTATTTAGAAAAGGAGCAGGGAAAAGGATGCTGGTACCACAGAAATATTCCTTTCAACAAACATCTTGTCCATAGAAATATGTCCAGAATGTTATAAGACAGATTTAAAGTGAAATAAAGTAATGTGAAACAATATCATTACAATCCCAATCATTCTTACTCGATCAGATCCAATGACAGACCCTATTTTTTTTGAAATTTCCAAAAACACGAAAAAAGTAACAGGACTTCTTCAGATCTTTTTGATAAAATAAAAACCTAGAATAGACACATGGTAGTGACAGGGGATAGTGGGATGGGATAGAAGAGGGGTGAAGAGTTACCCCTTCATTAAACCCACTTCCGTTTTAAATTTAAATTTAAATTTCGGTTAGAAATGTAGTAAAGATTGTTTTTTTTTTAACTTTTCTTTAATAATTCATGAATAACTTCTACAGGAAAATTTTAAATATTCATTCATGAATAACTTCTACAGGAAAGTTTAAAATATTCATTTATGAATAACTTCTTGTCCTGATGGAATTACTCCCAACTCCGGTTTAACTGGACCAAGAATACTATATATATATATATATATATATATATATATATATATATATATATATATATTGTAGATAGCCTTAAATAATCCTCTATGGTTGACATGCCATTAAAAAAGTTACCTTACAAATACCTGTAAATAGAAAGTGTTAAATATTGGTGATTGGTGTGCATTATGTGGTGGTAGGAATAGCGTAAACTCATACGGTGGTGTTTGGTGATTGTTGATTTCTCGTTTATGCGACTAACAGACAAGGCTTTTCGAACATAGAGAATATCGTTTTATATACTGTCGTATATATTATGATGGGAGGTTAATATAATAGTTTAGTGTATACACTCACACACTCATACTCACACACACACACATATATATATATATATGTGTGTGTGTGTATGTGTGTGTATGTGTGTAACAGTTAGGGAAAAACGGAATAACATAAGAAAATTAACTTACTAAATAAGGTAACCCAGCAAATGCCAATGAGCAGAAAATTGATAAAGCCTACAGAGAACTAACTAAAATATCAAAAAGAGCAACTAGAATTCATTCAAAGCCAAATCTATAAGATCAGAAATTAAATAGAAGATAGAAAATCACGTTTAGCAAGGCAGAGGGGAAATGAAGGATATGGAAGTAAAAGTTGTTCAAAAACAAAAGTAAAAGCTGCCAGCTAAGAAGAAAGACTTCAGAAATAGAAAGAACATGGCAACGACCTGTCCAGAGACCCACTCAAATTACTGATAAATCATTTCAAAAACCTATTGCACCATTACACATTTCTTACACATTGCTCTATTCTTCCAAAATCTAAATCGGTTTATTTTTCCTTTATTCAATACAATTTCTCTGACTGATCTTTGACTGGTCTCGAATCTTTATAGGGTTACATAGCGTGTATGAATGCATTACTTGGATTCTGACTAAATGATTCTGCATGGGGAAAAATCTATATTGGATCAAAGCAAGAATGCTAGGTACTGTTTTGGACAGATCCGGAAGCAACATACTACAAAACTGCAGCTGTACGTCCACTTACCTCCCATCTACCAATCATCATCAAGACATGCTGAGTAGTGCTGGATATAGGATGTAGTAACATTCGCTAATAAAGAGTTTACACATTGACGAACTAGTGTTTGCTGTCAACAAACGTGTTTATATTTCATTACTGTGTGATGACAGGATGTAGTCCCGACAAGCTGTGAAGGTATGTAAATGATAGGTGCAGTTCGTGAGAGAGAGCCAGGGAACTCTCTACTATTACCATTTCTTGATTTTGTTGATTATCTTCGTTTAGTGATATGTTTTTTGAGGACTCTGTTTTAGCTTATTTATTATTCTACTGTGCTGCCGAAGTTGTTGTTATTGTTATTGTTTACTCATTATGATGTTTTCAGACCAACTTCAAATGGTGGGCTTTTTCTGAAGTATGAATAATAGTTGCCTAAGGTCTCCGGGATTCTAATCAATATTCTGCAATACTCTGCAATGATGTAGTCTGAATGGTTTTTAGTCTTCCTCCCATTTTCAATTGGGCCAGTCCCATTTCAAAGCCTTTGGAGACCGTTCGAAGAGCGCCATCATCCTGGTATTACCATCGCCATTATATTCCACAGTTTATTTAGTTATCTAGTAAAGTTCACATACTTGTCTCTATTTTAGTTTTCTTTGATTTTGATTCCTTCGTCCGCTCGGATGGCAAAATCTTTTAAACAGCAATTTCTCTTTTTTGTGTTTGTTATCATAATGTCTGGTTTTCTGGTCGGATTAAGCACTTAATTTGTAACACAAATTCCCAACAAATTTTATATCTAACTCTCCAGAATGGATTCTGGTTTTTGCAGATAGCATTTGGTAGTTTTGTCCAATATCAGTTTCTTGCACAATTCTTAGTAAATCAAATTAACCACGTTTGTCATGTTTAGCCAAATGCTTTTGCGCAAATTTGCATCATCCATTTAATAGGTGAATAATGGTTTCGTCTGTTTTACGATATAACATACAATTGCCATTCTGTTTCGATTTGATATATGATTGACACTAGACAGACATAAGCTTTCGACATTATCTCACGGATGTGAAGCCTTATGCAGGATCATCCACTTTCTTGTCCTTTTTCTGTATCTTAAAAGGAGAACTGCTTTGGTGTTTATTCTTTTGGCAAGATTTTTACAGAAGAGCTTGGTTTTGAGAATCTTTCCCCGCTGGCTTGACGATGTCTGGTTCCAATGATCCCAAGTACGAGTAATTTTCTTTTTCTCCGTGCGTTCTGATTCTTTCTTGATTGGTCAGTTCTATTTCTTCCATTATTTGTCTCTTTCCACTTTTCTTTATGAGCATGACACATTTTTCTATACCAAATTCCATACGTATATGTAAATTCTTATTTATTGTATCAGTTTCTCCAATTCTTTCTTGCTTTTTTGCCAACAGTTTCATGTAATCTATGTAAATTAGGTGATCAATTTTTTAATGCAATTTGCTAAACTGTAGACCCAATTAATTCCCAGTAGGTTAACTGAGGGGCAGGATTGCTATTAGGAATTTAAATGACGAAAACGCGTCTCCTACATCTGTTTTTACTCCTGCTGCTTACCTCTCATCTCCGTTTGTCGTAGCTTACGAGATGAATTCTATGAATTCGTCGGGTATCTTGTGGATGTTTTGTCAATCGACTGTCCAGGAATGCGGTACTATATCGTAAGTCTCTTTGTACTCAGTCTGCACCATGGCTTCATTTCTCTGTTTCATTTTGCTGTCCTTGAGGATGGGTTGATTAGATTATAGTAGGTCACGTGATCCTCTTTTTTATATGACATTCTTTTTGTTTATCCTGAAATAGTCCATGGAATAGTCGTGGGTATTTGATGTTTTCTTTAATCTGTGCGGTAAGAATTTTCCACATCATAGTTAGAAACATTATCGGTCGTTAGTTGCTGACGATAATTTCCTTTTCATTAGGTGGGGTCTTCGTCTGATTAGTCCATTCGAGTATACTATAGACGAGGTTTTTTCAAACCACAATGGATGTATGCCCTCATGGTATTTTTCCGTCTTGCCAGAGCGATCTCAGAGTTATGACTGCTGCAGCTCCTTCTTTGCGTCCTTCCAATCATTTTTTCAATGTTGTTCATCAATTGGGCCTTTCTCTAATAATATTCTTTCACATAAACATATTTTTCTTTTGGATCCAGCTGTTACTTATCCTTTCACATTTTCCATTGACTTGTTGGTAGAATGTTTTAGGTGGTGTTTTCCTTTAGATTCCGTTTTTTTTTATCCTTTCACGTTCTTCACCGTCATGTTGGTAGCATTTTTTGGTGGGGGTAATTTCCTATGGATCCATTTGTTGTTTATACTTTCATGTTCTTCACCGATTTCTTGGTAGAATTTTTTGGTGGGGGTATTTTCCTATGGATCCATTTGTTTTTTATCTTTTCATGTTCTTCACCGTCATCTTGGTAGAATTTTTTGGTGGGGGTATTTTCCTTGGGATCCATTTGTTGTTTATCCCTTCACGTTCTTCACCGTCATCTTGGTAGAATTTTTTGGTGGGCGTATTTTCCATTGGATCCATTTGTTGTTTATCCTTTACGTTCTTCACCGATTTCTTGGTAGAATTTTTATTCGTTGCGGGTATTTTCCTTTGGATCCATTTGTTGTCCATCCTTTCACGTTTTGCACCGATTTCTTTGTAGATTTTTTATTTGTTGCGGGTATTTTCCTTTGGATCTATTTGCTGTTTATCCTTTCAGGTTTTTCGAATGTTTTCTTTATATTATTTGAACCAACCGATGTAAATTTCAAGTTTCCATTCTGTCACCACTATTCTTTTTTATTCATATGTTCAAGTTGCATCGTCATATATATCTGCAGTTTTTTTTTTTTTACTCTTTATCTCAACAAACACACGTGTTTTATTTTGTTTTCTTAACATTCTCCCTCGCTGTCGCAATTTCTTTAACTTTTTCAACCTAATTTCCTATCCAGGTATATTTTCTATTACAGTTAGAGTTCATTTGGTGAAGAAAGAGTGTTCGCCAATGTTCCGGGAGACCTGGGTTCAGTCTCAGGTCACGTCATACCAAAGACTTTTAAAATGGTACTTGATACCTCATAGCTTAACACTCAGCAATATAAGGTATGTGTCGAGGGAAAAGTGGAGCAATCCAGAGAAAGGAGTAGCGACCTCCCCTACACTTCAGTGTAGTAACAACTGAAAAGGAAGCCTTCTGGTAACCCTCGACTACGGTCGCCAAATTTACTTACTTTCACTTAGTTTCGATCCGAGAGCAATGTGCTTATTTAGTTCAGAGATGTGCCTACTTTGATATTTGGTGTTAATTTGCTTACCTTTACGGTTTCAACATTGACTTTTTTCTAATCATAGTTTCTGAGGGAGGATAAAGTAGTCTTCTTTTATTTTATAATTTTCTTTATTAACAGTAAATTCGTTTTGTCTTCTTGAATTGACATTTGTTTTGGGGCGATGGCTTCCCTGGTGTTTCGGTTTTCAGAAATTTACGTTTCAGTTTATTTAAGGGTTTTTCATTATCTAATATTTCCATTCGAGCAAAAAGAATCTTTTAAATATTCTTCACTATTTATATGTTCATACATTTCTTGTATATCAAAGTCAGAAAAATAATTTTCTTTAAGTTCAGTATAGCTAGGTCAGTAAATTTTGTTCCGCTCAATCTACAGGATCCTGCCCAACTTTCCATAGCTCGTTTTTCGCAGTTGTATTGCCCTTAAAATAAACGTGAAGTTGATTTTTTTGTCTTTGGTACCTTTTTTCCGTTGGTAAATTAATTGAAAAGTTATTTTGGTCATTTTTTGTGTACATGGAATTAAAACAGCCAACATTGGAATGATGCTGTGATATTCCCTATATTGACCATCAAGGTAATACCAACTGATCGTGACATCAAAACCTATTGTCTTTGCTCAACGTTAAATTATGTTTGTATTAGTGATTTTTCATGGGTAGTATATTGCCGATATGCCAGACCATGGGGTCGATTAGTACCTGTGCCCCTGTCACAGATGTGATGTGCTACTCTTACAAGATAAAGGACACTTAAGCAGATCTCTTACAAGATAAAGGACACTTAAGCAGATCAATCAATACTCCGATTTTAAATTGATTGATTTTAAATCTAAATAATGTTCAACGTTTTTCAAAGTATTCGGTTAAAATCTTCATTCGTTTCTTAGGGTATTGATTGGCTTAAAACTGATACTCTTGTTTAGTTGTGTCAACCCGAGTAATTTTGAGGTGTCTTTTATTACCAAAAAACATTGGATTCTTTGCTTAATCCGCTCTTGTTAGAAAATATGATTTCATAACATTCTCTGAATTCGACACTTTTTTCATA